>JASXSY010000679.1:0-338780 GCA_034509805.1 Sipha maydis | reverse complement strand
CCTTTTTTAAATTAGCCAATCTTCTTCCCACACATCTGCAAACAAACATTAATTTATATATAATATAGCTAATCCTGTACACTTCGTGGCCCGAAAAAATCACAAAAAAATTATGATTGTTCAACTCTTTTTTGGTGTAACTCACTGCAGTAAGTGCAACTCAGCCATGGAAGCCAAGTAATCATGAGAGCCAATGAACAAATAACAAAACATTAAATAATTATTATATTAATTTTATATATTACCAATGGCAACCACTAATAAATAAATATTATTCTCAAATCTTATAACCCCCATAACAACCATTTATAAACAAAAATTTCTATCGTAAATCTCAAAATTCCTGTTTGAGCACCTCCCGGGGGTGGTCAATCCCCTTTTTAAATTAGCCTTAAACATATTCTCAGACCTACCAAATATACACAGAAAATTTCATGAAAATCGGTAAAGTTGTTTCAAAGGAGTTCGATAACTTATACATTTTGCGATTCAAGTGGGGGTGTAGGTGGGGGAGTAGGCTATAAATTACTTTGATAAAAACATGCCTATAACCTTCGGAGGCACGTGAGCAAGCACTGTGCAAAATTTCAGGAGGATCGGTGTAGTAGTTCTGGAGTTATTAACACACAACTTACAGACGTTGACTTTTATAAATATATAGAAGATTATATTATTATTATTATTATTATTATTATTATTATTTTGTTCTTGTATATAATAGGAAATTTTTAACAATACAATATCAATAAGCTATGAAAACACTAGTTAAAAAATAGTTATAATTTTCTTATATAATTAGTTATAATACCAATGAAGTGAGAGTAAATAATTAAGTATAATTATTAACTGTTATAGAATCTTCATAAATTATATTTACAAGCCAATAAGCCATATAAAATATAAGTAATTTTTTTTATCAAAAAAATATTATAACCCATAGTGATTTCCTGTTAGTTTATAATGTTAAAGACAATATAAAAAGCTATCGAGTATTTAAGAATACAATTTGTTAAGATTTTTAATCAAAATAAATATAATAAAATGTTAATAGAAGTGTCATTTATTTTTAAATTTCATTTAACATTCATCCTAAGGTAGCAACATTTTAAATAGTTATATTTAATAGCCCAGAACAAAAACAGCCATCAAAATGTAAATAACATGTAAAACAAAATTTTCTTACTTTAATAAAGATGTACTTGATTATCAGGTATGTCTAAATCTTTTCAAAATTGTCTATTTAAACGAAATGATTGTCGTGATTTTTTAATAATCAAAAATAATAGCTCTATTTCAAAGTATTAATACTATTAGTTATACTATCATTCTTTTTTGAAAAAAATCAATTATTATTAAATGTAAAATTTAAATCTTTATTCTTTACACAATAATTAAATTCTGAAGCTGTGATAAAACTTTATTACCTGATTGTAATATTTCAAAAAAACATATTATTTATTGTAAACATAATTACAAATTTAAACACAAATTATTTAATTAAATATTATAATCCTAAAAACTTCAAACACTCTCCAATTATATTTTTATTTTTGTATGATAGAGGTGTATAATTTTTGAGTAAGGTCTTAAGGAAAAAAAATAAAAATATTTTTGAAATGGATATAATAATACAAAATTATATTATCAAGTGAACAGTATTCAGCTGTTGTACTCATGTTCCTATCGTAAGATTAAAATAATTGTGTTGTACTGTACTGTACTTTACTTTATACCACTAAAAATAATTATTTTTTAGAAAAATTAAATA
The DNA here is from genome assembly GCA_034509805.1 of Sipha maydis. Taxonomy (NCBI): domain Eukaryota; kingdom Metazoa; phylum Arthropoda; class Insecta; order Hemiptera; family Aphididae; genus Sipha; species Sipha maydis. Next base: position 337,012 of record JASXSY010000679.1, on the reverse strand, counting down.
TATTATTTATAGATTTATTTTAATTGTAGAAACCAAAACATTTAGGAACTTTTTTTTGGAAACTTAATGTTTATTATAGATCTCTACAATGTTGATTTTATGATTACGAATTCATCATAAGAAGTGAAATTATATTTTGGCCAAGTATTTATGTATAATACATAGAGTTATAGCTATTTTTTATCATTAATCTGATAGACTTATAAAATATACTAGTAAAATATAAATTCTGAAACAAAGGTAAAAATATTATTCGAGATTTAAGAAGAATTATAAATGTATAATATACTTTATATTTTTTGAGGGAAATAATCTGGGGAGCTAAGTCCCCTATCTCTTCTTATTTGTGCTTATATTTTAACCTACTAAAAATTAAAAATTTATTTAATTTTAAATTTAAAATTAGAAAAAAAAGTTAAAAAAAAACCCAAAAATGTTTTAAATACATAAGATAATTGTACTATGTTTTAATGAAATAAAAAGTGTTTGTTAAAATAAAAAATAGTTAATGTTTAAACTTAAGTTATATTTGATTTAAAATATGCATATGATAAAATACACATGTGCATATGTATATTTACATTTTTTATTTAAGATTATTTTTATTATACAGTTTCTCATGAAAAATATTTTAATTTTCTACCGTGAATGATAATAATTATCGTTCATATTAAGTTTATAAAATAAACTCTATACCTGCATTATTAAAATATTTTATTAATCAAAATTTAACAGAATAAACTAAATGTTTTATAAGTCACCATGATGGTTGCTCTTTTCATATCATTCCATCATTTATACAGGTATATATATATATGTATATATATATATTTATAAATTAATTTGTTGTATATGTTATTACTATATTTACTTATTGTGTTTTGTTAATACAAGTTGTAAATTTTCCAATAACAAAAAAAAAGTCAGTATACATCTATATGTAACTATTATTCACTACATACGGTTATAAAACATATTTAAGGTATAATAATGAAATTATAATACTATAATACAGATACCTAAATATTTTATAAAGTACGAATATTTTAATTATCATATTATAGCAAGATTTTTTTGAAAGTATTGATTGCCTATTTGACGAATAGCACTTTTTAGGTTTCCCTAGTACCAATAGAACTTGGTTATATAGCCACTAAGAAACCATCAGGGTACCACCCATCTGAAATCTCGCAGTAAAAGTGGTTGCTAACTACAGTATCGTATCAACAACTGGCTATACCACTTTACCACATCATGAACAAAATAAAAAAAAAAATTGAATGTAATTAACTAATTTACACAAAGAAAAGCAAGACTGACTTATGTAGTTATGTTGTTTGCATATTTAATATATCTTTTATATTTAAATTTCATGATAATATTTGTTTCGAAGATATAATATCAGATCATAGTTATTAATAAATACTCTGTATGTATAAAGATTTGCGGCAACATCATGGCCGAACCTAATGTAGATTGACAGATCGTATCGATAGCTTCTGTGGTTGTATATGATTAGTATACTCATATTACATTTATGAGGGACATAACATGAAGGAGTTTCATGTTTAATTTCACACTACATTTTCACGCTAATTTAACCGGTCACAGCTTTGACAAACGCCGACAAATGAATAAAGTATTTTCAATGAAAATTAGTTATTTCATTGGGTCAAACGAATTTTTTTTTATCTACTCCAGAGTTTTTAAAGAAGATCACTAGTACCATTCAATATCTTAATACTAAATCTAAGTTTTCTTTCTTTTTTTTTTTATTAAAAACAATTATATTTACTTAAAGAAAATTATTAAAATGTATAAGATCTAAAATACTTATACATTTTATATATTTTTTAATTTCAGGTGAGTTATTGTTTTATTTATTTATCTAAATATGGAATCATCGTAGTAAGATCTAAAATACTTACTACGATGATTCCATATTTAGATAAATAAATAAAACAATAACTCACCTGAAATTAAAATATATATATAAAACTAAATTATAAAGTAAGATGAATATCTAAATCGATTTTTATTCATTAAATGATATTATTATGGCTGTAATAGAGATATAGTGTAAGAGTATACATTATAATACCATACGACCGATGACAAAAGATCACGGCAAAACAATTAAAATACTAGTAAATTATTCTGGTCAGATTAATTAATACTGGTATAAAATATACATGTACACACCAAAACACACGTTATTTGTAAACCATTACACAATTTGGTATAAAATATTATTCAGATATTTTTCTACATACATAATTTGAGTATCAATACATACTGTAAATAAATAAATAATTACAAATTACATCTATCTAATTCATTATTTGTCTGTTATTTGAAAACACATCATATATTATTTAATAAGATTTTAACAGCTCTTGAATGCAATACAATTCGTAACATTAAATATATATATATATACACAGTGGAACCTCGACTATCCGTGGTAAAGGTGGGGAAGGGGTCTCACAGATAAATGAAAATCATGGTTAATCGAGACTTTTTATAATAATGAATGTTGAATTTTTTTATTTAATTATAACTAGAAATATAATAACATTATTTATGCATGCATATTATATATAACAAGTTATTAGGGCTTAAGATATAAAGTTATCAACTTTTGTTTTTTTTTTTTTTTTTTGGTTAGAAATAATTTTTAATAATTAACTATTTATGGTGTAATATGCACAGCCCATACTAAATTTTGAATTTTCGGAAAATGAGCACGGTTAATCGAAGTTCTACTGTATATATAATATACAAATACCATGAAGGCTATTTGACATCATCATAAATATATAAATGTTGTCACATAAATGGCAATCAAGAATTATGGAATCACTTATAATTTTCCTTATTCTTTTTTTTCTGAAAATCTCTTCGCTTTGACGTCGACTAGTCTACAGGTATTGTTTTTCTCCGAATAGCTATTTTTTTCCTCTCAAGAGTTTTCAGATGCAAATGAAAATTACCAGAAAAGAAAAAAAGAAGGAAAGAATACTCACACACCGATATGGCCGGTCACGTTCTAACCAAGCTGTCATCACACCTGGCTGACCAGTGACCGTCATATAAGTGTGTATGTGTACGCTCACGACATCCCAGTCAATGGACTATTATATAAAATGCGTATAAGATAGTGGGCGTTGCTAAAACTATACCACAAGTGGCAACCAATGGCTGTATTAAACCATTGAATATAACACCTGTGATTCAGAATAGGATATAATACAATTAATCAATTTACATAAAACTTCAAATTTTTAAACCGATAGTATCAAGGTACTCAGAGAACCCGAATGACACCAATTTACACAAATAAATAATATTCATCAATTTAAAACTTGAATTATAGTTTCAAAGAGTTAACTATTAACCTGATAATAGTATAAGAGTGATTATGAATAAGATATAAGAGTGGTTAAGAGAACCCGAATGACACCAATTTACACAAATAAATAATATTCATCAATTTAAAACTTGAATTATAGTTTCTAAGAGTTAACTATTAACCTGATAATAGTATAAGAGTGATTATGAATAAGATATAAGAGTGGTTATGAAGATGGACATTGAAGGGAAAAGAGGAAGAGGAAGACCAAAAAAGAGATGGTTGGAGACTTTGCAGAATGACATGAGGGCTGTCGGTGTGTGCAGAGGAGATGTGATTGACCGAGTAAAGTGGAGGTGTAGGACAAGGGTGGCCGACCCCAAATAGTTGGGAGGAAGGCGAAGCAAAAGAAGAAGAAGAAGAACTATTAACCTGATACATTAATTTTCTTAACTGTAACATGTTGATTAACAAAATGAATATGAATACAGTTATTTTGAACCAAGGTTGTGAGATAGTTGAAAATAATGACAACGAATAAATTGCACAACTCACAGAGGTCTGAAGTTAAAATTTAAAAACGGTTTTATATTCAATATATAATAGTTAGAAAACAATATATATATTATTCTGTTACATGATTGTCAAAACCATATAAATATACCTACGTCTCAATTTCTGTATTCCAATGGCCGAGACTAATGTAATACATACATAAATAACTATGTAAACCTTGCCAAATTTAAAGTACGAAAAAGGAAAATAACTTAATTGTGTCAAATAATAATCAAACATTACATGGAGGTAAAAATCATATAATTTAATAAAAAATAATAATTGTGCACCAGTTACAACATTTTATACCGTCAACACTACGAGGTCGTCTAGTTGGAGCCAAAAAGTTTTGCCTAGCAAGGACGTTTCCGTTTTTCTTAGCAATTGCAAACAATATATTTGTGTAATTTATTCCAAATATATATATGAAATTTAACAACGAATATCATAATACGTATTTACGCTAAATATTAACATGTCGTATTTATTGTATTTTATGATATCATAATCAATTTTGGCCGTCATTATTTTCATAATCGAAGGACGGAACCAATGATAAGACGATAATTTGTTTTCGTTATGTATAGATGGTACACGTGAACCTCAATTTTCTTTACACACATATTTAGATGAAAATATTAGTAATATCACTATCCACAAATGGTATTAATGAAAAGTGAAAGAAGAAAATAAAAAAAATGTATATACAATAATATTACCAAAATAATAAAATATGTTTTTACAATAGTTATTAATCATGCATCTATTATACTAATTTTTTTTTAAATTAGTCAAATGTACATATATTTAAAGTAAATCAATGACAAAAATTTATGAAAACAAAAATTTCTAATTCTAATAAAATACGGTTCTCACCAAAAAAATGTTGATCCTCTTGTCTAAATACTAATGTAATTATTCAAGATAATTTATTTTTTAAATCTACGGATATGATCTATCATTAATAAGGTAGAAAATATTATATACCAACGAGTATTTTAACTATGTTTTTATATAATATATATAGTTTTTTAATTTACTTTTTAATAATTTTAATTGTGGTTAATTTATATGTACAATTATAAGAAAAATGGTTTGTATACAAATATTTAACTAAGTTCTTAAACTAATTAATTATTAATTAATTCTAATAATATCCAATAAAATATTTAATATTATTTTTCTTGAATAAATTCACTAAAATAATTTTAGGATGCATTGGATCCAATTATTGCTAACTAATAAACTGTAATATTTATCAATCATTACTATAGTAATTTCATCACCAAACTGAACCAATAACTTTCAATAAATGCAGCAAGTATTAACAAATATGTAATTAACTTTCGTTATAATAACACTAGTACAACTATATGAAAACAAATTAAAAATGTCGAATTTTAAAACATAATATAATGTAACTAAAATGTGGCATAATTGATGAAATTCAATAATTATAAAAGTCGAACATTGATAACCATCGATAACCAATGTCAAGAAAGTACTATATTTGACACAAAATTGTTTGCCAAGTACACTAAATCAAATTCAATATTATTTGTAAATATGAAAATGTATTTTATCTTTTATATAACAGATTTGATCTTTTTAAAAAAGATCTTTTTTGGTTTTTACTTAAATAACACTATACGTCCTACGGGTACGAGAAAATGAATACAATACAGAATGCAATGAATTTGTATTTAGTACTTACAGTACAAATTATATTCTTTAATAGAATACAATAGAATATTTTCTATTATTGATTTTTATTTATAGCATGGAAGATAAAATTGGTTTTCTATAGTTTAAAATAATAGTTCAAGAATAATTTAAAATTTTAAAAATAAATTGTTTCTAATATATGTTAAAGTAATTTAAATAAAATAAATAAAAATTTTTGGATTTGTGCATATAAAAATATCATACAAAATTGTCTCGAATCATTTTGGGTTTTTTCATGAAATGAAAGTTTTTCCGTAATTAAACTTGATAATGATTTATATTTGACTACAAACAATTATTGGATTTGATTTGAAAATTATTATCAACAATTTTATTTGAATTATAGATCATTGCAATTTACTGTTATGCGGTAGTTATCATATCAATGTGATCAATAGGACTACTTACTTATGTGAATAACAAATAGTGTTATGGTTTTGCTACTAAGTAAGTTATTTTTCTCAATATGCCTATGACCAATACACCTTGTACTCGTATATAATAATTTTTTTTCCGATTATCCTGCGGCGGCAACCGGACACTGACAATAAGTCACGGGTGCCTAAGTTCTTGTCCGGGTCTGTGTGTTTTAGTCAATTATCTTAATATATATATATATATATATATGTATATTTGATATTATATACTGTTGTTTGCTTTTTGGTTTTCTTCTCGACAGTTATTATTATTGTTATTATTATGACTAACACTAAAGTACCATTATAACCATTATAATAATATTGTATCGATGATATCCATGCGCGCGCGACGACGACGATGACAACACGGAGGTATATATAATGGTATACGCGTTTTACCACCGTCATGGTTCAGTAGAAGTATCGTACGCGGTGCAATTTTCATGTACTCCGTCGCGCGCAATGGTCAACGTATTTACTGCAACAGTGGTGGAACTTGTGGTGGAAGAATGTAAAATAATGAAACTTGTTATATATTCAACGCATGATTTTACACACGCTGTTTCTAAATTAAATACATATTTCCTCATGAAAAATTAAAAATATATCATTTTTATATGATTATAATTAAGAAATTAAGAATAAAAAATCCAAGAACAACTCTATTATACGAAAATGATATTAGTCATGTATTGAAAAATGTACAAATTGCATTACGCTTTGGTAATAATTTTTAAATCGATCACAAGATGTATGTATGCGTGTGAGAAAGAGAAAGAGTATAATAAGTATAGAAACTTACACAGTAGATTATTATTTTCTATGGTAATTATGTTACTTCCAAACAAAAGATAAACATGTTATATTTAATATATTGTTTTAAAATTAACATCAAACATCTATTTAAAATTTTAAAATATTCTTTCAATCATTTTAAAATTCAGCAGCAGGTTTATCAAAGTTTTAAGTCAAGTCTCAACATCATTAGTATTGATAATAAAGTAATAAGACGTAAAAAAAAAAATAAGTTTAATATTACTATTTCAAGGGCAACAGTGTATATAATAAAGATACCAATCAATCCCTTGTGATTTAAGTTATTCGTAGTAATACCTATACGGCTATAGTTATATAATAATATTTAAGTATAGTCATAAAATATTTATTTTGTTTAAAATTATAGTAAATATTTAATAAAACATTATAGATAAAAGTTTATAAAACAATGTAGTATATTGTACCAAATCAATTTTTAAATAGTAATTTTTATGCATTCTATATCCTTATTGAACTATCACTATAATTGTAAATGCTTGCTTATAACGTACCATTTTTAACAGTAACAAAGTATTATCATATTTCTGAGACACATAATCATATATATATATATATATATATATATATATATATATTATATATGTACACAATAAACGTTTTTTAGCGGTGATTCTTGGACGGTATTTCACGTTAAATCAATTTTTAGTTTTCCCCTTCATCTATCCTGTTTTATTTTTTCCTATAAGTTCCGGCTCACCACGGGCCATTGATTACACATACACACATACACAATCACACACGCACGCACGCACGCACGCACTATCGCACGCACGAATACGCACACACACTCTCACACGCACTAAATCAGCGTAGGGCGACTTTGACGACAACAGTTACTCCTAGTTTATAGTTCTACCTAGTCAGTTGTTTTATTCATCGCCTCATAACTTGCACGCTCTGATTTTCTCTCTACCTATACTTTGGTTTTCAACATTGCTATTTTTATAAGACTATATTGTATACGTATAACATGTATATATATATATTATATACATTACATCTTTTCTGGCTCTATCAGTTGTCCTCGTCGTCGGTTGGGCACCCACGGACCACGGAACATAGTTTAATCCGGAACCACCGCTACTACCACCATTACCTCCCGCGGAGATGCATCGGCCGTCGCGGGTGTTATTTGTGTAATGTCACTATCGCCAAGGGGTCACTAACCTAATCATTAGTCAATATGCTTGCATATTTTGTATAATAATATATTATAAAATACACACCCCGATACTCGATTACGCGTAGAATAGCTCTGAGTCGACACATTAACCCGATTTTAATGATAATTATATAATATACTTCCACTAGAAGAATAACAATAATATTAATTGTATATTTTTGTTATTCATTTTTAATGTATATACTTTTAATATTGTATTAAATATTTTACTCTTTAATTGCTTATAAGTTAATAACAATAATAAAATCAATAATATACTTAGATAACTACACTATAAATGAACAACTTTTGAAGAATTAAGTATTTTACTTTTCAAATCTGTTCTTATATGTATGCTAGCTAAGAAAAGTGTTTAATTATATATAATAAGTTATAACTTTTTTATTGTATAGCTTAAATGATTTAAGTTTTTATCATTTGATATATTGTGTGAAGTACGTATTGTAAGAAATAAATAAAAATACTTAATAACGATTAATAATTACTCTATGATTATAATATGTAACTAAATATCGATGGAATATATTTGTTTGTACAATGTTTCGTAAACTCATGAGTAATGGTTACCAAAGATGACCTAGAGATTATAATTTATGTAATAGATTATTTCATTTTTTTTCAATACAACACATAAATCATTTTGTGTTTTGAAATTAAACTTTAACTTTTATGAATAAAAAATAATCAACAGTTGTACTTAGAAAATAAAATAAGTATAAATAATTAATAAGAAAAAATTGATAAATAAGTATATTCATGATAGTATTCAAATATTAAACAACTTTATATTATAAATTCTAGTCAAATAACTAAATATAAAGGCATTATGAATTGTGAATTTTTTTAGCACATTTAAAGCAAGAGAGAAGTTTGTGTTGAAAGAAATTAGTTGTTAAGAAATTAGTGAATGGTCAAAGAGTATCTATATATGATGTCACAAATAACAAGACTATTGTGAAGAGTGCAAGAATAATGAAAGATTATTTAATTAAGCGAAATGAGAGTAATTTATATCTAAATTAATATCTAAATAATTTATATCTAGTAATTTATAATTTATTTAGTAATTTATAATTTGTATCTAGTTGTATCTAATTTATACCTAAATCCAAAGCAACTATGAAGTTTTACTCAAGATGTCTTAATATGTCTTAATATGTCAATCGAGAATATTTTGAAATTATTAGCAAAACTATTATAATAAATGAATAATTAAATATTTACTGAAAAGTTTAAAACTTAAACAACAATATACTTCCACATAAATTATGTAATATTACTATTTTTGTAATTAAATAGCATAATAATTTAAATTCTGAAAGTTAACTTAAAGGTAAGCTAATATTAGATTTTGAATGAAAGTTATAATAAGTGTATTTTTTTAATTTATAGGTTTAAAATCGTTACAAGAATTTTCATAAAGTTTCTAAATAGATTCATTATTATAATACATTTAATTTTTATGATTTTTTTTACAATATAAGAATTTGTAAGAAATTTACAGTTAATTTTTAACATAATATTGAAAAATGTAAATTTGTTGAAATTTACCTTCGACTACTTTAGTTAAGTTGAAAATTGCTCCAATTACAAACTTTTTTATATGTGATAAATAATAATGGTCATTTATTTAATAATGTTAACTTTAAAACAATTATTTTAATAAAGTCATATTTCGGAAAACATTATTTTCCTCATTTGTCAACCAAAATATAAAAAATAAATAATTGTAAACACAACTACAAAATTAAATATACATGTGTGTATATGTATATTTAAGATCGACTCCTCTAAAGGCTGTAGTTGAAATATTAATAGGATTAAAAATGTATTGCTACTTTTTTATTGTTGTAAATAATTTGACGTGTAAATAATTATCACGGTATAATTAAGTCGAATTAAATATTCGTTAAAATATTAAAAAATTATTATTTTCAATAAAATATTTCTCAAAAATGTAATAAAATAAAATAATGCTAAAACCAACAATTCATAAGAATTCATTTTTTAATATATCATATTTATTTTTAATACATAATTTGAATTTAAATTATAAACAAAGAAACGTTTCTTAAAAATAATTTGTTTTTGAGAACACAAGTTTATTATAAGTACTTCATAAATTGGTTGAATCAATAGTTAATTTAATTTTACTATCAGTGTATTAGATTTTTAATCTATATTTTAAAATTCAAAATATGATATAAGCAAACAAATAAGAAATTAATATGAAATAAATATATAAATTGTGCCATAAAAATCATTCATATTTAATAATTTTTTTTCTATAATAAATGCAATAAATTGTATGATTCACAAAAAGTTTTGATTTTTATAAACAATAGTAAATCTTTTCTTTTTTTAAAAAAAAAAAAAAACACATTTACTAACATTAATTTTTAAATAATATTATAAATATTAAAAATAATAATAATAATAATGTTATGTAATAAAACGTAAGAAGTCAACAGAAATTAAAATGAAAAATACTTTATTTTTGTCTCTAATTATGTGCTAACTTATTGGTTTATTGAAATTTATTTCAATGAACTTTAAACTTGAATTAAATCAACAATGTGTGTTTTTATATTACTATAAATTGCATTATATAAAAAAATGTGTAATAAACAATCAAATTGTTTATATTTTCTAATATTCAACAATTTATTCTATTCTTTAACTACATAACATTTTAAAAGTACTCACACATAATTTTTGTTACAATTTACACATTTAAAGAAAAACTTGTAAAAATGATTAAGGGTTTTTTTGTTTTAAAAAAAATAAATAATTTTATCATTACCAATGCGTTAAAATATAGTACTGTTTACTTTTAGATACAAACAATTAAATTAATATTTTATTACTCACGTTAGTCCAGTCATCAAAAAACGTATCCATACTGGAAAATCTGAATGATTTTTCAATTAAAAAAACACATATGCAAGTACATACTACAATCCAGTAATAGAAAACATAAATGACGGTTTTTTATTAATATTTTTTAATCATATACAAACATGAAATAAGTAACGAGGAGTAGGAGAAAGATACAGAGAAAATACGTTATCAAAATATGGACGACATAAGCTGTATATTATATGATTTATGAACAACTGAAAGGTTTAAAAGGTTATGGAGACGTAATCATGATTTTAAATTAAAACCTGCCGTTCAGTGCGATACGCATAAGCTTGCCGACAAAAAGGTTATCATAAACTCAGTGAATTGTCAACTATGATTTTACAAGGACCTGTAAATGTAAATGTACAATTAAATGCCTGTAGCGTTCCCAAATGCTTTGGTACTTCATGTTAATCATACATGGTCAATGACCGATTATATTAAAAATAATTAGCTTAAACAATAACATTTAGAAGAAAAAAAAATCATAGATAATTTTGTTGTGAAAAAAATTAACTAAAATTGTCTTTAACCCAAATATATATGTACGTATGATATACCAATTTAAATTACATGTGAATTAATAATAATTGATTGTTTTTATATCTATAAAAAGAAGGTTTATAAAAATACATAACTATGATTTTTGTGTGTTAAAAATAAAATAGAATATGATTTCATACATGTTTTATAAATTAACTTATATTATATTAATTAATCATAAGCTGTAACTTGATTAAATTATAAAAATGTATAATAATATAGATATCTTAATGATGTACTAAACACTTTTTACCTCAAAATGTCTTACGGTCAATAGCATCAAACTTTTATTTTGCATACAGGTTAAGTTTATACTTAAAGAATAGTTCAAATTTTATCCATTTATTTAATTTATCATATTTAAAGTATATTTCTAATACTTGTAATATTACATTATATTTAATGCTGATATATACCTATAATATAGTTTTGAAGGACTAAAATATTTTAGTATTCAAAATAATAATTGGGGTCATCTCGGATTCATAGGTGCAATAATTCAAATATCCTACCACAAGATACAAAAGAGTAGATTAATATACATAAATATTTATGTACACATTTTACTTGTCAGTTATTAAAACTTTTGTTTTTTGATTTATTGTATTTGTAATAACATAATTATAGTCTTACTAACAAACAAATACCGATATTAATTAATGGTGTGTAAAACCGTCAGAATATATAATCTGGTCCGATTTATTTAATAAATCAATATATGATACAATCTTTAAACATTTAAAAATCAATACCTTATTTAAATAAGTGGCATGTTAATATCATTATCATTTAGAGCAATCGTACATATGATTAAAATATTTGTACCTTTATTGACTTGACGGTGATTTGTAATTGAATTTAAAATATATAATCAAAATTTTAATTTTAAGAATGTAATATGAATTTCATATATTTATCACTTAAAATGATTAGGTACAACCAAATAAAAAGTTACAGATTTTACTTATTTTTTTATTTTAAAGTTGTCAGGTTGAAATTTTATAAAGAAGAGTTAAATAGATGGGTTTTTAAGCCTGCATATAAAATCTTAGTACTATGTTATCAACGAAAAAATTTAGCATTTGATTGATAGTATAATACCTAAAATGTATTCAAAATTAAGATATTAGGAACGAAGTATGAACAAAAATAAGTATACCATTTTATGATTAGCTAAATTTTGGTTGTGCGTCTATTAGCGTTTATACAAATTTATATGAACACAACAATTTTTTTTTTTTACTTCGAAGCTCAACAGTATCCATTAAAATACAACGATAAACACAGGGAACGTATATATTTTAGTGATTACATCAATACAATAAAGTTTTTTTTGTCGGTTCTAGTTTGCCTACAGACAGACTATATCGGTGTTAATAATTATTGAACGGCAGGTCAAATGTAAAGTAATACAAATTTGTATTATCTCCGTGTATGTATTGTAATTAATTATTATTATATGCTTAGGCGATTTTAAGTGTCAATAGTGTCAATCAAATTAATAAAAAACACTCATATTGATATGTATGTATATGTATAAACGCATAATCTAAGAATTATCGATTGTATAAATGTACGTAAATGTAACCAAATTATATAATTTCAAAACATCCATAATGAATGCTCTAATTATCTTAATGAATTTTATAAAAGGGAAATATCTTAAAAATATTATCCTTCAATATTAAGTAAATTATATTTAAATTAAGTATGTATTAAAATGTTAGTATTAAAAACTAAACATAAATATTATAAAATAACAACATGTTGTTTAGTATATTTATTATAATTTTACATTTTTACTTATATATTTATTTTTAATAAATGTACTTAATACGTACATTTTAAAATTTCAATCATAATATTAAATAAAAATGATATTTTTTGTATTGAAGTTTTAGATATTTCAATAAAATTAAGGCCAAAAATATAACTTAATTGTAAAGCATACATATATTTATATTTTTGTATAAAATAACATTTTTTAAATACTCAACAATATCACAAGATATTTTTAAGTATTTGCGTTGTAATAGTTAATTTAAAACACACACAGAAATAAAATTAATTAAATATTTGACTGTATAAAATAATATTTTGTCTTATCATAAACATACACATTCAATTATATTTTTATCTAGTTCTATATTTTGAATTAATAAAGGATTATTACAAATTAAGTCGTAAATAGTTGTCTTAAAGAAACACTTAAATGATCTATAATAATACAAATTAATTTCACATAAAAATAATTAATTAGTATTTAAAAATAATTAAAAATGAATAAATACTTAAATAATAGTTAAAATAATAAAATATCAAAACTATAATATTAAAAACATTTGTATTAGATTAAGTTACTAATAATATATTTTTGTATGGATAAAATTAATAGAGTTTATATTAATGAGTTATTTCGTTAATTTTATTTTAAGTACGTATCAAATAATTATCTAGAACATCAATAAACAACTTATTTTTTTTTATTTACTCTCTACAATTTATTAGATTCTCAAATGCATACACATATTATTAGCAATCATCAAAAGTTTTTGGATATGGCACACATTTAATGCCTTAGATATTAATGTTCTAACTATGTAGGTACTCTACATCTTAACAAAAAAAAAACTAAAATAATAATTAATTTGGTCTCGTGACTGTTTATAATTATTTTGAAAGTTTGAAAATTAGAATTATTAAATTTTGTTTTATTTATAATTAAGTTCGTCAAATATTTTCTTTAACAGTGATGATTATAAAGAGATTAAAATTTATTTTGCTTTGACCTTTGCTTAATCGTAACTCGAGCCTTATTATCAAATGATTCGTTTGATTAATCAAAATAACTTTTGTCAATATACAAGTTGTATACTATTAATAATTCATATTATAATATAAATGTACTTTATTTTCTCAGTTTTTTTTATTTATTATTAATTTATTTTTATTAAATTTCTAAATAAAAAAATAAAAATTGAATCTCCATATTTGATCACTGAAATGTATAAATAATGTAATTTTAAAAAATTATTAACAGTCAAAATGTAGGTTGTTTTTTGAAAAGTGCAACTTGAAATAGTTAAAACGTACTTTAAAATGTGTATTTAATTGATTTTATTAACTTACAATAATCTTGATATTTCTCTACTTGTGATTTAGCAAATAATATGAGTATAGAGCATCTATGGGAAGTACATTTAAATGTTTTCTAGAAATAGATGACACAACATTATTTTACTAATTTAATTGTATTACTAAATAAATGTATTTTCAAAACTTCTTTCGTAATATATCACATTCATCAAGTAAATAATAACTCCATACATACTTTTTATTTTGATATTTTATTTTTATTTGAATTTAAAATATTATGTTATCATAATAACAAAATCTAACTTTCCAGATTGAAATTATAAATTGCAGTATTTTTACTTTAAATGACATACTATATTTATTTTACCTAAATTATAATATAAAATCCGCAGAATTATTTAACCTAATATATAATATTGCAGCTATATTATCAAGGTTCTAGTACCTACGCATATTATCTAATCTAAGCCAGTAATTAATATTTTATATAACTTCTGAATTTTTAGCTCAATATATTTTACGAGTACGTACAATCACTGTATTTGAATGTATTCAAATAAATCAAAGTAAACAAATTCACTAAATATTATCGTTGAAAGAATATTGCGTTAAATGTACATACTTTCAGTTGGAACATATTGTTGCCCCGATTATTAAATATATTAACGGGGAGTTGCTCACGTACATTTTTCGTAAGTTATAAGTTATGTTAAAATTATATAATGAATTTCAATTGATACACAATAACAAATTTAATTTTCATGCTAATTAAAACGTAAACTAGACTTTTTTTGTAATTTTTCAAAATTTTAAGTCACTCGTTAAAGTTTCTGTAACCTTAATTCGTATATATGGTTATTTAACTTCTATTATAACAGACGCGAGGAAACCACATATCATTTATGTAGGCGAATATAATATAATAGTAATATGAAGAAAAAAAAACCATTTTATTCAAACCACTATTGTGGTAAAGGTGTTGAATATTTTAACGAGACGTGTAAAAACGACGACGGCACGTTTATATAGTCATAACAACATAATAGACCACCTCCATGTCTCGCTGGCACTAGGGTGAAATTATAAGTATTATAGTGCGTGAAAGTGTAATAAAACCGTTTAAATTTCCACACACACGAAATGTTTAACATCATACACAATATTTATGACAATTAAACATAAAAATATTATAAGGCCGAATATGTATACGATGTGATATACGGTCATAATACAGTGAGAAGTAGGGTGTCTTCAATATTTCCGAAAAATAATTTTGAAATTACCTTCACACAATACACCCCGTGTATGTATTAATACTATAAATTTATTTCCATTATTACACTACACATCCCTTACACGATCGATTCAATTTATTATCTCCAAAACGCTTTATTGATTTATTATTACTAGTGGCATAGGAAGACTCACTAGCTAGTGCCCCTGGTAAATTCAAAAGAAAACGACTTTTAACCAATTAAAAATTTGATGTGACGATATTTTTTTCACCTTTAATTTCACTAAAATTTTTTTAAGAATACAATTTATAATTATATTTATTATTCATTATTCGCTATTACAGTTTAAATCTTAAACTTTAAAAATTTGCTATTCTCATTTAACGAGTGACGAACTCATCAATATATCAATATTTTTTATACAAAATTTCCTATATGAATTCCCTTATAATATTCTCACAATAAACCTACACGCAGAGTAAACAATTAAACAACATTTACAATTAATTTCAAAAATTCTAATGAAAAACTTTCGTTTTGAAGATATAACAAAATTACGATTTTTGCAAAATGTTGGCAATATATGACATATGACATGTGTGGCATATGACATAGGCACATTTCACTTTCGTACCCTTGCTACGCCACTGATTATTACGTAAGTTTCGGCTGTTTTCTTCTAGCTGCGTGATTTTTGCGAACATAAACCGTGATGTTAAATTGTAGAACACCGCGGCATCTAAGTCGTCTTAATCAGTTCAAAGGGAAATCCGTCACTCACCTTTGCGTGCAGGGCGTAATCCATGCAGTCACCGTACGCCGAACCGTTCTCACTCTTGATGGCCGGTGATGTTGCGGACGACGGACTGCCCGACGATTGCGGCCCGTTGGCGCACACCTGCACTTCGGACGTATCCCTCGGATACCACGGATACATTAAGCGTCCGGTCTAGAGCATACCGCGGTCGACGAACGAATCCACTGCGATCGAAGTTACGACACAGTACTGTTAACAACCGTAGAGTGTAAATGTATCCGGACGTCCTCGGGGACGACGACAAAAACGAAAGCGAAAAACGACGGGAAACCGATTACGATTCGCAGTGCAATAATAACGATAATAATAACAATAATAACGATGATGGTAACGACGCGATTATCCGGACACAAGACGGCGATGATGTTCGCGCAAACGATACGATATTTACGCAATGTTGACTTAACGGTGTCGTACGAGGGTATCGAGTGTCGCGCGAGCACGGCCGACGGGTCTCGCGGTCGCGCGCCGAAATCACGTGGGGTAGCCGCTAACGGCGGCGGCGGCGGCGGCGGCGGCGATGCACAAAAACTACAGCCGTGTAGTACCGGGATAGCGCCGCGCGGTGTACCGGACCGCGGTTGCCGTGTGCAGACCGGAGAGAGTGAGAGATACCGTCGCGGTCGTAGTCGGAGTCGGAGTTGTAGTCACTTGGTAGCCGCGCGCGGTAGTCCGTGGTAGTCGTCGGCGGCGGGTTGAGCGCCGGCCCGGCCAGATACACCCAACTTGCGGTTGGCGGGGGCGGGCGGGGGCGTCTTCGGGTCGTGTCGTATCGTACTCGGTCGCTGGCGTACGCGCGCACACCACCGTACGCAGCACACACGGACGATACAGCGGATACAGTCGAAGTGTGTGCGTGTGCGCGCTTACGACGTCGATGATTATTATTATCATTATATATTACTGTATGCGCACGCCAAGGTTAAGGGCATTCTTATTAACCGCCGCGAACTTACGGAGTACGCGTATGGTGTGCGCGCGTACAGTACACATAATATTATATATATATATATATATATATATATATATAAAGTGGTGATGACGGCCATTTTTTTCATTTGTTATAATAATTGTTTTTTATTTAATTTTGTTGTTTTGTTTTTGTTTTTTTATTGTTACACTTGTTGCCTATTACATATATACCTCCAAGACTAGACTCGAAGGAATCTTTTAATTAATTTACGATCCCAACGCCCGCCTAATCTGCTACTACCGCTACCAGCGCAGCTGTTGACGGTTAATGGTATAAGCTTTCTTACCTTTTTGCTATTTTTTTTTTCACCACTATCCATGGGAATAAATATTTGTATACACATTATCACCTAAATGATATATTACATATATAATTACAAATACTGAACGAAAATAAATAAATATGCCACTTGTACAACATATACGTATAACGTTCTTCATTTCGCATTGTATTGTACCAGGATAAAATTAAGTGTTCGAAAGATCATATTATTGTACTATTTGTCTAATAATACTGTCATTTTTTGTTTCATGCATAACCGATAAATACATCTTTGAGTGAGTAGATTTCAATGTTCTGTTTTATTTAGATATTGAAAAACAAGATAATATTATAACGCAATAAATGTTCTCATAAAAAAAAACAAATCGTTTAGAACAAAAAAAAATAGTTTTCATTTTGGTGTTTGTGCTCGATGATATAAATAAATTAAGAATAGATATATACAATCCCAATACAAAACTTAAGTGCAATATATATTAAAGAACTTATTTAATTTTTAATTTTATCGATTGAGTTAAGTCCCCCTCGTTTCATACTATTAATTTATGAGTTATGAGTTGTATAAAGATAATAAATATACATTATATTTCACTTAACTTATTTAGTAGATTTTTAATTCGTGAATTTCAATTAAAATCCTCACTGATATGTTAAATAAAAAGCAATACACACAATTTAATACTAATATACGTTATATTACATTGATTTAATTTTTGTGCAAAGAATATAAAATAATTTATTGATATTAAGAATGGATACGTTTAACCTAATCGGTGTTATGTATAAATTAGATGATATGTTAGAATGCAATCTAACTTTAGAGTAATTTGTTTCATCATTAAATTTAAATATGAGAGCATAATCTATGTTTGATATTTATGAATTTAAATTGACATATTCTGATATTTGAAACTTAGTTTATTAAATATGTATAACAGTATGTACATTAAAATATTAAAACCAGACAACAGAATACAGATAATATTGTTTTCGGTGTATTTGATAATTAGTCAATTTTCTCTTACATTAAGCACAGTTTGGATAATATGAAACGTATACAGTTATTAGTTAAGCCGTAGCGTAATAACTCGAAACATATTTAAATAAATTTTTCTGTCTGTTTAATTTACTTTACAATAAAATAATATTGAATAATCAATCGTAATATTATTTAATAAGAATAGGTTATCTGATAATTTGAACAAAAAACTTGAGTATTTTTGAAATAAAATGTTATATATATAATTCCTAAATCGTAATTTTATATATTTATATGGTTGTATTCCAATTTCCCAACTTCCAAAAATATTTAAAAATAATATTATCGAATGCTCAATAATTTATAATTAATGTTTCATAAAAATGAATAAAAATATATTTATAAGCTCTTAAACATTCACGAGAATAAATAAATTTATTATAATGAAATATATAAGGTTTTGATTTTTTTCTAACTACTAGTTTACTTAGGTTTACTTAGTAGAATTACTAATTTAACTGAATTACCTTAAAATAATTGAGTAACTTGTAATTTTTTTAGTATACCATTCGTATTAAAAAATTATATAGGTAGCAATATAATTGTTATTTTTATAATTCTTTGTTATAAAAATTATATTTTGCTAGTATATACTTTAATAGTCTTTAGTATGAACTACAGATGTCTATATTTTGAACTTAATATGTTTTGAAAGTGAGAAATGAGAGGTGCGAAACCATTGCTCTTAACATTTACATTGTTTTATCATTCTTGTATGACCTACGGAACCTTTCAAACATTTTTTAAAAATGAAATTTATATATTTATTAGTAAATATATATTTTTTTTAGTTTTTACTAAAAAATTAACGAAAAAAAAAAAAAAATCATCAGATTCTTCAAAAACCGATATTACTGATATTTACTGAAACAGGAATTTTTGGTTTGTAGTTTTAAAAACCGGAACCGAAATTACTTTTTCCTTAAACTAAAAATGGAAAAATCATAAAGATCCCAATCATATTGATTCAGAAAACTATTTAAAATTTGTATTAAACATAATATTATTTTCCATTCAATGGTGTAATAATTTATTTATGTACAGAATGTGTATAATTAATACAATATATATATATTACAATATAAAATTATTGCATAATATATAGATACGCACAACTCACTTAAATCAAGAAAAAATACTATTGGAGAAATATAAAAATAATCTGTGGTACTTTTACATAGTTCTATACTTTACAAAATTTTGGTTTATTTATCATGAACTATATAATATGTTTAATTAAATTAATTAATCAATGATATTAACCAAAATACTCATGAATATCGAATGATAGAGTACATTGATTTATCTTATAAGTTATTTAAAACATGTTTAATTAGCACCGGATTTACCGTAAATCAGAGGATAAGGCTTAAAAGACCTCTCAAACTTTATTACACGAATTTGTTTAGTAATTCGTGTGTATAAGTTATGATCATACAATTACTTTGGATTCTTCTTGTTCGATATTTATTTCAGATTCACTTTTGTTTTAATTTCAACAGATATTTATTTAATATTTTGCATCAATCATTAAAAGTGTTAAAAAACGATAGTAAATCAGTGCTTTAGAACTGTATTTTTTAAATTTCAAAAACGTATAAAAGTTAACCACTTGAATAATTAAATTAGTCATTGAATTTATTTTAAATTAGATTTTAGATTATATATTATATCATTAAAGTATATTATTGAGTATAAATTTTTTTTTTTTTTTTATTAAATCTAAAGTATACAGTTTACGAAAAACTTAAATTTATTTGGAATGTTAAATATATATGTATGTATAGCAAATATAAGGTTATTTTTCCAATACATGAAATACGTATTATAAGTATAGGTTTACCTAAACCCAAATCGTAATTCCATACAAGACTTGATTCACGAAAATAGTATTTCAAAATTTGGTCATTCTTTACAAATAATCATCAAATAAACGATTGACGATATAAAATAACCGTTGAACGTATGTAATATAAATTATACTATAATTCACTTTTACCTGCTCATCATACAAATATACTAATTCCAGAAGGATTTAATATGCAGGTAGACAACAAAATATTTAGAATTATATATACTTAATCCTGTGCCATTGTATTCTTAACAACATAATATTATACTAAATAACGATTTGGATTGAAATGTATAGAAAAGTCAAAAACCTTAAATATTTATAATATATTCAATAAATTTACTTTTTTTTATTCAATATTAACTAATAACAATAATAAAAATACTATTCACTATTATTTAAAATTAGAAAAACCATACTTTACCTATATTTTGATGGATATACTAGAAATTATAAATACCCATTATTTATTTAAAGTCATATATAATTTTAAAAGTGTGTATCTTTATTTTACCCTGTAATAATTAAAGGGTTGTGTAGCATGTTAAAAATCGAATAACAATAATAATGTTATTATACAATTGAGAAGCAATACGAGTATATATTTAGTAATATACGAAACACAAATTCATAATTTACTAATATTTCTGTTATAATTGAGTTACTTGTGTATTTTTCTGATTCATTAAATCTTTGCTGGCCAAACACAAAAATGTATCCAATTTTTTTTGTAAAAATATCTTAAAAAAATATTATTATTACTATTATTATTAATATTGTTATTATTATTATTATTGTTATTATTATTATTTTACTTTTTTGAGATTGAACAATCGAACAACGGAATAACTTTATTGTCAAACTACAACTGACTCCGACCAATAACTTATAAAACCGGATAGGATGTATATTATATATATATTACACGAACCTAATATATATATATATACCAACAATAATAATGATTGACTCGCATGACGTAATTCGTTGCTCTGAAGTATTTTTTACCATTTTTTTTTTTTTTTTGGCAAAATCAAAAATTTGGGTAATAATAATTAGTTTTGAGGTCCTTGTCATTTACCGTCCACTACGGACATACTCGTATTTTCAAAACACATATTTCAACAATTTCAAAGACCAAGAACAATGACCTATTAAAGAAGATGGTATTCGCTGAGTCATGATTGAATCGAACATTTTAGGAAGGTAAATAATATTATACATAAATATGTAACAACAGTGTCTCCGAATTGCAGAATAATACCGTAGATACTCTGTTGCAGAAGGTCATTCTACTATAAAAGTGACCAATGGAAATGATCACATACTTTCGCTTAAACATAAAAAAATGTTATTTGTGATTTTCTGTTAGGCTTTTAAATTGTTTTCATTACTTATATATTCAACATTATTTTTGATACGTGGTTTATAATAAAAATGAACAAAAAAACATATTAATAAATATTTTTATGATCAGCTTCATTCTTTATTAAACCCCAATATGAAATTCTTATCAGTTTACTTTAAATTTGGTAAAACTTGACGAGTATGAGTGATAAAATTATGGAAATATCTTCAATCATATTAACAAAAAACTTAAAATATTACTTTAATATGTTTATCTAAATCATTTTAAAAAGTAAAATTATCATAACTAATAATAATCATAACTATTTCATTTTATACAAATACAATAAACATAGCTATAAGTCAAAATATAATTTGATTTATTTCTATGTTCTTATTTAGTTTTTATTTTCAAAGTTTATACAATTTTTAATTAAGTATTAAAAAGAAAGCTAAATAATAAAATATTTCTAAATGTTATCGGTTTAAATGTTTTAAACAATACCTAAATCTTATTCTGAAAATATATATTTATTTGTTTTCATTTTAAATAATTATAAAATTTTGAATTAAATATCAATATAACAAACCAATTTTGTACTACAATTTAAACAATTTATAAATATTGAAATGTAATTGCTAATAAAGTATAAGTACACAAGACCTATGTGATATACATATATATAAATAAATGTGTGTGTGTGTGTGTGTGTATGTTTTCTTTATACATACATATATATATTAACATTGTATAATTTTATATCATATTTTTTTAAAAGCACAAAATTAAAATAATTATACTTATTATATTTAAACAGGTAAACCTTTTGAACTTCTAAATAAAGACATAATATAATATGTATACTACTCGTGTATACAACTAGGTACAATAGTTCAGTGCGTGTGTTGCTTTCTCATTAATGTTTCCTTATTCGACACGCTAACGAAAAAAAAAGAAAAGGTCTTTAAGATAATTGTTTACAAATGATTCATCGCGTGCGAAGTTTCAAAACGTTTGTGATTTCGTGTTAGAACTCAAATTATAATAACGAAATTAAACAAGCTATATAATAGTTCTATGTATACAGCTATGTAGGTGTTATTCTGAGAAATACATTTCCACAACTACCACTTCAATTACAGTTTTAGTTTTTATCAATAATGTTTAAAAAAATATAATTAGGTATAGTTTTATTTTATCCCGAATTTGTTGCTATAAAATAATGCTATAAATCACTCATATATATATATATATATAAGATTTAATAATATATATGTTACGGTAATAATACGAATATCGGTCAAATCTAGGATAGACCTAATTGTTTGGTCAAACCCCGAATAATTTTAGCAGTTCGAACTTTTACAAGAGTGTTTTGGTAAATCTTAGGATTAACAATTAATATTTGTAAAAAATCAAAATTATAATTTTTTTCAATTCTGTAATAATTCTTACATGTATTTATTACTGTAAATTAGTGTTGATATAAATAGTTTTAATACATGTACTTAATTTGATTTTTGACTATGATACGAATTATAATAAAAGTGTAAGCACTCTTTGATTAATTCAAGTCTTCAATGATTAAGATATGGAACAGGTTTAATAGAAGATTAATTTAATAAATTTATATCAGAACCAATTACAGAGAGTAATTTTACGAGCAGTATTCGTTTACAATTGTCGCGGTTAGTATTACGAATATACACAGTATTCAATATGTCACTTAAAAACCTATTTTATGAAATTTAAAATGGTGTTATGAAGTTAAAATATGATAACAATTTAACTGAAGAAAAATATGTTATTTTTAAGTGAAATTAAATAAGCTAAATCTGTTAATGTAAAAAAAACAATTCACTATCGCCGACTTAAATGGTTTCATATTGTTAATATTGCTGGTGAAGAATAACTGATTGTTCCGATAAATGACGGATTTCGAAGTATTGTGTTATTATTTTCGATATAATGAGTTATATGAAATTATCCACGATGTTCATATTGCAACAGGCTATAGAGGTAGAAACTAGTAATGTAATGTTCGAATAATCGAATTATTCGAGTACTCGAATTTTCGAATTCTCATAGCTCTAATGTAAATAATTCGAATATTTGAATATTCAAACATTCGAATATCAGTATTTGATGCTACTCCGATAATGTATGTCAATGATTAATCAACCTAAATACGAAAATAGTTCTTATCTTGCAGGTATACCTGTTCGTTACGTATTGTATTGACACATCGAATACTAATATTCGAATGTTCAAATATTCAAATATTCGAATAATTCCCATTACTAATAGAAACCATATTATGTATGAGGTTAATATCAAGTACAAAAATGTTAACTTTGAGGCAATAAATATTTATTTAAAATTATGTGAACTACCTACGTCAAAAAAAAAAAAAAAAAAACATAGTATGCATAAAAAAGGTCTTACTGTTAACTAATTATACACACCAAAATAAATTTACGCTGTTAAATAAACTTAATTGATATGCAGACAAACACTGATATCGAATTTATGTAGTATGTGGTCTATAGTAAAGATAGTTCATGGAAAAATTCGTCACAGTCAATCTCAAGGTTCTGTGGAACGTGCCAATCAAGATATAGAAAGTATGATTGCGACCTGGATGGGAACGGTTAAAACAACAAAATGGTCAAAGTTTTTAACATTTATGCAATCTATGAAAAACGGAGCTTTTCATTGTGGCACATATTATTATGTACAATTGTATTGAAAGTAATACTAATTTAATTTCGTATTTATTTTTTGTAAAAAATAATTAAAAAATGTTTTTATTTATATATAAATAATATAATTTTTAAGTACTTTTATACATTTATAGGAATCAAACGTTCTTCGTATGACTAAAATTTGGGACTAAAATGAAAATAGGATTAGCAAGTTAAATTATTCCAAAAAATATAATACCAAACCTTCAAACAGAAGAAGATTTAGAGGGAGTAGGTACTTACACCAACCAAATTCAAACTCAATTGAAGTTGTCGAGATAGATAAAGATATTGGCGTAGTCAAAGAACCCGTGGAAGTAGAAGGAACTAAAGAAATTGAAGATAATAAAATAATAGATTGGACACAAAAAATTAAGCAACATCGAAACGAATCGCATATAGAACTACAAAAACAAGTAACAAAAATGATGTCAACATCAAGTAAACAAATGTCAAAGGTAATTATTGAATAAGCAGTTAAAATTAAAATCCTAGAAAGCGATAAAAGTTGATGCTCGCAAATCGAACATTTTTTGAGTTTGAGAATTTATAGAAATCATTTTTAAGGTAAGCACACAGATATGTATTCAAAAATAAAATTAAAATTGTTCAAATAAAAAGTTATTAAACGTTAATAATAATTATTTTGTTTGCAGACTCCTAAAATATCATGTTAAAACCACTATTCCAATATTAATAAGAATTTTTATTTTGAAATATTTTGTAAAATAACTCACATTTACAATATGTGTCTTCAAAAAGAAAATTGTAGCTTTTTTTTTTCATTATTATTTTGCTAAATACAAAAGTTTATTGCAATTTGAAGTGCAATTTTGGTTATTTTTTACTGCAATAATGCAATTACTTTTAATATTTTTTAGTGCAAATAATTCTGAGCCCTACTCATGATAATTACGGTCAATATTATAATTAATTTCATAAATATATACAATATAAAAATTGGTTAAATAGATTATTATACGGAATAATTTATTTTTTACTGCTTAAAATATATTTTGATAGTGCACATCTTATTAATAGAAAAATGAATCAAACTACTTCTCCAACAATTTAAATAAAGTGGAACAGTATAAAATTCAAACAATTTTTTATTGCTGGTAATACAATTCGTGGACTTAAAGACATACATTTTTATAATAATTTTACGCATAAGATGTAAATCCACATAAATACCTAATTAAATATTATTTCTAGAATCTCATACATCTTTGACACCATTCATTATTAAAAGTTATGTTATTTAATTATAGCTGGTATAATTTGTACAATATAAATAACTAATTATGCATATAATTAGTTTATAAAATAATAATTAAGAATTAAAAAATCATCAATGTATGACTTATAATTTAATTATTAAACAATAAAATAACTATAATTATTATTTTTATAACTTTTTAATTGAATATAATTTAGCTTGTATTCAGTTACATAAATATAGTTTAAATGATTATAATTTTTATTTTATAACAATATTATAAAATAAATTACATAATTAAAAATTAAGTTAAAATTTAAGTTAAAAATCTGCTGAAATATATTAACATAATATAACAATTTAAAAAGAAATTGAAGGAACATATACTAAAATATATTTATAAAATATTGATATATTATCAATAACATCTACAATTTACACTATAATGTCCATATATTATGTTGTAATATATTTATGTAATTATTATTTATGTGGTCCAAGTATTTGCAATAAACTCAGTTGCTGTTGTTCTGGTTGCTCATATTTTCATAAAAGTATTATGATCTGAACAACACAAATGTATACTAACAGAAATTATTAATAGAGTTTAACCGAAGGAGAGGCTCAACAAATGTTGTGTTGTTAACCTCTTTATGAATAAAAATTTTATCTAAAACCAACAGACTGATAGCAGTTTTTTTTCTGAAATTTATTCTACAGCTAAAATATCAAGATAGTACAATTTATATAATATCGATATTACAATATTTTCTTCTTGTTGTTGTATTTATATACGTATATTGTATACATTAAACTTTTCTATAGATATAATACATTTCATATATAAAATATAGCATGAAATAGATTGTTTTTGGGCGATTGCGGTTTGCAAATGTACACCAAAACCTTAGGAGATAATAATAAATGGATTACTAGATATATCTGCGGTAAATTTACGGCACGGTAGAACGCAAAACTAAATATGTATAGTTGGGGTGGTCTGTATAATATATGCTATGGATAAAACGCCCCACTCTAGGATTATTTAAACACTCATAGCACGCACACGTAGAGTATTGCTAAAATGTATACATTACGTGTATGTATACGTATGTAAATCTGCGGACGATTTCGCTATCAGTATGGCAATATATATTTTTCGAATGTTTAAAATGATCCGTGTTGAAATTTTTCAAAATCAAAAGTTCACCATTAATGTTGTCACTCATTATTATCAGTAATATTAACCATTTTGAATAAATATCATGGGCGGACAATCAGAAACGTCGAACACTATATGATAAGAAAAAGAATAAATAGGTAAAATGTAAATTTACAAGTTTTCCTATGCAATAATTACTTGTATGGTTAGGCATAGAGACATAATAAATTTCAAATCCGCCTTTTGGTATTTAAACAGTTTTCAAATAAATTAAAAAATCAATTGAAATATATTAAAGTAGGTATATATAGGACATACAAAATATAAACGAGCAGTATTTTACTATTATTGTCCATAAATTGAAATGTTAAGTAAACAACATTATATTACGATAAGTGTCAAAGTACGCAATATAAATATGTGTGTGCACACGTGTAAAATGACACTTTTAGTTTTTAGAAATATTATAATTTTTTTTTAGTATAGGACAAGTACATTTATAGTATACAAACCTCCCAGACGATTTAAAATTATATTGTTTATTTAAACTAACTACAGAATATTGTACTTACAGTGGGCATATCCCATAAACGAAAAAATTAGAAATAATTTCTTTTTACCGTTATTTAATTTACATTGTTTTTTTTTTTTTTTTTGTATAGGAAGCACTAAGTTTAGAAATAACTAATTATATTGCATGTACATATCATTGTACCTATTACGATCCATATCAAATATACGGTACACCAGTGGCGCCGATCACCTAATTTATCTATGACATATGTCATAGTAGATCTTATAGCTGGGGGCCCACCAAGGGGGTAAAAAATGGTTTTACACTAAATATGTACCTAACTATATGTGTAATTTGTTTCGCATTTAATTGTTAGATTGAAAAAAAAATGGGAGTCCAAACTCTAGAGGGGCCCCTGGATGTACGATGCCATAGTATTTTTTAAACACTTCGACGCCACTGCGGTACACGATAAAGAATATTATGGATAACAAAATCTTGTTACGATGAACTTAGTGCTGTGAAGGATAAAGACTCTACGGGTAAATTCACTAAAAAATACTTAAGCTCCCTTTCCCTGAGGTTTCAGAGCACCTCTACATTTGGAGTACACGTTGAAAATAGTTTTCACAGCAAAAATATGAAAATTTAATGGTACGCAATAACTCGATGGATCGCCAAATATGTACTCAGTAGGTACATAATAACATCGGAAGGGACATGCGATGACGCTTAAGTGTAGAATCCGATTATAACAACAATACAACACATTCGAACTTCTAATTAGTGAATTTCAGTTTCAAACGAATCGTCAAGTTCGTTAAGCATTCGATTGTGCACGAACATGTAACGCATGTGTACCTACACACCAACATTTGGGCGTTCGTTCGCGAACGAGATTTGAGGAAAAATCGAACGGTATTGCGACACCGCTTGTCTGTCGCATCATATCGTGATGATGAAGGTAATGATTATGATAATAGCCATGATGATGTTGATGATGATGATAATGATAATGATATTGATAATAAAAATAATAATAATAATAATAATAATAATAATAATGATAATAATAATATTTTACCGGTGCCGAACGACGCGGACAGGTAAGAGGTCGCGGGCCGGCGGCAGCGACCAGGCGTGGTCCGACCGCCCACTAAACGGTCGCATTGGTCCGGGCGCGGTCTCGACGCGCACCTGCTCCGCGCGGCGCACTGCACTCCGCCGAGCGACGTACCCTGTCACGCGGAGCATTAGCGGTCCGGAAGTCGTTTGTTCCGGCCGCCACCGCCGCCAACGCTTGACTTCGCATTTGCACGAAACACGTTTTCCCGATCCATCGACGGGAGTTACGTTATCGTTGTTCTCGTGACAATTGCCATCCTCTTTTTTAAAACACGCTATAAATATCATTAATGTGTATGTATTAATATACATTTTCACGCGTTTCGTGTACATTATTATTAATTATTCGCGAACGCTTAACGTGCCGAAAGAGTGCGTTGGAAACATAGGAAAATTAATAATCAGTAGCGTCAAAAAGCCTTTGAACAACGATCGTTGAGATGATAAAATACACACGTTGCACGTGAACTGTACATGTTCCTGACGTATAGGGTTGATCGAAATCGAAAATATTTCATAAATCTACGTAAGCTTTTATTCACACGGTCCAGCAGCTGTGATTTGCTTCGTAATTTCATCATTTCAATAATTCCGCGTGTTCAGCGCATTGTTATGTTCTAATGCTTGTACGTCCGGATTTTGAACAATAAACACATTTCGAGTGCCGTGAACATTATATCCATACGTAGTTTTCCGACGAAACAATTTCTTTTTCGCAACGATATACACATTACATATTTATATTATGACTTTGGTCCTAGCACTTTAACGGTGCACGCGTATATCTGCAGTTTTCGAAATTTACAATATCTTAAGTGTTTATGATTTATCGCGAAAAGTTTACGTTTAAACTTATGCTATATATATGACGCGCATCAAAATACATTCTCTCTCACTCTGAAACTTGGTTATTGTAAAAGGCACATAAATACCAACCAAATAATCTTGAAAATATTGTTCAGGAAATATTGCGATTTATATATAGGTTATTAGTATAATAGTACGTGGTACCTATGTACAGAAATAGATACCGTCAACTCTATGGTTCTGTAACACTATATATAAACTATATAGCATAAACTATAGTGAAATAGTATTACCACTTTAACACACATACGTTTCAGATGAAATATTTTGCTGGCACCGATGTCGGTATTCGTTTAGAAATTTAAAGTGCATAATGTTTCAAATTATATAACTTACATTAATAATTGCAAGACGGCGAGTATAGTACACAATTATAGTAATAATAATATACAATTATAATTGATCAGTTTTTTTTAAATTTATATTTAGGATTTAAATTATAATTATAAAAGGGTACCTATAAGCGTTAAGTATTGTATTACTTTGTACTTCCCTAGGGCATCGTAATCCATAGTATGAGAAACTCTTTATTGTAATCATTTATTGCTATATAACTCACTAAGAATGTACATTTTAAATTATCAGAGTTTGAAAAGCGTTAAAACTTTAAAACGAACAAACTTTCAATATCATCTGAGGGAATTTAGTTTATTCTGATTGGAATATTTATACATAATATTTATGTAGGCTATACATTATTGATACACACTAGTATACGTCGTATATTAAACACAATTAAATGACTTCTGTCCTTTGAAGATATTATTACAATATTTTTAACTCCATTGTTGCTTAGGGATATTGTACATTACTTATCCGGTATTATCTTATTCTGAACACTTTAATTTTTTACAGTCTCAACCTATCTGCATTACACTTGGAATAGCTCAATCTGTATACCATACATCAATATATTACCTATTCTCATATTTCATACTTATAAACTTGTACATTACATTCAGCCAATAGACACGCTCTATTATTGTACATGGTTCACAACTGAGTCTAATCCGATTATACAATTTGATTATATTAAGCACGTTGCATATGCGTTTTAAAATAGTAAACAATACATAATTACAGAATAAAATCGTGTATGTTCATATTATATAATTTCTTATTTTCTTAAAAAAATTTAATAAAAATCAATTTGATTTCAATATTAATTTTAACATTTATACTTTTCAAAGTAAATGTATGCCACAATTTAAATATAATGTACACTTATAGTGAAAAAAATGTGCCTCGTCTATTTAAGATCCCTCTACTATTCACCCTTTTGCTTTAGCTTCAATCGAAAGGGATAATGATGGTAATTTTCAGATTCATCACTACGCGGCAGCTTGAAATTTTGGTATACACTTTTAAAATATTTATTTTTATACCAAGTATTGTTTTAGAGATAAAAAAAATCACGACGGAATGAATATCTTATTCACTTACAATAAATCCATAAACTTTGTAAGTCAATAAGATATTCATATGCTCAACATAGTAGTAAAAAGAGGAACAAACACCGAAAATATTGCTATCCCAAGTATATATAGTATATTATTGTACTCCCACCTGTATGAGTATTTAATACAGTTCCGGTCGCGTTTCTAATAGTCCGCGCGGCATGGACGTTGGTTGTGGACCCACGACGGGCAGTCACACGGCCTATTATAACCGGACTCGCGGTCACGGTTTGTGCACCCCACTCTCCGTAGTTGACCACTCTTTTACGCTGTAGGCTTTTTTACGAGCACAACAACATAATCTTTCTCGGGATATCATTACTATGAATTTTTTACGCTACTGTCGGTTTTGTTCTTATTCGTCATCGCCGTCGCCGTTTATTTATTTTTTTTTTCATCGCAATGTGTCTTGTATATATAAACTATAGATTATATATATAATGTATATATATAAACGATATTCATTGACGATCGACGGCGCAGATCAAAATGTAATCGGATTTTTCGCGCGCGGCTGTTAATCTTTTACCGCCCACGCACACCACACCGGTTTTCCGCGCCTGTCCGTGAATAATTCTCTATACATCCGTTATCGGTATCCCGTTTATGTAGATTATCGGGTGTTCTTTTTTTTACCTAAGTACGATTTCCATTATTCGTTGTGTCCCACCCATATTATCATCGAACATATTTTTTTTTTTTATTATTGGAATTCATCATTAACCCCTTCAACGTCCTCCTCTCCACTAACTTTCATATTATATACATAGATCTCGTGACCACCGAGGGTATTGCACGGAAGCAGATTTACGAATCACCATCGCTGCCAGAAAAGCGGATGTAAGCCGACATTTCCTTTTTTTCTTTTCTACATCCACACCGAATTATGACAATTTTTATGATTCGTACAGCAAACCGACGATAATGCTTACAAAACACGAAGTATTGTTTTTTTCTTCTCTTTATTTTATCATTATTAAATATAATAAAATTTTTTCACGCATATAATATCTGTGCGGAACGAATACTTATTTTTCGCGAGCGTAATATAACTCCAGTAAAATATATTCATTGGGCTTATGAAAAAGAAAAAAATTCTTACGCATGTCTGTGAGTTGTAACTTTTTCCCACCAGAATTTCAAACTGTCACTTTGCATAATTAATAGTATAATTACATGTATATGATACAAATAGTAATATTATAAATTTCCTCATTATTAGTTATTATATTATCACGTTTTAATTAATTTTATTTTTAACCAACCCATATGCTACGGAATCTTAATCACGAATTTCGTAGCAAATGTTGAAAGTCTCTAGTTAAATTATCATTTCGATTTATTTTAGTTTCAAAGTCACGGTCTTGGAAAAAATTTTTATTTTTATTTTATACTACAAAAATGTAGTATGTACGAATTTTTACTTCAGTTGAGTTTGTGCACAATGTAGAAACGAAATTCACAAACCTATTTAAAATTATCATTTTTAACAAAAAACAGTTACATCTAATTTATAATTGCCTATATATGTGAACAGTAAAACAATAAAGTTAAATATTATTGCAACTGATAAATCTCGTCATTAATAATAACTATAATTTAAATATATTAAAACTCATCGAATATATATTTGATATGTGATACGAGACTACAGTAACACGAGTCGGTAGGTTAAATAAGTATAAATAAGTATAAATCAATATTTTGAAATATTTTTATAGATACACGGTAAAACTCTCTCAATTCGAGTTTTCAAAACTTCGATTTACTGTACAGCACATTCTCATACTAACTATATATTATACATTTTATTATTTTCATATTCTTTAGGTTTCGAATTACAAGTAAGTACTAAGTTCTACATTACTGTACTTTGCGAATTCTGTAATAGTTCAAAATATTAGTAGAGTGATATTGAATTAATCGATTATAACTCTTCTCATTATATACTAATAAACTTAACAGAGTTATGTTAAAATAGAATAAAATAGTTAATTTTTATATTATTCTTATAAATATCCAGTAATATTTTATTGCTGAAAAATAAATTCGTTTTTCTTTTCTCGTGTCTACAAAAAGGGTAAAACGCTCGAGCACTTATTTTATAAAAAAAAAAAAAAATAGTTTTAGAATTTAAAAGAATTTAAAGTATATGGTAAAATGATGTGTATTATATAAAGTATACAACGCACTATATAAAGTCATTATACATACACATGTTGTACATAACGACAATATAGGTCAGAAATGGGCAACTTTAAATTACTAGAGGACCAACTTTTAGAAAATTAAAATTCGATGAGCCAAAACATAAAAAGCAAAAAAAAAAAGTCATTTAAATTTAGAATGACCTTTTTTTTATGTTTGTACAAACAATGATGTCAAATCCCAGATAATGATTATTATATCGATTAAATAGAATATAGACTATATAATGTATAGTATACATATAATATATATTAATACATATAATACATATTAATTATAGAAAATAGAGTATAGACGATAAACTTTAAAATTGTATGATATGATTTGGAAATGTTGAACGGACCAGATAAAAAAAGCTCGCGGGCCGCAATTGCCCATCCCTATGATAGGTGATCGACATCAACGAAAAGAAAAAATTAAAAACCAACAATACAAAATCACTTTTTGCTAATCGTGTAGTATCAACTTGTACTGCGCAAGGTCTAAGGTCTAATTATTTATCGGAATAAATTAAATAATATTACCCTCAGGTTTATTTTATCACATACACACATGATCATCATAAGTGGGTGGGTACAGGTATAGGCCATGTACCTATTATTTACAATACCTGTATACCTACACACATACACGCATTGACTTATTAATTAATGACGTCGTAAATATTTTCCCATTGTCGTTTCGCCCGACAGCTTACAAATATAATATCGTATAATGGGCTGCTACCAGGCTTACGCATTTTATTATTTCTACCGTGCGCAGAATTTTTCAAGTGACTATTCGTTATTCTTTGTTTTTTTCTTTTTTTTTTTCATACACTGGAATTTATTTCCTAACCGCATTTGTTCTTTAGAGACGAGCAAGGCGCCGCGAAAATTCCCTTTCCAAAAACGGCATAACACAATACGACGTGTAGTTTCACTGTCCAAAACGAAATAGTGAACGTTAATACTGTGCCGCCGTCACCGCCGCCGCTGTCAATCATCGTATATGCTCGTAGACACTGGGAGACATTTTTTTTCGGTGGCCCAAGGTCGACCGCTCGATGGGGTCGTATACAGGGCGTTTATTTGTACACGAATCTGTATCGTAATATACATAACAGACGTATAATGTAAGAACTAAACACATCGTTTATTTAGTTTTGTGTACGTGTACACTTTTTTTTACTTCATATTAACCGCCTTAACAATGGGTTCGTAAAAATTGCTTTCTGCAATTTTGGACGTTATTAACCACATTCAAACACACGCGCGCGAGCACAGACACTAACCGAAAAAACTACGCGAACTATTTAATTATAATTTATATATATATATATATATATATATATATATATATATATATATATATATATATATATATGCACGCATGTATTTTATTATTTATTAGGTTGAAAAAATTCAATTCGTCCGTGATTATGCCCGAAACACGACCACCCATTTACTGACAATCGATTAAATGTTGCAAAAACACATGGAACGATTGTCTTCGTGCAGTGGTATGATTATTGTAAATATTTCAGATTTCTCTAAAATCATAAGCAAATGTATTAAATACGTTAGATTATGATATTATAATTTTTTAAAAATTTTTAGAAATTCCGTAGTGAATGTAAAATTTGCATTCACTACGGAAATTCTGTTTTCGAATTAACCGAGCTGATTGTTTAAATGCATATATCAAAAAATAGTGAACCGACTGAGATTATGTAATAATTAATATTCTAATTTCTAATTCAATTTTATGCAGTTATAATTCAGTTATAGTTCTAATTCAGTTTTATGCAGAAGAGGAAGACCAAAAAAGAGATGGTTGGAGACTTTGGAGAATGACATGAGGGCTGTCGGTGTGTGCAGAGGAGATGTGATTGACCGAGTAAAGTGGAGGTGTAGGACAAGGGTGGCCGACCCCAAATAGTTGGGAGGAAGGCGAAGTAGAAGAAGAAGAAGAAGAATTTTATGCAATTAACATAATATATATATATATATATATATATATATATACAGTTTACCTTCTATAAACTGAATGTCTGCAAAATTGTGGCGCAGCATAATCGTCTAATATAGACTGTATTATTATTTACTGGACAGAAAACTACTGAACAGGTTTTCAATCGACGAATATTATTATTTTGTTGTTATAAATATTTGATAACGATAATGCATTGATTTCGTACATTTGTCTTTTTTGGCAACACGATTGCGTACACTTGTAGATGGGTAACAAAAAGATGGGAAAGAAAAATAAATAAACACGATTACGTATGAAATTATATGCAACGTTAACAAATTTACTAATTTCAACGTATTATATCTAATAAATATAGAATATATAGACTATACTAACAGTTCTATAATAATTCATAAAAATATTAACAATAAAATAATAAATAAAATGAGGATAACTAAATAAAAGAAAATTAATAAATAAATAAAATCGAGAGTTTTTATTTTAATAAAAGTATTGTAAATAAATTATTTTAAATGCTTATATTTGGATTTCCTGACATCTATAACTCGGAAAATACGTATTTGATATCATTAACAATAAACATAGGTATTAACTTTTTCAAGTTCACTCATATTATAGTCATGTAGTATACACCAATACCGATACACAAATTTACATCAACGCTTACAATTTCGTACGGAATCGTGTAGCTTAAGGTTTTACCCACGATAAAGGCAGCATTTCCATTGGCTTTTTATGTAACAATAAATATAAGTATATTATTTGTACCATAATCGGTTGTTTGTATTATTTTATTATGATTTCCAAAAACGTTTCTTATTTTTATCAAATTTGTCTAAATTATTTTGTGCCTATTTGCTAAGTAATCCTCTATGTGTATACCTGTATAACTGAATTTCCCAACTAAAAAGCCATGAACTTGAATTGAGGGTGATGTGATACTATTTCATTTATAAATAAACATTTTTCTCTCAATTTAATAAAAAAATTTATGAAAGATAATGCGTGAGAATTTAATCGTATACTACCGTAATACTGTACTCGCATTATTCCTACCATTTAGTTGGTTTTGGTAAAGCACGATTGAGTATAAAACGATTTTTACCTTTTTACAAACACGATTGAGCACAGAATATTTTATACAACGTTGCAACATTCACATTGCCAACATTTTGTAATTTATTATTTTCACGTATTATTTCACCAATTATTATGATATTAGACGCGAGCCGCGAGCTAAACCCAGCTTTATCGACAATGTTTAAACATTTAGCATTGGGAGAAAATATAAGATAACTTATATAAAAATCTAAAATTATTAAAGAAATAATATCAGTGTTCGATCACCTATAGTCGTGTCATATAAGATGCATTTCATTAAAATCCGTATCGTTTCTATTTTTTGTTAAATGTGGATCAAGACAGTATAACTATAACTTTATCGGAAAAACAAAGAATTGACACTAGTGAATTTATACATATAATAAATTAATTTTGTATCAACAGTTCAAAATTGAAAATGATAACGTTACAGAATTTTCTATACTCAATCGTAAAGGTTTTCTTTTATATTTTAATTTCTTTTGATACGCCGATAATTGTACTCAATTGTGTGGCAAAAAAGTTGTTTTATGCTCAAACATGTCTCAGCCACTTATTTACTAATATAAAATTAATAATTAAAGCATTTAATTTTATAGTTACATGTAATTTATGTTAAAATTATTTAATTTTGTAATAATATACAATATATGTTAAAAGTATAACATTTTTTTTATAAAATATAATAATATTTGGGTATGTTTGGTTATACTTGCTACAGAAAACAAGTTATTAAATACAAATGTAAATTCCGATATCTTGTCACTTAGGTTCGTCGTATACGTATTATTTAGTTAATTTGATTATTTTCAATAACTTTTTTATACATCTGTTTTTTTAATAGCATTGCATAAGTAACAATAATCAAAATGTATTCTATTTTTGCATATTCATCGAGAATATACTTAAAAATGTTTAATATCTAACATTTTTCAGAGCTCTTTATCAGGTCCATTCTAAATGCTGCATTCCCTGCCTAACGCTTAGCGTAACGGTTAGGTGGTCTGAGTCCTACCTGAGGGTGGCAGCGGTAACGCCGCAACAGTGGGCCATGAATACATATTATTATATGTATGCGGTAAAATAGGGGGCGTAAACAAAAAGGAAGTACCTGTTTCAAATTTAATTAAAAAACCATTTTCAGCGAATACATTTTAAGCCCGTGCTAGGTTGATGAACAGGGTTGTGCCCACGGGATTCAATCGCTTACACCACGTGGGTACATTACAGTCAACGACTAATCCTACAGAAACGCACTATCGGTGTATTTATTTTCATTTATTTGGGGTCAGAAAAAAAAACATAGCCAATCATAATTGTGGTTCAACATTTATCTATGACGGATAAATGGTAAAGGGACAATTTTAAAGAAATGTAGTGTCACTCAGGAGCGTGCCTAGAAATTGTTTTCTGGCGTGAGGAGTCGGTTCGATATCTTTACTACCAGTGGTATCCAGTGTTGGGAAATATCTAGATAAATGTATCTAGATAAGTTATCTAGATAAAAATTATTTATATTTTATCTTATCTAGATAAATTTATACTCAGTTATCTTTATCTTCATCTAGATGAAAATCTTGTTATCTATCAGTACCAATCTAGATGATTTATTTAAATAGAATAAAAATAAAATTTAAAAATTTAAAATGTTTCTATATTTTCATTTTTACATTTTTCTGTACATCATATACCTATGACACAGATAATAACTGACAAGATGACAATCTTCTTATGAAGTTTATTTCAAATAAAAATTATTTTATATTTTATGTTTATTAATGTTTGAAATGAGTTTAAAAAATGATATTTATTTTAAAATGTTTTTAATTATGAATTTTTTACCTAATATCTGTAACCTGTAGCAGGCGCGGCTTCAGAAACTTACAAAGGGGGGGGGGGCCATTTTTTTCAGCCATCGCTAAATTTCAAAGGGGACATAGAGGGGACTAGAGTTAGAGAATATTCTAACCTGGAACCTGTAAGTGATTACTGATAATAGTTGTTTCTCCAAATGAATACAGAGTCCGTCTACGTTCCTATAATATGATACACACCTCATATTAATGTCAAATGGTTTTTAGGCCACCAAATAAAATTGTTAGCTAGGTAGGTAATTAAAATCAGGATTTAACAGTTCACAAGGACAAATATGTGAAAAATTAAAATTTTTGAAAAAAGCTGGGGGGGGCATGGCCCCAGTGCCCCCCCCCTTGGAGCCGCGCCTGGGCTGTAGTATCCTGAATATTTTCAAAATTAAACATGAAATTATCTCATATTTATCTAGATAAAAATGTACTATTTTTTATCTTTATCTAGATGAAATTAAGTATAACTATCTTTATCTGTATCTAGATAAGAATCAGTATAGTCATCTTTATCTTTATCTAGATAAATTATTAGTTATCTATTCCCAACACTGGTGGTATCTCAAATACGTACGTATCTCAAATGTATTTGTATCGCAAGAAAACAATTTTGGCAATAATTAATTTCATAAATCTGGATTTACGGACAGTAAAACAATAACACATTACTAACCCTGACCAATGTTTATGATGTTAAACTTGAATTGCGTAAAAATATTTAGCAATACCTTTCTTCCGAATTCGGCACGATTTCGGGGATGGGGGGGAGGAAGTTCACCTACGCGTGAGACACGTCCCCCAGAGGAGTTACCGGAAAATATCAGGAAATTCTCGTCGAACCTGCGGTGGTAGGCAAATAATGAGTGTCGCTGGAATAATCCGAAAAAAAAATTTTTAATTTCGCAACGCCAATCCGACGCAACCCGTTTTAAACCCGTCCTAGGCCGACGTAGAGCTGCGTCCGCGGGATTCATCAGTCGTGTCCACGTCGCGGCCGTAACGATAATGTATTCCGGTGGGTATGCTCCCGACGACGACGGACGCACGCTGTAGGCACGCACTGTCGGCTGCAGCGCCCGGCCAGGGCACGGTCGCGGTGGCATTTGATTTATCGGGACCGGTGTGCGATGGCGACCACTCGTTATTATCATCTGCGCAGCGACGAGCGTTCGTTCGGCATCGTTTCTGGGAACCGCCGAAATATCTGTTCGTACATCGATATTGTTATTTTGTGCGCCGCAGCGCAACCGCGTTGGGCGGTTCGTTTACGTGTGCCGTTAAAAAATTATTCTCGTCCGACAATAATTGCGCGATGTAACTTTTATTCGTATCCTCACTCTCTCGCGCGCACGCTCTCTCTCTCTCTCTCTCTCTCTCTCTCTCTCTCTCTCTCTCCATTTTTTTTTTTTTATTGCAAAAGACAAATAATAAATGCAGTGGCGCGTTTAACATTTTTATTAATTCGTAATAGTTATATTTTAACTTTAAATTCAATAACCACACTACCTACTCGCGTGACAACAGCTAATTTTTAGTTGTACATTTTTCCGACCGAAGTTATCGACGCGAGTTCAAAACTCTACCCGACATTATCGTGTGTCTATTGTGATAACGGATGTTATGAAGGCATACGTGAGGTTTTTCAGTCATTTTTCCAATACTAATTTTTACGTTACATTATTACTGATAACAATACAGATGTCTCCGTGCAAACATTTGTAATTATTTTAATGGACAAGCGTTTTCGGGTACA
The DNA here is from genome assembly GCA_034509805.1 of Sipha maydis. Classification (NCBI taxonomy): domain Eukaryota; kingdom Metazoa; phylum Arthropoda; class Insecta; order Hemiptera; family Aphididae; genus Sipha; species Sipha maydis. Next base: position 296,863 of record JASXSY010000679.1, on the reverse strand, counting down.
TCGGGTAAAAGTATTATTGATTAATACTCACTATTTTTACAAAAACCAAAACTTTTAAGTGTCAGAATATTTAACACTTGAAAATATTATGTTTATAATATTTTATTAATTTGCTTGTGTTGTAGCGAAGCAATAATTAACGTTAAAATGTGCACGTAAAGATTTCACCGTACTTGAACCCTATAACCACTAGAATATTTGCTGCTATCGATGTAAAAATATTTAAAAATTATTTCATGTGGTTTTGAATCTGTCTCTGTTTCTCTCTCTCTCTTTCTTTCTCTTCCGTTCACTCACACACATACACACTTTCAAGCCTACTCCCTATTCCTTATATTTTTTTTTGTATTTTTAAACCGTTTTCTGCTATTCTGCTCACGGTTTTTCTATATATTTTCTCCATCAAACCACGTAGTGATACAACGAATATTTTTAATTATAATTTATCATGCAGTTAGTTTTTCAATTTTACGAACATTTTACGTTTACTCCTAACTTAACGGTTTAATTTCTGCTCTCTCGCATGAAGTCTTCTACATCGTTCGGTAGCTATTTTTGTTTATCATTGTGGGTATCTAACTTTTTAAAATTTTGAAATTTTGAACGTCGTTTATTTATTATTATATATACACGAGTACCTATGTGTACTGCGTAGATGTAATAATATCATATTATTTTTTTTCACGCAGACATCTAAATAAGGTAGGACAAGTCGATCACGGTGACTATGGTGCAATGCCAAGGATAACGTTTTTCGTATTAGACGTTAATATTTCAAATATGTCGGTTTCTGCAGACAGCGGTTATTATATTGACATTAAATATAAACTCGCTATTCTTTGTGGCGCTGTATATACGTTTCATTTATATAAATGAATTATTTCATGAAAAGATTTTATTTAATTACACATTTGAATTTCGTCTTTTCAGTAAATCGCAGACAATTCGATACCATACGAAATACGAGTAATTGCAATTTAAACAATATAACAACACTTAAAATTAAAATATTTTTCTGAAAAACACATACATTTTAATATTTAGTTTGATTGATGTCTAACTATAGTCTAACTATTATTCTTCATTATAATTTTGGACCTTTCGATCCGAGCTCAATGTAAACAAACAACATTCGCTTCTCTCTATATATATATATATATATTTAGGAGAGATGTCTTGTATATAATTGTTACATTTATAATCAGCTCCTAGTTAGAATCGAGTTTTTTTATGTACTCAAAAATATATGTACTATTTGATAAATCAACTGCAGTTTCCCCTTCTCGAATTGCAATTAATCGGTATAATTTAGTTGTAATATTCAATAACAGACAGCGATACACTCTTATCCTTATGCATGTGTGCTTATATAAGCACCATCTAATTTCATAAATTGTATATATGACAAAATATAAAATAAAAAACGAAAAGTTTATAGTGCATTTTATAATCTTAAACGTTGTACAGTTTAAATTATATTATTTATAATCACTTTAATTGATTCATTCGAACGAATTCGTTCTATATTTTATGTTTTATAAAAAAAAAAAAAGTATATGCTAGATTAATTTAAACCTAATAATCATGAGCGAAAAAAACATTCGATAAAATATATATCTTTATAAAATATTAATTTTCATTACATAATTTGTTTGTGATAATTGGTATGGTAGTGCTTCATTGACTTTTTTTCTTCATTAAAAATTATTTAACACGTGGCAATAAAATAACAAGTTTTACACAATTATTGTACATGACATATTAATGTAATCTTTTAATTTTTTAAATTTTTATAAATTAGGTGTGTCTTTTTTTATTGGACGGAATTTTTAATATTATTTAATACTATTTTAATATAACATGTATAAATTGTTGAACCTTTATTAAAAAAAAAAAAAATATTTTGTAAAAAGAAACCATCAATATTATATTTGTTATGGTATTACGATTGTTTGGATAATTAGATTTACTAGATACGTGAAACCGCAATAAAACGTGCCTACTTCGAATCGAAATCCTGCAGTTATCTTAAACCGTATTAATTTCTGGGTGAAAAAAAACTAAAATATTTCACCGTGCACAAATAAGTATACAAATATTATCTCTTCCTCTTCCACGGCCTAGAGGAGCAACCGTTTCGTTTTGCTTCGTTTGTTCTACGAGCGTGATTATTAAACTAGTTAACTTTACTATATTATATATACATATTATATTTCATGAGATGGTTCGATGATTTTTTTTTTTTTTTTGGATCATTGTTTTCGAAAAATCGCATTGGATATTATTTCTCTATTATATTAAACACATAAACGTATGTATGATTATTCATCAAGCGTGTATCGTGATAATATAATTCTTATATTTATCGCAATTGACTTTATACACGATAAGTGGTTTGTTGAAATTCGCACGCTCGGATCGTAACAAACTATTTATCGGCTTCAGATAATATTTTTAAAATCGTTGAATTATGTTGAAACACGCCGTGCGATAGCGTGAAAATCAATATTCTTGCAATGTTTGAGTTTGGACCCTTATACCAAGTTTATTTTAATGTTCTCGTAACTATCTATTCATTTTTATATACTCGTATATAGAAGAAAAATGATAATAGTCAATATTCCTAAACTGTTTTAGTATTGCAGTTTTAAAGTTTCAGAACTCAAAAAAACTTAGAGATAAAGTACGAAATAGTTTGTTATGGCAGTACAACTGATTTTTGATAAAATTAAAAAAAAAAAATTAATTTAATTTTTAAAATAAATAACAAGATGATATAATTATTAGATATTTTTCTTTTTTAACTATTATCGTTTTTCCTCTTAGCCCTTCTTACAAAAAAAAAACGGGACAAATAATTTTTGGTTTAAATACTCTAAAAAAACATACACATATTTTTTAAATATTTTTTATATTTTATAGTTATAATTTACAATTAAAATATTTTTTAACTACCTTGCTTAATATTTTAATAAAAAACTTGTTTGCTTTTATTACTGTCGATTGCTCATTTTGTCTTTTATTATCTGTTGTGCCGTACTGTACTTTTGCGATGAATTGATTGCGTTTAACAGTTTTGATTGTGTTAACAAAAAATCGTGAAAATCATTACACGAATATTTTTTGAAATGATTTTTCAGAATTATAATTGATTTGATGGTAGGAACAAGAAAGCGATTATTTTCGTCTGTCCATAACACATTAGTGATAAAAAATACTCTTTTGATCGGTAAAGTACGATTCCGTACGTTTTACCTTTTCGTTAACACGATTCCATACGATTATGATCAAACAATGGATTGTCAAAATGACCCCAAAAACAACACGATTCCGTACGATTTTATGTGTAATGTTGCCATTTATTATACTATATTTATTTTCAATTTGTTATTTATTTGATTGCCAATAAAAAAAGTTGATGAAAATTTGTCAAATAAACGAATATGTAAAATAATTATAATTTGATACCTTGATACTTATTACAAATATTTGATTATATTTTTGTGAGTTAAATATTCTTTGTATTCGTTAATTGTAGGTATGATATAAACGTTGCTTCTCGGCTAAGGCCATTTGATTAAAACGTCCTTTGGATGCTGATTTTATTTTTGTGCATGTCTTCTTGTGTTTCCTTCAGAACTGACAGGTCAGGTCGTCAAGTACACCGGGCGTTGGCTCCGACATACTGCGTTTGGAGGAACACGCTATTAAAGTCAAATATCTACGTAAGCTTATGAAAATTTGGCAATATTGCACTAAAATCTTGGGTACAAAACGTACGGAATCGTGTGCCTTAAAATGTGCACGATTCCGTACACTGATAAAGACCGTACGGAATCATGTTCTACCCCTATCGATTGCAGAATTTGTTCCAGGCATTGCTAGAGAATATTCTACAATTTTCCAAAAATTATTTATCAACATACTTTTACTATTTAAAATTTTATAGATAGCACACCATCTTTCTTTAACACAAACATAATTATTCTGCCATTCTTTTAAATTTTTGTTTATAACATTAACTACATGATTATATTCATAACAAAGAATCATCCACATTCCAACCGGTTTGTTTTTTATTATTTTGCAAAATAAATACTAGACTTTTTTGAATATCATTCCATGTTGGACACCTTATCAGTTGAGTCCAATGAAATATTTTTAGTTCTTAAAATGAATTTCCCCACTTTTCAATGTACAACAAAAATGTGACATCAAACTGGTTAGTTTGCTCTATAAATTGTTTTTTTGTGTATTTATTTTTTATCTTTAGTTCTAAAAGCATCGAGTTTACACTGCATGTTAAAATGTTTTGTGTTTTTCTATTTTTTTATTTTTCCACATAGTATTTCTAATTCTTCTGATATTTCACATGCAGATATGTTGTCCCTTTCTATTATTTTTATAGTGTCAACAACGACTTTTAATTGACTTTGTATAAAATGAAACCATACCTATTATTGCAACGGGGTCACTAAAAAATAATTTTAAAATGGATGGGTATTTATCCTGAGTGTTAAAATACAATTTTAAAGCTGGATACATTTCAATAATTCTGGAGACTGCTGGTTGTAAGGATAGCCATCTTGTCTTTACACTTCCAAGTATTTTTGTAATGTGTATTTGTAAAATCGAAAAATTATTTTAATGCTTCAACTCTCACAGTATAAATATAAAAATATTGAAATATTTTGTTAATGATACATTCGACATCAATAGGTAAAATATCTGTACTAGTTTGCATAGCGTTGTGTAGAATATGAGCTGCATAACCAATTCCAGAAATGTTAGTTTTTAAATTATTGTTTAAAATCGTAAAAACATTTTTTATTTGATAGTTTATGTTTTGTTAACATTTCCATAATATAAGACGACAATATATCCGAAGTTTCTCCATTCAAATTTGTGAGTTCTACCACTTTAATTTGATCTCCCGTTTTAGGATCGAAATATAGAATAAGAATGGGGACAATTTTTAAATTCTTATGATTTGAAATGTCAATCATAACTGTCGCAAAATTAACAACCTTTAGTTCGTCTATTATTTGATCAATTGCAATAGAAGCTAATACATTCAGAATAATCGATTCACACTTGGTACGCGCACAAGAAACTTTTTTTCTTGTAACTTTTTTATTAAAGTAGTAGTACAATCCATTGATCTAAAAGAATGGTTATGTAGGTACTATAGTGTGAAATGCAAACATTCCCTCTTCTGCTACAATTTTTAAACCTTCACTAGTTAAGCCAGCTGGTCCTTATTTAATAAAATATGAGGTTGCCTTGTCACTTTTTGAAGCACTAGATAAGGCCGATGTATGTTTTTTCTTTTCCATATGCTGTTTGATATCTGTGCATCCTCCATGTTCGATTGAAAATACTGCCTTGCACACCGTACAAAACACTTTTCCAATTTCTTCACATTTTTTTAGGAAAGTAAATTCAGAGTGTAAAGATACAGTGAATGTGCATCTCCTCTTTGGCATTTAAAAAAAAATAAGAAATGCACCTACTCACAAAAATTGAAAGAAAAAAGACGATACGTAGTGGCTATAATAAACACAATCGCATTACTGTTCGTACGTTACTATTCGGCATATTTTGTTCGATTTTTTGATTAAACAAATCAATATAATAATATCTATATATATCGTCGATTATAAATAGTATTATATATTTTAGTTCGTAATGCATATGTTATACGACGTGTATCATGCTTATTACTGTTTGTATTGTTCATCAGCATCGGTCCTCGAAGTTCGTTCCACGGAAACTTTAGTCTGATATTTATAGGTAACTTTGGTTTCAAGTTTTAAATACAAACTGTTTTATATATGGTTCATAAATGTATTTTATTCTTTTACAAAAATTCATAAATTATAATTTAATTATATGGAAATAACGGGATCAAAACGGGACAATATTCTAAAAACGGGATAAAAAGCGTCCCGTTAGAAGTTTTTCGGGACAACGGGACATGATGATAAAAAAAGGGACAATCCCGTTTTAAACGGGACGTATGGTCACCCTATTATACTGTCGTACCGTGTACATACAAATATTAAGTTTCCTGATCAATACATCTATTATCTGTATGTATAAAAATAAGATTTAATAAATTGTAGCATTTAGCCGGCCATAAAAATGTTTTTCAAACTTAACGGTTATTTTTTTTGCTCGATTAATTAATTTAATAACTATGTTCATATATACAGATATGTAAAATCTCGAAAACGAGTCGCATTAAAATTACCAATTATATTTTAAATTTAGACTAAAATATAAATTCTTTTACTACCAATACTAACCAAATTTTTTCACTATATGTCAGTTGACATTTAAAATAAAATCGAAACGTAAAACAATCATCATATCATAACTACAGTTTATAGTCAATAGTTTAACGCAAAAAATGTATAGAACATACATTATTTAGTTGTTTTACCAAAAACATCAAATTCATCATCGTTAATATTTAAAATTTATCACAATAACAAACAATTATTAGTTCTATAATAATACAGACTAAGCATTCATTACTTAATAATCGAAATTGATTGCACCACCAACCAACAAAAGTAATAATAATAATAAATAAAAATCATGTAAACTTACAAATAATTCTTTCAAAACACATATTATAGCACAAGAGAACTATAAAAATACAATTGTGAACGCGGTTTTGATATTATTGTTCATTATCTACATACTATAACACAAATTTTAATTGTTTTTAGAATTACATACTGAGTAATATAGATATATTCCTTTATTATTTTAACATCTAAAAGCCTACCGTTACTGTTCCGGTGTACGAACCGGATTCCGCCTGTAAAAAAAATAAATTTTCTCACGAATGTACCCATTTTTACTTGTACCCGGATCGCGTTTTGATCAAATAATTATTTTTTCTAGATGGAAAATTATTTCATCAGATTCGTAACAACGATTGAAATGTGTAAGGCAACATCAAATATGAAATTCGTCGATTAAAAATAATGATATTTAAATAGGGCAAACATCCGTATACCATTTTTCCTTGAGACAGGTCTGCGTATAAAAATATGTAGGTACAAGTAAGTTTGTCTACTGGCAAAGAGCAAACAGAATCGTTTAAATTTGTGTATAATCGCACAGCGTTGGAATAGTATTATACCGTGTTCTAGGAAAGAATAAAATATAAAGAAAACTGTCGCAATAATTGCGTATATATAATTTTATAATTTTTTTTTTCTACGTCTGTTCAGACGTACAATTGGTCGATGCGACCGATCATCGTACGTACATTTGATGGACACGTGATTTCATCTCGTTGCATATTGAATTTCAAACAGAATAAAAAAATATAAATAAAAAAAAAAACGGTACCAATATCAAATCTAGTTCCGTCAACCACGCCGAAGAAAACTCGTTTTGTAATGACGACGAAAAAAAAAAAAACAATAATTTTATCAAATAATAAATGAAACCTCATCATAATTGACAGACTATTTCACGCAAAATTTCAATCTCTACAATGTTCGGTGCCGTATTATAATTAATCCACAGAAACGCGGTAGGCGGCCTGAGACAATTAATCGCGTTATTCCGTTGCGTCGCATTCATTAAATTATTTATACATGTAAATGTATAATATGTGTTTGTATATACAGTATTGTTATTATTTAACACGCTTCGGCTGGCAACATAATAATTATTGCTGAACACGATATATAACGTAAAGGCAGTCATACATGTGTCGTTGAATAATAAATATATAACGACCATAAAATATATTGATTACTACAATTAAGATATGCTCTTGTGTGAGTAGATGAAAAGTAAAAAATAGTACGCAACGAGGTGATGGACAATAACAATAATAAAAACGACCTGATGCGTTAATATATGGCAGATGTTAAGATACAAACTATGTAGTTTCTAATGATGTTAATAGGTAGTAAGCATATTTCACAAAATTAATTATTATTATTATTTTTTTTTTTTTTACTATCAATGAGAAAAGGTTAAGCTTATTAAGCTTATTATATTGTATATAGTATATTGTATACTTAAAAATGTTATTGATAGATACTATTAAATGTAAATGTAAAAAAAAAAAAATATTTTAAATCACAAAGTGCTCGATCAAACTATAAAAATTTTTTAGAAAAATGCTTTAATATAGATGGTAATTATTGCATATTTAACATTTGGATTATTATTGTATTTAAAAATCCACCCATTGGATTGTTTAAGGTTTTATTGAATTGGTTAAGGGCAAAAACTCTGGTGTACATAAATTACTTTTAGTGCTGTCATCGTGGCTAGAGTTTAAATTATTTTACCCTTTAATTATTTATGTTAGACTTATTAATGCTTTTATAACTTCTCCGAGTGAATTAAACTAGCGTTAAATAAAATTATAGTTACCGTGATCTTAATGTTAATAATTGTACAACATTAATCAGCACTAGATATTTAGTACACTACTCATGCGCTGCAGTATATATTCTTGGTTAATGTAAATATCGTTTTTATACATGTAGCTATTTTGATTTTTTTTCTCCCGAAGATTAATTTAATATCAAAAAATAATTATTATTTAAATGAAGTCAGCTCACTTTCTGTACAACAATAATTAGATTATAATACACCATTCGTTTCTGGTTAAACATAAGGCTTCAATATGATTCATTTCCGGTTTAAATAATTCATGTGGTAACATTCCCGGTGTAATAATTTATACGAATATATATATATTTATATGCTGTATATATGTATGTATGTATGTATGTATCTATTTATATATATATGTATGTATAAACAACATTGAAGTACTACGAAATAACTCGTTTAATAGGAAAAATTATACTGTAAAAAATTATTCACTTGTTTGTCTGCTACTAACGATTGCATTACATAAGACCACCTGATTTTTGCTAAATATTTATTAATAAATGTAAGCATGTGTATCTATACAAATGTATAGCACTGAAGCAAAACTTAGTTCCGCGAAAGCTTAATAAATTGTTGCACTTATTTATTATTATTCATTTTAACTGTACCTAGATGATATTTCAGTAAACTGTGAATAGAGAAATATAATTTGAACCACTTTAAAAAATTACATTTGTTGTTGGAAAATATACCAATAATCTAAATAAAAGTTGTTTGTCATTTATCTTCAAATATATACTACTAGTTATCTTTTAGTTATTTATTATACATAAGTATGTTTATAAAAACATATTAAGTATAGTAACTTTATTAAAATGGTGTATAAAATGAAATATTAATAATCGACAATTAATGACTAAAATAAATATAATACCTTACTAATTTTGTCAGTTATAATTTTAAATTTGTTTGAAGTTATAAAAAAATCAAATTAGATAACATTTTCAAATTGCTTCAAATTATTTAGTGACAAACATTAAAAACAATTTTGTAATTGAAATTTGATAAAACTTTTACTATTTGAATAAATATTCGTTTATTTGTACATAAAATAAAATTTAAAATTTAGTGATTTTTATCTAGGTTTCTATTGTTCCACAGATACAACAATTTTTATGGTTTTACTAATATTCATATTAATTATTGCTTACTTCATAATCAAAAACATTAGTAGCATATAAGTTTAATTATTAATTAATTCAAGTCGAATCTTTTTAGACGTTTATTATTTATTATTAAGTAAAGAAATTTGACGTGTTGTACGATTAACATTTATATTAAATTTAAACTAAAATCATTTTGTCATTGCATTTTATACTATACAATTTTGAACATACTTTACAATAAATTATTTCCTACAAAATGAACAGCGAAAGTACACACTCAAAGCTATTTTTAAGCTACGCGTTCATGGGTAAAAATAAGCCAGTCGGATATTTTTCTTCTACTTAACACCTTGTCCGACTGTTAAGTCCAACGATAGAGCCACGTGTCGTATAAGAAAACTTTTCAATTGCGACGGAGGAGCACCAAGTTTCGAACATGCGCCGTACAGTATAAGCAGTGAGTGTCGTAGATATAGAGCAGGGATCGTCAGAGCAATAAGACGAGGAATGAAAAAAATAAATAAAAAATCAACGCCCCGTCGCGAAAACCTTGTCAAACCCGACTGCAAATTTGTCGGTCGTTGCGGTGTGTGCATATATAGACAACGGACTCCCGGCCAGGTTTTAACGTCGTTAATTATTACGTCTCTCTAAGCTTATAATGTATACATGTGTATAAATACAGTAGTAATATGTACAATAAAACACGTGCACCGGTTGTTATTAGTGTGTATGACACAGACGCGGTCGTGGTATGCGTATAGTACACAACATGTGCGTGTATTAGATTTACAGTGTGAATATATATATAATAAATAATATTATTATAAAAATATCGGACACGAAATAAAACGTGAACCAGGGACTCGGTAAAAGGGCTAGTGACCTGCATCTGATGATAATTAATAGTCAACCGTCTTCTAAATTATAGTCGAATATAAGTACAGTCACTAGACCTCTTTATTAACGCATTCCACACGAAAACATCACGAAGAAGGTTTTGCGTGCATCACTGAATAATGTAAATATAAATATATATATATATAATATGGCAGTCTACAAGTCTACGACTTGTTTGCGAAATCAAAAAACATTTATAAACTGGTATTCCGATAAAAACCGCTCAAAATAAGTATAGGTATCACACGAAAATATTAATGCTACATATTCTAGAGGATATGCGCTGAACTATGAACGTTACATTTCTTAAATTGAAATGTGCTACATAATTAACATTCATTAATGGACATCAAAGGTGTTGGAAAGAACTATAATGCACAATGTTAGCATTCATTTTAAGGACGTATACGCACAAATAGACATAATATTTTTAACTTTTAGATTCTTATTGACAAAAATGTATATTCTGTTTTCAGTAATAAGATCATGTAAACAATTATTCTTTTTTACTTTTGTGAGTTATTTAAAATGTTCTCATTTTCCCGGAAAACGTAGTAACGTAAACATATCCAGTGGTAGATATCGGGGGGGGGGGGAGGTTAACAGTCAGATACTCTTTGGAGCATGAATATAATTTTTAATATGGAACGGAGTTATGGACTTTTCTGTGGATTTTATATTCATCCTCCCCCCTCCTCAAACTAAAGATATATCCGATATTGTCCGAGTCGAAATGAAGAACTTCAAACCGCCACAGAAGCCAGGATAATTTTTAATCTGATATCATATGCGTGCGAGTACAACAATCCGAGTGGTGCGACGTACCGATTGTACGTATATTGCTTACGTCACTCAGCGCGCGGACAGTCGCAGTAGGCGACGGGATAACAGGCCGTCGAAGATTTATCGACGACAAACGAAAACCGCGTGCGTTGCATATTGCACTATTTTATTCGGAAATATTGGTAAGACATGTTTGCTCCCCCTAGAAAACTAATATACAATTTGTATTGTAAACATAATCGCAGAAAAGGTAGCTTCGACGAAGGAAATCCACAGAATATACTTCAATATTTGCCGAACGTACAGTGTCGTCCGAACACGACACTCGTGTGTGATTCTTGTTATTATATTTGATCTTCTATTATTTATATAATATATACATATGAAATGTATACTCTTCGGATTATTTAATAGAATAGGACTCATGATGACTTTTTACTGATCACCGACTGCGATTAATAACAAAAACGTACATATTCCACTGATAGTATTATTATATCCAATCGTTCTGTGTCAAGTCAACGATGGAACTGAAGTTCCTGTTTCTTTTCGATTCAAATAAATCATTTGCCTCTTACTAAAGATTTCCGCGGAGGAAACCGTTCAAAGGAGTCTAGAAGAATGATTTGTAATCATTATTGGTAGAACACCTCCTTCCATTTCCATTTAAAAATTGTAAATAAATACATAGAATACTACCGATGTTGATGAGACATTTAACCTGTAATAATTGTAATTATTATCATCGGTCGGCATTTATACACGTACACTAAGTGGTGATCTACAGTACTAGAGTCAACAGTCGAGGTGAGTATTGTAATCATTTTTATATTTTGTGTGTCGTCTCCGAGCATTCAAATTTTTTGTTGTCGATGAACGCATTCAGTAAATTTTAGTTTAAACTATGACTCACCGTTCAATACCATATAACCACATCATAAATTTGAAATTCATCGCATATTTTAAATCGTCGTAGTTTTTATAATTTTAATACATTCTTTATACCCTCTTTTTCGTTGATTTTTACTTTATTTTTATAATTTCCGTAACCTGTCAGGGATATGAATAACAATTTGTCTTATTCAGTTTTCGTTTTTATTTTTTTTAGTGTCTATATATGCTAATATCAATTAGGACGTATTTCCAATGTTCAGCTGAAAAATCGCACAGAATTTGTTCCATGGGTATTCATCTAAATTGAAAAATATAAAGATATTTAATCGACTATTTCATTCCTGGTCCTTGGTTAAAACGAAATACTTGGGATCACACTACCAACAAGATATCAAAACATTTTCCGGCATCGTAATAGTATTGATTTTCATAAACGATGATGCGCTAAGTGGTATTCCATTAAAAGCATTATGTGTAGGGTATCCATGTATATACTGTGCATTTCATAGGTATTTTCATTTGATATACATAGTATCGATTTTGGATTTCGTTTTCCTCGCATTGAAATCGTTCACATAACACGGCATAATACACACACGCACATGTATATTACCGCCCTCCTTTCTCCTTCTCTTTCTCTCACTCTCTCTGTTTGTTTCTCTCTCTCCCTCACCCTTTCTCTCTCATTCATTACGAACGTTAAAAACCGACCAACACTTGGCTGCGGACCAACGGATCACATACAGCATGATATAATATTCGTCGTGCCGATTGCGTTCTCACACACAACTCATCCGGCCTGCAACGACGACGCCGATCGGTATTATTACGCACACCGTCCTCTTTTGCCGTACAGCAACACAATACACTATGTAATATACGAATGTGTAGGTATATTATGCAGTGTGCATTAAGTGTATACCACTGTCGTGTTACTACTATCACGTAACGCCGGTTGTAATGGCCAGGCGCAGACGACGCGACGTCGTCTTCACACTCGTCTTTGCCGTGACGAGTCGTATATTTTGACATATGCGTGAGTGTGCGCGTGTATACGCGAGCGTGTACACGTACGTCATGCACGTGCACGAGTGTATTTCGGTGTCAGTGTGAGAACGTGCGTGCGTACACGCGCGTATATCCGCGAACTTCCACCGTGACGACCGGACTCGATCGATTGCGCGACAAGACCGCGGCTGTCGGCTTCCACTTCAAACGATCAAATACATCAACTACACTGTTTTACTATAACTATTGCGTACGGTCGACACACACACAGACAAGCAGTTATATCATGCATGTTGATAAGATTGTTATTATTATTATTATTATTATTATTATTATTATTATTATTATTAGGCGCAGGTACCGTTTTTCCATTTCCGTCCTTTGGTTCATCGCGCACAGCACGTTAGAAGGTATGAAGATGGACGCGGCAAGTACACGTGAACCGTGAACGAGGGTGCAACATCCGTGCATTTGGTCTTAGTATGCACTTTGAGATCCGTTGAAATAAAGTTCACGCGTTTCCCCGACACCATGATCAACAGCACGTGTTGTATACGGATAAATTTGGACTCAATGAAAACGCAGTGTGTATCGATTTGTATGAGATCCTGAACAATATTTCAAATCGAGTTTCAGATCTAGGTTTCCGATTTTTCACACTTAAACAAGGAATTTCATGTTTTCAGACTCGCGTTGGATTTTCAGGTCTTGCATAAATATTTATATTTTAAACAAAAGCCGACTAATGAACACCTGACGACTTAAAATAAATTATAAAATTTTAACATGATGTGATAACGTATTTAACGGTTATTACGTTTTATTTTAACGAGACACGTTAGTCGCGAGTAATGCGTAATATTATGTTAGAGATAATTACGCGCGTGCTCGTCCAGTATGACAATATTGAAAAAATACGATTTAAAGAATATTCCTGACTAATAATGAACCACTAGTCATGTGTAATGTGGTCACGTTCTATGTACTATTGGTAACAATAATGTATGCATACGAACCGATCATTGCTCAAAATCAAACGTACGCTGTGGTTCGTTGCAGACCAATAATTGAAAAGCATAAATATATGAAAAATACGGTACTCTTAATAGTACTGGTAACGTATAATACACGCGAATAATCGACTTCTATATATTATACATATGCAAGTTTCACTTGTATTTGATAAATATCATACGGATCTTAAAAAGATGAATACGATCGAAATTTCGATTACACAATTTCAACAAATGACCTTTGATAATATTTTTACTGACTGAGTACGGTCGTTTGTTTTAACTTTTACGTTCGGCATCCAAGTATTTGTGTTTACTCTCGTTTAAGCTTCATGCACCAGGTACAATGTAAACTATGAAATATTATACTCGTTTATGGACGAGATAATATATTGCAAAGCACTACACAATGCATTTTCCTATTGGGAATAACGTAGTTTATTTAAGATACTATTTTTTCACTCGCAGCAGTAGTAGTAGTGTGCATCATTCACCATTAGAAATTGAAATATTGTAATGTTTATAAGTATTATATGCAACGAGCTGCGAGTAACGCAATGCATAAAATTATGTTTTGATGAAGACGAAGTTGATCGTTGAAAAATGTCTACGCGTTTTGTTAACGCGTGACACATCACACATGGCCAACACCTTTAAGTTGTATTACATCAAAACCCATGCGTCGTACGTTGTAGAACGTTTACTATCGTGAATAATTTAAAATGTACGGCAATGATTGACTGAGGTAGGGACAAATTTTATTATCTCATTTTAATACCATAAAATCTAGATCAATGGGAAACATCGCATTGATATTTTATTATACGATGGTAAACAAACAACAACTTATATCTTCATATGTTTATCATAAAAACTAAAAAATATCCAAATCATATGGTTACAAATCGTAACTTGTACTTATGTGCAGCAGGTGGTGGAATCAGAATATTTTAAATGCGTAACAATATGAATTTATTTTTGTTTAGATAAAACTAGTGATTTTCGGTTTATCATATATTGCTGACAGTTCGACGATTTTTATCATTGAATTGTTTTTAAACAAATGATAATAATAATAATAATAATAATAATAAAAACAATACAAAATAATGATAATGATCACATACGACCAACAAATTAATACATAAAAATGACAAAAAGGTTTATAAAGACGTGATAGATATACGACCTGAGACGGTGTGTTGATACCAGATAGATGTTGGGGTTGTTGTCCCAGAGCGACGGCGAGTCAACGATTGGCGTTGGTGGAACTGACGACACAAGTCCTACCGTGAACGACGGGGTCGCACAACGAATATCGGACGGGCGACAAATGAAATAATAAAAAGGTCGGACGCGACAAGTATACAGCGAACGGCGTGGTCGCTCAGCGAATAATAGGTCGGGCGACGAGAAAAAATAATAATAATGTCAGACGCACTACGTTTTGTCCCGAGACTCCGCGATCGCAACAACGAACAAAGAAGAAAAAAAGTAAAAAAGAAAAAGAAAAAGAAAAGAGACCACGCGCGGTACCGGGTTCTGCAAGCTCCGTGGCGGCGGCACCGTCCCTTCTCCGGGAGTACAACAGTCGACCGTGTTCAGCGTCAATCCGTATCGTGGTGGACAGTTAACTTTACGCTACGGTGCGAGTCAATCACGCCGCGCCAAATTTATATTATGATTTGTGTCCAACAAATATACCACACCAAACTCACCAAAGAATTACAACGAGCTCTCGAATGTCGCCGTACACGCGCAGTAAAATTATATTTTCGAGGACAATCTGTTCTTATTTTATGAGCGATGAATGACCACTGACCAGCCAGACTCGCATAAATCTCGTATGCTTAACACGTTTCAATCCGATCGAAATGAACACTGGACATCCGAGTCGCATAAAAAAGTATAGGCACCTATTGTAAATCAAGTTATTAACTCGCATCGTTTTCGTCGTGCATTAGTACGCAGCTAATACGGTGTGTTCACGGTGAATCGGTTAATAGTGATTTTCAACCAAAAAAGTATGTTTCGTTTCATGGCACAGTGCTACATACAATTCGTTTACACTACGCCATTCGACAGTCTCGTCTTATGATTATTACATTTTGTGTCTCGCTCATAAACACGAATCTTGCTGAGTGTTGGTTTATGCTCTTTGCCCGCGGTATTTCGAATTCACGATAATCGCGTATTATGATCATCAGCTTTTAGTAATCTAATTAGAAAATTATACCATGCCAATGACGAAATAAAAATGTTAATGATTAACGCTTAGCCTTGAAATCCTTTATTCCCGTTCAAATAGCATAATATAAAAGTATATTTTGAGCATAGGAACAAAAAAGGGTTTCGAGTTTAAAAAAAAAATCGTAGAGTAATAATAAACAGACGAACAAGTACACAGAAAACGTTAATAGCAATCAAAAGGTTGTATTGAGTATTTGTAATGTATATAAGTTAATTTCTATATACGCTTTTTGCGTGAAAACTAGACCTCAATTACAATGGTCATCGGTAAGACTGGTTAGTTTAAGTGTATTATGGATGTTGGTGGTTTACTGTTTAAGCGTTCGGTAAGATTATTTAATAAAATAGCTTCAGTTGCTTATACTACTATATTGTGGTTAGGAGATTTTTAATTTCTCTAATTTTTAACGTATTTATGGTTTTATATCATTTATGATGATGGAAAACAAATGATTTTTTTTGGTTTGATTTATCACCGTAGAAATTATATTATTTAAATTAAATAAGTGTTTGAAACCAGCGGTATTTGTACGTAAAATTTTCATATCAACATTGGTCATTCTAGTACAAAACAAGGTTAACCATAATTATTGAACTTTAATGTTCACGTGTTCGGTAATGTCCGTATACGTTGATGCTTAAGTAAATATCTAAATTGAAATTTTCTTCCGTTTATGCATAGGTACCTGAAGAGTAAACCGAATGGGAAGACATTAACGCAAGTAAACGAACAATAGAATGAAAAGTAAATATTCTTTCACAGTAGGTACATTTTGCGAACGTGGATATTAGGGTTTTGCACATTTGTAGGGACGTAGTAATCATTCACAATTGTTTTCTATTTATACGAACACAATGTTTTTTTTTTTTTTTTGCGCACATCGAGAATTAATGATACTTTAATCTATTCGAGGTGTGAAATACATCTAAGGCAGTTAGATGATCAATTTCAAGTAACCGGTATATCAATATATCGAAAACAAAAGTCGTAGTTACGTTTAATACACGTTTCACACAGTGAGAACTGCTATATGGTTATTTTTATTGTATTTTGACGATCACGAAAACTGTTACGTATATTGTAACATTAACTTAACTGCAAGCTGGTAAGCAAGTCTGCAGTTATGCGATTATTAAACATACCCCCATACTCGGCATGAAAAGTAACGAAATACAGTTTTAAGGAATTGCATTTTGTACACAAAAACTTGATATTATAAAGTTATTAAAAATTATTAGTCATATTAAATTATCAATTGAAAATTATGCGTAAACTTTTTAGTAAACTATTAAAAAGCCGTTAGATAATGATTAGCCGTACTGCGTATAAAAAACCGTTCGACATTTATTTTTACAGTTAAACAGTTAAACTAACCTAACTAAATT
Organism: Sipha maydis; assembly: GCA_034509805.1. Lineage (NCBI taxonomy): Eukaryota > Metazoa > Arthropoda > Insecta > Hemiptera > Aphididae > Sipha > Sipha maydis. Next base: position 279,084 of record JASXSY010000679.1, on the reverse strand, counting down.
AATGGTCCGGAAAATATAAAACTAAAATACAGTATAGGCTACCTAACATAACATATAGGATTGTCATTTTTCAATGATCCATTATATTTTAAACTATAAGGTAGCCTCGTATGTTGCCTATAAATATCAGACGGAATTCAGTCGAATGAGTTATTATTTGAATTATTATTTATTGCTTTATCGCATATTCATTCGGTACTGCGATATTATTTTTATTCTCAATACAGGCAAATCTGTTTAGTCAAAAATTTTCGAATTTAGATTGTACACAGAAAAAGGTTACTTGTATTTCAGTAATTGTGTACTTAAAAGCATTGCAATACATTTAAAGATATCTGTATTTTTTTATGATTTTTTATTCTTTATTTTGGTGTAGTCTTTATATAAAATGTTATTCTTAAAAAATAAAAAATATATTACAATGAAAGTATTTAGTTTTAATACGTTTAAATCGATTATGTCGATACGATTGTATTACATTAATTTATTCAAATATAGTTTTTATCAAAATTATAACACACACATTTTAAGTATAATATTATATCATAATACCTAACCGATTTTCGTGGTGTATATATTAATAATGGTAATATTTTTGCTTTTTCAGAATATTAATAATACTGTTTTACCGCTTATTTTTACATACTAATATTATACTAATACTAGTATAAATACTAGTATTTATAATCAATGATACTACTATCTATTTAAATATAATATAACAGTATACTATAATGTTGTCAGTTACATTAACTAAAAAATTAAAAATTATAATTTCAAAAAAACGATTAATTTTTTTTTAATAAACAAAAAATTACTATCTTTGATGATGTTACACAATAAGCAATTTTGATAGATAGAGGAATAATAATGACATAAAAGCTTGAATAGAAAGAGGCCCACTGGCCACACCTACAATATTACTTAATATGACTGTATATTATAAAAACAATTTATTTTTCAATAGACGTGCAGTATTACAATAACACATAATCTAATAAGGCTCGAGGCCAGTCCCTGTTTAGGCAACGGGTGATATTGTTTGGAATTGTTGTGGACGCCATTTTATGAATTAATGGATTAGGATGGTCTTTTAGTTTTTTATGGATTTTTTTTTACTAGTTTTCTTATAATTGGTAGTTGGAGGTCTCTATGAAAATATTGATTAGTTATGCACCAGGGAGCATTTGTGATAATTATAAGAGCTATGGACTGGAATGATTGTAATGGTCTAATGTTAAATGGCGGGTCCCTATAGTTGTATCCCGTAAGATCAAACTGGTCTGATTACACTTTTGTACAAATTTTGTTTGCTAGACTGATTTTTGATTTTAGGATAGAACGAAGTAAATGGAGCCAAATGTTTTTTTACGTCTTAATTTTATGTGGTGTGACCATGTCAATCTTTTATCTAAAGTTATGCTCAGATAATTTTTCGAAGACCGAATAGATATGCCATAAGTTGAAGACATTCTTTACGTCGGAATCTAAAATTAACTTGTACCGATATTTCCTGGTCGATTTCTATACTACAATTTTTAGCCAAGGTTATAAGAATAAGTACCTAGTTATAAGGTTTAAATGTAATTGAATATAATCAGTAGCTACATTTGCGTCGGGGTTCGATAGCTAGGATTACCGTACCATAGGCGTAATTTAAAGTGTTAGTTTTATTAAAATCGTGAGCGCATGTCGAACAATAACTTGATGAATCACCCATACGAAATGTAACAAAGAAGGGTAGTAAGTATACTGCATGGGCGACGGGTTTTAAATAAATCGAGTGGCTCCTTCCCCGAACCGCATTCTGCTATACTTATCAATTGCAATATTTTTCACGGACGTAATTAAAATATTAATTTACAAAAATTACAACACAAACGAACTAAAACAACAAGATGGATTTCGAGCAAAAACAGGATCGCCTATGTACGCACGTCCAAAACGTCTGTAATACGTGTAACATTCGAGAGCTGTACGGTTAATCTGCTTACGGATCTCCTCTCCTTTACACAATAACGTATTCCTACGCATTATGATTTTATCATCAAACGCTTTACGATTTCCATTTAAGTGTATAATAATTAATAACAGTCTGGTTTCCGAATGCCATCGCCTGGGTCTAGGACTATTTAACACGCAAACGTGATTTCCTTCTTCTAAAAACGTCGACGCGTCACGGTATTATAATGTTTTTGAACACTGCTGGCCGCACACGTAGCTGTTTAAATTGCATGATACCGTTCTGTCGTACGCAGCCGAGTTTACGAAACGACGCACAAGATCCCCGAAAGTTGTAACGTAAAAACATTGAACACTACATACTCGACGGGTTCGAAGTAAGGAAAGAAAAAAAATACGCAGCCAAAAAGTTGTTCACATTTTACAGTTCAACAGCTGCGTGAGTTGCCGCGGTGTTTACACTTGTCGAGTTTTTGGTTTTGTCATCGTGCCGCATGAATGGATTTTAGAACTGCGAAAACGCAGTTTAATGATTGTCGAGACGAAAACATTCCTGAAAATCTCGAAGTTAGGGTGAGCCACGAGCCCCTCGGCGACGAGTGCCGTTATCTTTCTTTTGTGACCATTTCCGCTGACATAATTCCAATACCGCGTGTTGTGTATTGAAACTAACAGTTTATATTGTACATAATATGTCATAAGTTTATTCAATCCGTATACGCGTACGTGCCTAGTCCGAACGCAGTACAACCATCACGATATTTTGCGTAACTCAAACTTAGTAGCACGGGAAATTTATTATACTCTTCGCACGATCATTTTTACGCACTAAACGTATCCCACTATGCATTACATAATTACATTATGAAACATGTATAATTTATCAAAAGTATTTACACAGAAATCAATTGATTAAACGTATTTTACGAAATTTATCGCTCAACAGAAAAGCAAATGGTGTACAATCATTTGAATAATATTAATAATAATTTGTAATCTCAATTTACCTACATACTTCCGGGTGCTTCTGATTCGACCATAGCGAAATATGACGAAAAAATCAGAAAATTAAAAATTTTCCACTCTGTATAGATAAAAATAATAGCCACGTGACTCGTAACGTAAAAATTACGATTCGAGTATATATCACTTCATTTATATGCTACTTCGATATTTGAAATAAATAAATGAGCTAGAAAATGTATTATGTATTCAAATATGTAAACTGTAAAAAATTACTTATGAAAAAGTAATTGTTAAAATCCATTAAGTGGATTCTTTTTATTTTGTGACCATTCGCCAAAGCTGATTTGATTTTTTAATGTAATTATTATATTGGTCCACGTGAACGACAATCAATCGATCAAAGTGATTGTAACAACAAGCCGTTTTGTCATCATCAACGGCTCAAGAGAGTGTTATATATTTTAAAGTTGGAAATGTCTGTTATTTATACATAATGTTCATGTTCTCTAAACGCATATTCTTCAAGCAAAAAAAACCATTATTAAAATTATTGAAAATCAATCAAATGCTTTTAATATATTATTTAAAATATATATATGATTTAAATTGTTTAACTTTATCATAAGTATTATATTGATCAAATGTATAAAAAATAAATAAAATCGGAGTTTTAATTTAAATAATATATGATTGTTTATTATTACTCTAAAGCTATAAATAACTTCACGTCCTATTATATTATGGATAGAAATATAATACAATAAACGCAATGATTCGTTATAGTTTTTTTTTTTATAGTTTCCATTAAAAATATAATATTTATTTCGCAAATAAATAAAAATGTAATTGTTTTAATATTTCAATATTTATTTTAAATTATCTAACAGTCGTGCATTTAATGGTTTTTCGGAAGTATGTTATAATATATAGGTAAAAAAACTTTTATATTTACTCTTTTTTTTAACTAAAAAAAATTGAATTGATTCAAACATAACAGCAACGATAACATCAAAAATATAGGTTAAATATACATTTTTACTTCAAATTAATTTCAAAATTATTATTGTTACTCTGTTTTTTATCGTTTAAATGTAGGTAATATTTTTCAATTTTACTATAATAATCTAATACAAGCTACGATTTAATGAAGTTGTTGATTTACTATTTATAAAAATTGTTCTCCATATTTTAAAAAACAATTTCTAGACTATAATTAATTTAAAAAAAAATCATATTTAACTGTACCCATAGGAGATTAATGAGTCATATTTTATTAGGAAAGTGGTAGGGGTTTTACATTTTTCTAATACAGCTATTTAGTATGAAATAATAATACGGGTGTTGGGTAAACCCAGGACCAGATCTCCGGGGGGTAGGGCAAGCCAGATTTAAGTTCGGATATACAACTATCTCAATTATTAAATGCGTATATATTATTTATACGTCATATACCTAGACCAAAAATTAATTACATTTAGAAAAGTTCAAGTTCAATAAAATTTATAAAATGGAAAAGCTTTCGAATAAGCTACTATAATTATAAATGTATAATTATAAATGTATTATAAATGTATATAATTATAATAGTTGATAGATATTACATAAAAATTGTTTATAAATTCTGTTTAAATTGTTGAATCTCATGAGATGACAACCGCTAGGTAAAAGTAAGAAAGATTTAGATTTTTTCAATTATCTCTTCACGAATTGTCTCTACAATTATCTTAGCTGAATAAATTATTATTACAGTATTATGCATTAAAATTTTATTTAGTGGTAAGGTTTAATATTATATTTTTATTCTTGATTGGATTGGCATTATCTATTTTTTTATTATGTTTTAATTTGAATCATTAATTATAAATCTCAATACATGACAGAGAAACTAATTAAAAAACATATCATCGACACATCATTTTTAATGTGCTGTGGTTCAAATTTAGGATTCCAAGTTCTTAGAGGTTCGTAATTTTTTCGTGTCATCATAAGGGCTTCACGGACAAAAAAGTTTGGAAGCCGTTGACCTTTAGTGCATTACAATAACTAGCCGTATAAACAATAATATATACAATATTCACACACACACATTAATAAATACATAATAGTACGAGTTTGTTGTATGCATACAACGTAATACTATGTATTATACGTATATGTGTGTTTCGTGAAATCGAACAGTCATAATAATGTATTAATGTAATGATTTATCAGACCACCCACCCAAGGAGACGGCATGAACAACTAGACTTAATATAATACATCGAGACCACCTGTTGTTTTGATTTGTAAATGTATATATACAACATATATATATATATATATATACACACACACACACACACGCATACACACATATATACTCGTGTTTGTCATAATATATACTTGCACAGATTAGGAGCAACGAGACGCAATCGTTTTGTCGCGTGATGTCATTCAACTCTCTCGTTTTATGTATGCGGTGCTCGACGAATCCTTTTTGCTCCTGGTCACCACCGCGGCCGCACTTGACCGGACAAGCTAATTCAGGAGTAGCTCTTCGTATAGTACATACTGTGTACGCGCAATATAATAATCATAATAATAGGATCGTAATCAAACCGCAATCACGGCGACGGGTACAATACATACACATATAAATAATATACGTTGAGTATTGTATAATTGAAGCTCTAACTGTCGGCTTGCGTGTTTCACGTGCGTTGTTGGTCATCGCGGAAATCTTAATTCATTCCATATATATATATGTATGTACATAAGCGAACGCACAAAATGAATTTTATGAACCTCAATTATTATTCCACCGCCAGCTCGAAGTATTATTATTTTTACCATTTTTTCCGGGGATCGATGTCCTGCGATTATTACATTATTGCCATTAATCTTTGCCGTCCGACCTCAATATCGGTCGCAGCTCACGTTACACTGCTGTATCACGATAATACGTGCAGCACTATTGCTGTAGGACGATAAGTTCGCCGTTCAATATCGTGTTCTCGTGACCACGCATCAAGTCCAGAATGGTATAGGCACGAAAAACTTTGCTGCACGTTTAGAAAAAAATATTCTCCTAACGCATAAACTTTTCGAACTAATGATTATTACGGTGCCAAGTCTGGTGCCAACGAACAATTATCTTTCTCTCGTCCAAAAGTACGTCTGCGGACAATACGATTTTGAACGAAATCACGCGCGAGCGTCTGAACTGAAAAACGTCACCTCTCGTTTATGCACCGGAAGTTTTATCGTTTACGCGGTCCCTCATCGATGGTTAACACTTGACATATTATACATTGCACAGAGGTATTCACGATCGGTATCCTTCTTGTAGGTGTATCGTGGCCGCCGTTGACACAGCGTATACTGCACGATAACAACGTAATAGTAAGGTTATACATGGTCTATGACGTGAGATTATTATAAACGTCGGTTTGAGTCGAAAAATATTCGGTCGAATTTCAGTCGGAATTCATTGAATTACTTACTGCGCCGTCCACAGAACCACCGTCACGTTGTCTTAGCCGGTTTCCACATGTTCTACAAACATATATATATATATATATATAAATTACGTATATATTTTATTGTATATATTATATACATGTTTACGTACGTGCAACGATGTAACGTGTAGGACGAAGAACCGAGCAGCTATTATTATTAAACACACGCGAGTAGCAGAAACGGTGGCATCGATGCAGCGACTGTGCAAAATATTTTCCTCGCTACGACAACGAGGCATACAATAATTATATACATACAAACGTCACGTTGAATTGAATTAAATCTAAAAACATTTTTCGGTGCTCGACCGGATTCTTTAGTACGAGTATAAAAAAAAAAAACAATAATAATAATAAATATATAAATAAAATAAAGCGACATTAAATGAACACTAGAAGCTTGAACCGAAAATTGTTCTCTTTCGGCATACCGGTGGAAATTAAAAAAAAAAAATAATAATGATAATAATAATAATAAAAACCGGCCGCGATCAAGGGAGTGGTAACAATAGTCGGCCGCATATACGTGTCCGTTTACAGTGGTCGTTTCGATTTGATTAATGGCGATCCATCGCAGTTTTGGTACGAACATACACGCGAACTATGACGACACGGACATAAAAGGATCACGAGAGCGAAAAAGACGGAGGAGACGAAAAATAAAATAATAGTAGAAAAAATAATTCGAATTCTCGAAACGGTATAAAAAAATACTAATAATAAAAATAATAATAATAATAATGGTTGTAATAATAAACCGGTAGCCCTCGTATTTTAGCCCCGGCGTCGTCCTCTCAGAAATATCTTTAATGACATGCGACGCGAGAAACTCCGTTTCGTCCGCGGAAACGTCGCAGTGTTGACGATCTCAATTTTTCAAGTACAACTTACTGACCAAACAGGTAATAAGACCTATGAGACGTTTTAATATTAGGAAAATATTATTCGGAATACGATTTAGTAAACACTTCTGTCCGATCGATGTAATTAACGATTATGCACATTATCGTCGTTGAAGTATATTGAAAGACGTGGCACCGTAAGTATTGTCAAAGGTTTTTTTCTCTAACAATTTTATTATTTTATAAGAGAAATTTTTTTATAAGTATTCACACTCTGCAAGCAAGATGTGTGTCGCAGAACAACGGATTTCCATCGCACTAATTATTATTACTCCACACACTCATTACGATTCATAGTGTCATTATTGCAAGCACCGATTGTATACATATAATATATCAACTAAAAAAAAAAATATCAAATATTATACTTTTATCAAAAAAATAATTCCAACATTATGAAAGACTTATTATGTTTTTTATATTTGTTGGTTTTTGACACTTAATTCCTTGAGCTGGATGAAAATATTTTTAAACGTCGTTAAACGTTGTGATAATAGCCGCGATTATTTTTTTTTTCGTGAGACGTAGAAAACGTATTTTTTTTTAATTTTTTTTTTTTTGCCTTTTCAACAGGCGGTAGTACGGTACTGATAAAATAAGTTTTATAAATTATTACCAAATAGATTCTAAATTAAATCTATTTTACGTCATTCCACAAAGTCGTCGTTGTATTAATTTTAATATATTAACATATTCTTTGATGACTTGATTATCTAGCAAAATAAAATTAACCAATGCTTAAATCAGTATAAAAATATTCTAGTAAGAAAATCAAAACCTATATTATAGTAAATCTTATGATATTCTTACCTTAATATTATTAGATTATTTAATTCTGTATAATTTTTATGTAAAATATTTTCTCGTATATCCATCTGTAAATTGTATAAATTTAAAAAGTCAAAAAAATTAAATTTCCATAAACATGTGCAATATTTTGATAGATACTTCATAATTTTTCTTAAAAAATGTAACTTATGTGAATTTACGTAAAATTCATTTTTATAAGAAATATTAAAATCTATCATTAAGTTTTTTTTTGGATTTTCACGCTAAATCTTATACTTTCTAATTTAAATAAAAAAAAAAAAATGAAACCCTTTTCTGCCATATTTCAACCTTAATGCGGCACCAAAAGGGTTAAGTGATACCTTCCAAATTTTGCCCAAATTATTTACACATATGACTTTTTATGACTTAAATTTTGGACAATTTTACAAATACAGATTCGAAGAAAATAGTAATTAGCGATACTATTATCATCCGGCTACAATAGATATTATTAACAATTAATAGTAAAAATAATACATTAATAGTATTGTAAATATATGCTGGCCAAAATCAAATTAATTGTATAAAACAAATTAATATATTATTTCATTGCGTTTTTGACAGTACACATGTTAGTAAGTAATTTTAATTATATTTTATGTTTTTATAGTGAAATATTTTTATATTTTTTGGTTTTTTTTTTTTTTTTATTATTTAAACGTTGAGACGTGATGGTAATTGATTACAAACTTATAATGATCGAATTAAAAAAAGATGGACCAGCTAAGATGAAAAGAATATGATTGTATTGTATCGAATTACAATTGTATACAAACAATTAATATGGATAATTTTATAGTTAATAGCTAGTAGTTAGTAATTAACAGCTATAGTTAAATAAAATAAATTATTATAACCTAGTATTCTATCGTAGAATTTTCAATTTATTTATTAGCAACTAAATGTAATTACAATACTTTAGCAATAGTTAGCTTTAATCAACATTAGTTAAAATTATTTAGCAATAGATAACTGTATCTAGTTAAAGATAGTTAATAGTCTGATCATAGAATTTAGTGTTATTATTATGTTAAATGTAAAACATTGACGCTCTTTAGTTTGTGGATTAGATCACCACCTAACCACAAGGGTACTACAATAAAAAAACACATCACGCGTAATACCTCATTCTTGAAAATACTGCAACATTGTCTATGACGTAAAAATATTAATCGTTGAATACACTCACGAATACAATATCGATAAAAAATCAAAATAGTACAGTTTAAATTATTACGTATTCAGCATGGGCAATTGTAAACTCGGCTCGAAGAAAAAAAATGTTCAAAAGTTCTATTGTAAACTCGACCCGGTTTTTTTTCAGGTTAAAATGATTGTCGTTTAACCTCGGCTCAAATAAGAATATTCTTATGATATTTGACAACCATTTAGCATTACCCAGAGGACACCACGAGGAGGCCAAATAGTTGCAAATTAGCCGGAAAACGTTGACACTGGTTTGGATTTGATACGACGATTTGGTGCAGCTACGTGAAGTTGGCCCCCCAGTAATACATTTGAATTGTGTTGAGTGTGTTGAGTTGCAAATTATGAGACCTTTGTTGCAAATCAATTGCTAATGTTTTGCCCACGTTTTGTACGTTTTTGTTTTTATATTTTTAAATACTAAAACTTGGAGTGGCCAACTTCCCATACGTTAACGTACGAATTACTTTAAAATACTTAAAATGTTCTAAAACTAACAGTGGTGGTCCACGTTGGGATTCAACTATGTGTGCCATCGTCACGGTTGTATAAATACTACTGAAACGTTATTTCAAAAGTCCAATACGAAAATGAAAATATTTGTTTCAATATTTAAATAAATTTTAACATTGGTTAACAACAAATTGTTAATTATAAAATACAGGTACTCTACTAATTTGTAAATTAAGTTATGTTATGTTTATTACATATTTTATTGGTCAAAATTATCGGGACGAGTTTACAACCGACCTTTTTTATTATTTTCAATATCCGGGCCGAGTTTACATTCGACCTATTTTATTGCCTAAAATTTTCGGGCCGAGTTTACAACAATAAAGATAACCGCGGGTCAAGTTTACATTTGCTCTTCGGCATTCTGTACTGGCATCTCTTTTTGTAAAATTAAATTCGAACGGACTACACAAATATGCACGTTATTACTGCTTCACTTGAATACGAGTTCACGAGGACATGCAATGCGATCGGTCCGATAAAATAAGATAATTTAGTTGCATGCGTGGCGCACAAAAAAAAAAAATACAATATTCAGTCAGTGGCATATTTTCGAATTTTTTTCAGAATATTCAAATTTTTCTAAAAAGTAAGTAAATATATAATATTATGATAGAAAATGCAATAGATTATAGAAAATAAATAAATAAAACTGCAACAACAATAATACATAAAAATCCTTATTTACCACTTTCCTGTTATCTTGTTATCTTTCTGTAAAAAAATACAACATAAATTAATGGTTTCCTTTTTTGTACCCACGTAACAATTCATTTATGACTTTTGAACCCAATTTCTCAGTCATCTTTTTACAGCAAACTTGTAAATACAAATATTATACTATTTTAAACTATAATATATTCCAATCAAACCGTAAATATAAATTTTAATTTCTGAGGAGAAAAGATGATCGAGACTCAAGAATCTCCTCGTAAATGTAGCATTGACCGCAGCCGAAAACAATAAATTGTGTTCAAAGTCAACATTAAGTGCTACGTCGATTAAATATTACGAATTAGCAGTGAAATTAGCCTAAAGACGAAACTAATCTCGGTCTCAAAGACGGTTTTTTCATTTTTTAAATCCCTCTTATTCTTAACTTTTGAAGTGTCTAGGCAATTAAGCAAATCGATAAAAATGTTCTATTTTTTAATATGTCGTTGAACATACGAGTGCTTTTTCGTGCGAAAACCCGTGCGCCGTACGCACTTGTATTTGCCAAAGAATTCGACCATATGAATTGACCATGTAACTGGTAAGATGTTCGCAATCGGTCGCAATAACGCGGTGTAATATACTATTACGATGTATCACGATCGTTCGACGTAGTAGCGGTGTTTTTCAAATACGAGTTGAAATTTTTCATCGGGTACACACCGAATAATGGTTATTCGCTCCATTGCGGTGTACGATAATTTACTGTAGCGTTCATATTTGACTGTTTAACATTCAAGGTATCATCTCCGGGAACCGTAAGAGTTTTAATGTTATACATAGATACATCTTTTATGCAAATAATTGTCGTTAATTAAACAACTATTTGCAACACAGAATTCGCTAATGCGAAAAACAACTATCGAAATAACAAGTATTCCATGGCCATCGCTAGTGGTTTTGGAAAGACACCAACAAAGGAGTACCCACGTGTGAATCATATCAACAGAACCCTTGAGTACAACTCTAATGAGGCGACGGACGACCCGTGAATTAGTGTACAGTAAATACATGGCATATTATCGTATATTGTCGTGCTGATAAATTATAAATAATATTTCAACCGCACTTTAGTGCGCCTAGCATATTAGCGCTGATTTATATTATTCTAATATTTATCCCAAATAATAAAGTGAAATTGAGTTATTAATATACTAATAAAACCGTACCATTACACAGTGTATTTAAATTATTTTCTAGTTTTGCGCCGCGCCGTGTTCACACAGTATCATACAACTATATTATATAAAATTTAATAAAAACCATTGAATTACATACCTACTGATTATTTCGTTAAAATTATAACTACATGTGTACTGTGCGTACTGTGTTACGTTCCATGACGTTATCAAACGTTTCATATACCTACGCATAAATAAATAACAGTAGGTACCATATCTTGGCACAATTCACATTGGTTCGTAAATGACGTAAATAATAATTCATCCACCAACAGAAAGGAGAATTGATTTTATTCTACATGGATTTCATAGATAGTCGGTCGAATTAAGATTACATTTTTGTAATATTAAATCTCTTTAATGCATCCGATAAGGTCGTTTAAAGTTAATTATTTCTGTCGTTTCTAAAGGTATAACGCGCGCGTTACGAATGCATACACGTAAAATAGGTATAACGTCAATACATGTGCCCAGAAGAAATCAGCCGTCCCCATCGCACCAGTCCTCGTCTCTAATGCGTTCCATTGATGTAGAATAGTTCACCGTGTTCGCCGTACATCGCGTCACAGAGCAATTTTTTTTCAATAAACTGACCTCGCAATATAGGATCAGATGGGATTGACGGTCAGACATGCGCGTCTTCTGATCCGTTAACGTAATAGAATTTTCTAGTTATCGCAATACATACACATGCTGCATGTGGTACACGTATGTACGTGCCAGGTACATACTAACTTAAAAATTATTACGACAAGAAAAAGTTGAAACTACGATTTTTTTTCGAAAAAACGTAATGCGCAACAATCTATTGATGGAATTAAATAACATTTTTTACTCAATCACACCTAATCCTGACGTTGACCCAAGGGTGGAACGACCCTGGATCCTCAAAAAAAGTTTTTTTATTCACTGCCAAAAAAAACTATTTAATTATTTTTTATTAATCATTTTAAACTTTCATCAACCATTAAACCAATATGAACAGTTTACATCGTACAGAATCGATTATTATTTCTTGTACGTTCAAGTCACACACCAATAACTGTGTCAATTTTTGTATCAATTTATAACATAACACAGTGTACTGAAATAAAAAAAATCATTAAAATCGTTATCTTCGTTACTGCGGGAAATCGTTGACCGTCGCGCGTCACACATCGTCTCGATCATTTCCGCAACAAAAAAAACAATAGTTTTTTTTATCAGTAAATCTCAAGTTTAAAAATATAAACTCGACTCGTGATAAATTAAATCTTTCAGATCAAAATTACTGTTCGATACATACCTGCCCAATTTCTTAAAATTTTAGTTACATTGAGAGTTTCTGTCACAACAGCAGAAAGAAGTTTTTCCTCTTTAGAAATGCTTAAAATTTGGCTTAGGGCAAGAATGGGAAAAAAAAATATCACTAACACTTTTTCTAAAGGAGAGCAACGAAAACTTGACTCGGTATTATAAAAATAAAATACTATTTTTTTGTATAAGTGTGTAATAATTATAATGTAAGTCGAGTGGTATTATGTTATTTTGTTCCTTAAGCTGTTAAAAAACCGAACTTTTTTCCTGTTACTGCTACCCACCAAACATGTATCGTATCCGTATAGGTACGGCCGTGTGACCCTAACCGCTAAAAAGTATGACCCGTTCGCGACAACGAGCCGATCGTACGAAGATGGTTGTTGTCGACAAATCGTGTACACCCCGTGCATGACGCGTTATCATTGCCGGATAGTCTATTGTTCTCGAAATCGTCGACGGAGAAATGTAATCGTAACCAGCTGGTTATTGTGATGCCGCCGCGTTCGGTCGGACCCATGTGTGCCGGTGGAGGGCGATGGCGAGGCGGCAACGGCGGCGGTGACGACGACTATGACCAAACACTTTTCGTCGTCATCGTGTAATTTTTTTATTTTTATTTTTTATTATTTTTTTTTATTTTACTTTTTTCTCTTCCTTACTACTTTGAATACTCCCATTCATCTACACAACTGCAGCAAAACGAAGCGAGAGAGTGTCGACAACGTGCGGTATACGTATACATGTATGTATATATATATTTATACGAAAACAACGCGCTATGAAATATTCCAATCAACCGTGAATGTCGTCTATACACTCGCCTGCGCGTGTGGACGCGTTTGTACGAGCAACGGCGGCGCATTATGTAACGCAGCAGTACCTCCTATCTCTCTACGTGTGTATATACATAATAATAATAATAATAATAATAATAATAATAATGTGTATTATCGATACAGTAAAACGCGCTTCCGCGGAACGGACGTCATCCGTGCACGGCGAACGCAAACAAAAGATGCTCCGAAAAACTTTTCCACCGCTTCTATAATATACGCATTGTCTACGTACACGTATAGTATACACACGCGATATAAATACAGGTATACCGCGGACGGTTAGAAAAAATAATAATAATAATAATAATAGTAATAATAATAAAACAAAGTTGGTTATGCATATTTTCGTCTTATTATTTTGTATGTATATACAGGGACGTGCGAGAGTAACACGTTCAGATTTTTTTTCTCTCTCTCACCTCGCGAACCGATTTAATATAATGGATCGGCAAACCGTACAAACCTGCGCGTTACTGCGTCACGCGTTGTTTTATCATATTCTTTTTTTTTTCTATTTTTTTCACAACAATGAAATCGTAATAAATACTGCAATCGATTAATCTCGCCGTCGTTTTGTGCACTGCACACCACTTCGCGTTCACTCTTCGTAAATCTTTTCGAATTGTTTCCGTTTTCGATCTGCGGCAAAACGTTTTCGCCATCGTCTTCTGCGCGTAGTTTCAAAAAGATCGCGTTTCACGCACGTCCGCTGAATGCTATTGAAACGAAATTAACCGATGGAGTTATTAAACTGTGTGACATTTTGCAACGTTACCTATACGAGGTACGGAAAACCCGTATAAAGGATTATTGCGTTCAATCAATAATCATGTGTCTACAGGGTGCCCCAGGAAGATAACTATATCCATCGCGATATCTCCTGAGATAATTGAAACAATCAAATCCTGTTTTTCTTTTACACGACTCGCAGTGCTACAAATATTCATGTATTAATAACATAATTGTTTTTTTTGGTTTAAGTTTTAACACAATCAACTTAATGCACCACTATTCTCCAACCATTTGAATACAATCATTTTAAAGAGTTTATTTTTCTGAAAATATTAACGTTTTCGCTTTTTATTTTCATTACAATATTGATTTTTTTTTTTTTTAATTAGCATAAAAATAGTAAATTATAATCCTTATAATACAGTGTCTAAAAACGATCAAAAAAGATATGGTAAAATAATATAATAACATTATTACGTTTAAGACACTATTTTTCTGTAACAAAAAAAAAAAAAAAAATTGAATTAAAATAAAATATTAAAAATCTATGAGAAGACACCCAGTATTACAATAAAAAGTTTTTCGGGCCTTGATTCGATGGATTCTTCAATTAATACTACTTTTTCTTGAAATCTTGTGTTTGCCCAATTACTCGACGCGCGGCGGTGCAATTATTGTAATTATTTATTATGCGTGCGCAGAGTTCCCGATCAGGTGCAGCGCTAAGGAACACACTTTCAGCTAATATTTTGCCAATATACAATGCATTGTACATTTGTCAGTGCCAAAAATTTAAACCCGTAACCGTATCAAGGTTAATGGATAATATATTAACCTTGTAGATGTATCACGAACACGCAGAGAAAAACAAAATAAAAAATAGTTGTCGTCCGTCAATAAACTTAAAAATGTACACATACGTTCTTCAAAAAAAAAAAAAAATCTGACGTCTCAAAAAGAGCAGGTGCAGCCTGGCCACGTTGCAATGTGCTGCACCCGTGCCTATGAATTATTCCGATAAACGCCGTACACCACACCGTAACACTAGTAATTACGAAGGATCGGAAATATAATAATTACACAATATTCCGCTAACGATCGTTAGACGAAGGATGCGCAGCGTACATTTGTTACGGATTAAAGATGAAAAAAAAAAAACTGGCTGGCGAGAAAAATGATAGTTGGTTTTGGTTTTTTTTTTCTTTTTTTCCGCGGACACAGCACTTGAACATCCGACGCTTTTCGTAGAGCTCGTGAAATAATAAATGTCGTCACGAGTGTCGATCGTTAACATCGTGTGTTATGCATTTATGCGTACACTGCGCGGCGGCGTGCACCTACGACAAATCGACCGACTACTCGGGACTGCCGCGGCGCGGTGCAAGACCGTCAACAATATTGTCGAGTAATTCGTTTTGATGAAGTGTGTGCGCGCGCGCGTCGTCTTCATACCCGAACACGTATTATACACAACGCGGCGTACGTATCTCGTCGCGTGTGACCGGTCGTCGGCTCGTCGCGGTCCACCGCGCCGTCGTCGTCTTCGTAATAGAAAAAAAAAAACTTACGAGAAAACGAAAAAATAACAATTTATGTATATATATATATACATAAATTTATACGTAGTGTACGTGCGAAATATATTATAATTTATAAAGGGAAGTAATTAAAATAATAGTCCGATTATTAACCGTAAAAAAGAATTATAGCTGGAAACTTTCGCGAACCCTTTTCGAATTGGCTTTGGTCCAACGCTGCGACGTCTTCCAATTCGGTGATCGCAGCAGCTCGAGAATGTATTACCGTTGTTGATGAGTTGTATTGAAGTTATAGTGAACGTGCAAGAATATTGTAACTTTTCGGTTTTTTATTTTTGTTTTTTCCCCCCAAAAACAGGTATATTTGTAATTGATAAACATTTCGCGTCATCTTAAATGTTAGTCTATACATTTTACGGCGATTACCAGCGGTGTGTGGTGACAGGATTATTTGTAAGGGATAAACATGCATTTCGGTACCCATCCACACTTTAAAACATTGATAATGTCTCTCTATTCAAATTCAACAGAAAGTATTCACTTCTACAGGGATAAGTAATAACTGGTGCCTGACCTGGTTCACTGTACACCTAATAATAATTTATATGGCGAGATCGATTGCAAAAGACCACGTACAAAATATACCGCATTAACGATCTGAAAATGTCGTAAAATCAAGGTTAACCTACGTATAATCTACCGGACGTACGCGAAAACCTGCAGGCGCACGATTCCGTCGCGGAAAAAGTGATTTCGAAATGAAAAAAAATGACACAATACAGCTGTCCGTTTTGAAAGGCACGCGCGACTGTTATTATTTTAACATGATTATAATAATAATAATAATAATAATAATAAAAGAGTGTAAACGAAAAAGTAACTGTTTTGGACAACGGTAAACGACCGGGGGGGGGGGGGGGGGGAATGGTCCCTGGCACTGTGTACACACGGCGCACGACCGTTTACGCATTCGACGTATCACATCGTATACATCAAGCATACAAACAGCGTGGCACGTGGGCCGACATTTTTTTGTCACCTCTCTCGCGGGAATAGACGTCCGACCCCGTGCATGTACGGTTTTCGTCAAAAAAAAAAATCTGACGTTTACGTCGGATGAGTGGCGGGGGGAGGGGGGTGGAAGGAGAACGAAAATCGGAAGAACGAGATCGGAAAAAAACCGCGCGCGCATCGCGCACCTGGGTGGTCGTCGACGTGTACGCGCGCGTCTCCGTAAAACGTACGCTAACAGTCCGACGTACATTTATAAAGCGATTACCGAAATAACAGTTTTCGAGGGAAAAAAAAAAAAAAAAAACCGGAAAAAACGAGAAAAAAACGGAACGCGCGCTCGCTAGTAATATAATTATGTAATAACAACGTACAAACCTTTGTTCGTACACACGTACAATGCGCACGGGAATAAATGGCACGGGCCTATTGTTCTCCGTATAGGTGTGCGCGTACGGGTTACCTGCGTAGGCCGCAGCGCGCGTACCACAACCGGCCGATAAGGCCAATATCGTTTAACATAATACGTGTGCGCGTGTTTCGATCGAACGGCCGGGTGGTAGGAGCACGCACCACTCTTGTCGCTATCGCGCGATGAAATCCCCCGGAGAAAACGTACTGCCGTACGGACGAGCTCGGCTCTGCCTACACTCCTTCCGTCGCGCCCGTCACAACCGACCGTTGGCCAGTCGACAGCAGTACGGACCTAGTGGATCTCTAACCCTTACCCGTCCACCGTTTTCGTCGTGACTTACTTCAAATCTAATATTTCGTCCATTTCGATCGCGAACCGCGTTGTACAAATAAATAATAAAAAAAAAAAAAATCTACAAAAACACCCCCTCGTAGGGAACATCCTGAATACGCCGCTGAACAGTGCATTTTTCAAGGGATTTTCACTGGGCGACAAAAAACTGTTTTCTCAAAATAGTCGATGTATAATACCGTCGTAGTAGTTATGATGATAGTCATTCACGTGTTCGTTTCGTATAATTTTGTCCGATCTTTCAAAAAACACTATCGACGGAATATAATCACCGGGCGACATTTGTGCCGCGCCTAGTTAACTAGTTAAAAAATGCACTGCCACTGGACGTAACCACCGACGCGGGGCAGTCGAAAAAATGGCGACGTTCGATAATCGGTTCGGCTCGACCACGTGCTCGCAACCGATTTTTCGCAATGCGTTCGCCGAATAATGCGGGTTTGTTCGCGAACATTGCATAGCATCGCGCGTGCAGCGGATCGACGTCCGCGAATCGTAGGGCGGTCGCTGACACGTGGACTCCAATATTGTAAGGGCGTTTTGGACGTCAAAAGTATCGTTATCACACGTGGTATTTAAAAAATCCATCAGATCGTTTTGCACGGCGAAGCTAAAAGTATAACGGCAATCCGTAATGGTACGCAACATGCGTAATATGAGTACTTGGGTACAAACATTTTTCCAAAGATCACAAAACTTTTCACGAAACACCTCGTCGAACAAGACGAAATCGGACGCCGTTTCCATTTCCTCCGTGATTCTTATTTCTTCATTCTTATCACGTAATGATGAATATTCCATAGCCGTGTGATCTGCGCCCCACTTAAAGTTATGTTCAACTCGTTGTGCAAATAGTGACGGCCACTATCCGAAGTAGGATAATCGACTTGGGAACACATCCAAAATAAATACTCTTTCCGAGTACTTATTATTTTTATCATTCCCTTAGACGTAGAAAAGTAATAGAAAAAAAAAAAAAGGACGAACTCACAATTTTCAATTCGAAGATTGTTTTCGTTACGTTTTTGGAAAATTAATCAAACAAACGAGAAAAAATTCGCCTCGAGGGATTTGAGACTAATCATATCGGTTCCAAGCACCGCGCCACTGTTTCATTACGTTTCGGAAGGACGACGTATGCGGCACGCAACCCTAGTGCACAAGAAACGTGTGCTCGTCCGTTTTCACTCGATACAACAATCGATATACTATAAACGTGGGTTTGGTTTACAGATTTTCGTTGAAACAACACACGTCTGTTTCTGTCATGTGCTTGGACCGTTAATTCGACACTATAATCATTATTGACAAAAAAATTCCAATGTTCATAACTAAAACCGAATTCCGAAAGACAATTTTCATCTTCGAATAAGTCGCACGGAATTCAATTGTTTTTTCGTTTTTTTCCCCCACCTCAAGGATATTACCCGCGAACATCACATAACTTTTACAACGTAGCTACTACTAATAACGGACTGGGTTTTTGTCGCTCAATCCGTTCCCCTTTGAGACTTCTGTCTCACACCGCTCTTAAAATACGAAAACACATATTTTGTTATTCATAGAATAACATTCGAAATCCGTACACCGCTATTATTGTTATGCGACCGTAAACGCATTCAGTGATTTTTTTTCTCTCTATTTCGCGCAATCCATTAACTTTACGATTAACAATAATGATTCGCGATCCGCTAATGTATACGTACAACACTATATTACGAGGGGTTCACGTTATATTTTTTTACGGTTTTTTCATAATCGTCTTACCGAAAACAATTTCGAGCGCAGCAAATGTCGTTATATTGTTGACCTGCAGGCGAATACGCGACATTATAACTCTAAGCGGTGGTGTGGTAACGAATTTATAATAGCGTCGGAAAGATCCGAGTCTCCCCCCACCCCACGCGCGCACAGCTTTCAATCGACACGGAAACACATCGCCACTACGGGTGAACAACTCCATCCGTATACACACAATTATCCGGACAGAAATCGGTTATCGCAGACGCTTATTATACGCTCGGTCGGAAAAACGTCGGTTACGACGAACGCGCGCGTAATATGTACTGTACGCACCCGTCGGGAATCGGTACGTTCAAATGTGCAACTTGTTAGGAGAAAAATTGAGAATAAAAACTAACAAAAGCAAACCGCGCACCTATTTCGAAATCTGTCTCGTCGAAAAAACGACGAACGGCCGAACACGGTTTTTTTTTTCTTCGATTTACGGGGTACCGCAACAGGGTCAGCGGAAATCGACTGTTACGATTCGGCGGGATCGGTCGAGCGTTCATATCGAAAAATCCTCCGTCGGAAGGCGATAAAATAAAATAAAAAAATACAAGTCATAAAGGATGCGCAGACGCCGTTTGTAAATGCTGACGACGCTAAACGATGTTGGCGCGGAAAAACATTAAAGCTAAACCCGCGTTTCTCGACTGGACCGCTGGTTTTGATCCAGAGTTCCCCCCTCGCCCATTCCCACGACCCTACGAACACAACAGTAGTAACCGTCTAGCATTAACATACTTATGCCAGTATTAACCCCTCCCCCCGAACAACCACTCGTATTTTCAAAACGGCAAAATCAGTGAAGAGTAATTTTGCACGTTTTCCTCTACGTTCATCATCTACACTATTACAACGCACAAAAACGATTTCGAAACGTTTGGAAGTGCCCACCATACAAAAGGTGTCCCCTCCTAGCGCGATCAACGGAGACAGAACTAGAACGATTCGAACTGTTACGGATGCGGATTTGCAGTTTTTACGTACCGGAGAACTTAAGCCCGGCGGTTCACATTCGCACGGCACGACGGACACTAACCACGTCCGACACACACGTGCGGCCGACAAGAAACGCACTCGGATGATTCCAACTTTCGTTTCCGAAAAATGTTATGGATTTAAATATACACCCGTGATAGCATTATTGTTCGGTAATAGCGAATGTAGTACAAATTTTATTTCATGGTCCAGTACAACGTAACGACTGTGTCCCGTACGTCCGTGACGGTCAGGGGCTTGTTGTATAATCGGTGCGTAAAAACGTCCGTTTACAAATGTGATTCGTGGACCGATCGAAGTGCACGAGCACGTAAAATAACGCGTGTATACGTTTCGAACGGATTCTTGGCTCGGATGTTACACGCGGGGCTAGCCGGATCGGTGCGATTCACCGCGTGTTCCGATCGCGGGATCCGCATGCGCACGAACGGACATCGGGTGCGCAGAACGGAACCCGCGGAACGTTATCGTCAGGCGCTTTTCACGTTCCGACCGGTGTTCGGCCGACTGCGACTGCTAGAGTTACCGTTGGCCAACAACAACGCACGGCGAACGATATTGGCGTAGAGGTGCGCGCCGGCTGCCGTACGGTGGACCGACTAGACGAGGAAAGTGGCGACAGCGCCGGGGACTCGGGGAACGAGGGACTTGCCGCACGCGGTCGAAAGTCGAAACACGATGCGTGTGTGCGCCCGCGACAACACTCGGGGAGAGGGGCATTCTCGGAGCACCGCTCGTCGTCTGTACCGCCGCCGCCACGTGTGCGTTTACGTTTCATTATGTGTCCTATGTACGTCGACGGCCGCGCGGGGACACAACAATGCCCGGCCGGGCCCCGAAGTTTTCCACCGGCGCCAGTGGCCACGGCGCGTCACGTTTTATGACGGGTTTTCTTCCAAGTTTTGAGTGACTTCGCGCCGCCGCCACCGCCGCGCGTGCACTATAAATCATCGTTTGCACGGCGCGCGTAACAATGAACGAACGGAGTTTACCCGCCGCTAATTTGACCGATACGTGTGTGCTGGTCCCTCCGCGTACGCAACACAATGACAATGCCGAGGGCGCGACACGGTAACGTCACGCAATATAAGCCCTGCCGTTCAAACCACCCAAACCCTCCCCCTCGTACACCCCTCCCAACCGCTCAGCTTTCCCTCGCACTCTCGCTGTCGTCGTGACTCGAAAGTGCTCGTCTGCGCGGCAAGAGTTAGGGAAAAGTTAACATGGGAAGTAAATAACAATAATAACATTAAAAAAAAACAAAAAAAAAACAATGAATTCTCATAATAATCTCTTGTTTTGTATTTTATTGTATTTATATACATACATATATAATCGTTTAAATACAAATTCGGTGCAAAAATTTAACATTAAATAGCGTTACAAAAATAATAGTTAATTTATATCACTTATATAATACTCTTCTGATCTGGAAAAGCAAATATGTATGTACAGTGTATGTACATTGTAATATAAAAAAAAAAAAAAAACATAAAAGTAACATAAAAAAAAAAAAGGTTGAAATTCTTTTCTTATCTTTTTTTTCTTTTTTTTGCAAACGCATTAATTCCAAAAGAGATTTGTGTATGTACTATGTAAATGTATACATATGAAAAGATGTATGGATGATTTATCTATAAAATGTAGATGATTTTAAATACACAAAAACACACACACGTACACCTGTTTGCGCGAATAAAAAATAAATAAATAATATTAATTAAAAACTGAGGTCTTAAAAATAAATAAAACGGTAATTTAAAACTCGCGTAATATATCATATATACACTGTAATCAGAATGTTTCTAAATGTATAAATTGACAAAGATCATGAACAGCCAACCACCGGACCACTTTCCAGGATGTTTGACACTTTAATTTGGGGACATTTTAATTTGGGAATACGCAGATATCTACAGTACGGTACTGAATATCATACAATTTCTAGTTTTAAATTTTAGGAAATACAAAATGATGATACATCATCTAACATTAAAAAAAAAAAAAAAACATTAATAAATAATTTAAAAATAAAAATAAAAGTTCAACTATATTAACAACTTATAGCTTGGAATAAATTAAAACATACTTAACTAATAAATAATTGTTGTCTTATTCAACTATTCTGCGACAAATAGTGATTTTAAAACTCAATTGTAATTTCATGAATAAAAAATAATAATTACTCTTTCGTGTGATTTCTTTTAATTTAATATTTTTATATAAATATATAAAAGTATATATGTACATTATTTAAAACGAATAAATTCTTAATTCGAATGTTTCAACTCATAAGCTCGGTACCTGAAAAAAATAAAATAAAATACAATGAATTAACGATTCTGATGTTTATATTACGATTATAAAACAATCGGTGTAAGCCCCACCCCACCAGTTTGGTATAGTAACTAACAAAGGAAAAGCGAGCAACATATTTGTCGGTTGTACATGTTCATTGTTTCCTCGATCGTGTTGACGAAACATGTTAGGTGGACTATAAAGAAAAATATAACACTCAATATTTCTAATGAGAATGTTTTTAAAAAAAAAAATTTATACCAGTTTCTAACGACGACGTCCAACCTATATATCCACCAGCATTAGCAGGTCGACCTGCATGGTCGTTAACTGTTGACACGAGAGTGGGGAATTCGCCAAATGGACAACGGCGAAGAATTGTCCGTCCGTTTACGAGTGGAACTTAGAGGTGAGGAGGAGTTGATCTTTTTGTATTATACGAACGTATACATGAGCCAGCAGTGGTAAATGAATGAGAAATTTAACAACATCTGAGAGAAAACACGAAGCTAGGAAAAAAAGTAATAACAAACAGCAGAAAATACAACATGAATGGTCACCACCGCTGAGAGAAACTATTCTTGCGAACACACGAGAGCACGGCCGATTAATTATCGTAGTCGATTTATGGCTGCACTACGGACGAGCTCAGTTTAATTGACGATAAAAACGAATACGTATATTAGACTGCAAGTGCATCACGAATGGTGTTTGTGTGCGCGTGGTGTGTATATGTTAAAAAAATTAAATAAATAAAATAAAAATGTAATACGTTTTATACACATGTATATTAGAACAAACGGACGGAACACTAACTCAACTCAAGTGGCGCTAATTAAAAACAGCGATGATTACACGAAGTGGATTCTAAAGATTCAATTTCTCATCATCTGCAATAACAATATTTTCCCCATTCTAAATTCATAATTTTCAGGACACAATACATTTCTTTTTCTCATAATAATGACAAGTGCCAAATTAAATCGATAAAAAACAATCAAAACATAGAATTTGAAGGTACTCAAGTGTACTTTAATAATTAAATGGTCATATCAAGCGTGGAACATATAATATATTTATATATGCATATATATAAAAATATATATACATGCAAAACGGCTATATATATTATATATAGCCGTTTTGCAGACCGGATGGATGAAGGAAGACTTGACTCGAAGTTTTCAGAATTATTATAGTATCGGTAGTGACCTAGACCACGAAAAGAGACGAGAAGCCCATAGAAGCATATGTGTAGCAACCGGAAATGACACGGCCGCGACATAATGATGATTATAATGATAATATGCGTTGTGGTAATTGCGGGATCATCACCAACTCCCGTGCCCTCCCCCCCCCCAAAAAAAACAAGAATTTTAATACGAAAAAGTGTATACCTATACGAGTTCTACCGTCTCGTTTTACGTGATTACGATATTTTGAACTCAGGTGGTCACCGCGGTCTTCCATATAATAATAATACTAGAGTTAGAAACGGAAGTAATCACGAAGAAATGCAATTGTGGCTTTATATAATATGAGTATGTATTGAGTGTTTGTCTACCTAGAGGTATTCTGTATATAATATTATCGTTGTCCAATGTCAACAACTTTCCGGTAGAATACGACATGTACATGTACAAACGACACACACGCGCGCGCGCACACACACACACACACACACACACACACACACACACACACACACACACACACACACATACACACACACACACACACACACACACACACACACACACACACACATACACACACACACACACACACACACACATACACACACACACACACACACACACACACACACACATTTATTTAGAACTAAACAAGTTTTGATTGATAAATAATTAATAAGTGTTTATCAAATTCTTAACATGATACAACGGCACAATGTAATTTTAAATTATGTATAGTTATATGTATTATAAAAATTAACATTAATTCTATTATCGTGTATACGAGATGAATATGTTATTTTTACAATTCAAAATGTTATCTAGTGGAGACAAATACAATATTGAATAATTAAACATTTAATTTAAGTGTCATAAATAATCCAATGATGTAATAAATAACGCACAAAACGATTAATTCGCCACAAAAAAAAAAGGATATAGAAGAGAAAATACCGGTTTGTAAACTTATCGAATAACCAAGAACAAATTACACATAAGGGATAAAAAAAAAATCCTTTCAAAATGATGAACGAAAAACGGTTTGTTAATGGTAATGAAAATCCCATTAATTGGTAGTTTGAATTCAATCTCTATGCACATAACAATGCGTGTGAAATAGAAAAAAAACGTGTCAAGAAATATAAGCACAGGAAGCGGGTACATCCGAACAATAATAGTTTATATCACGTCCCCTTATATAAGTTAAAAGTAAGTGTGATATAAATGAGTGTTAAGACATAAAAATGTTTTCTCACATTCCATCATCATTCTGTCACACTGTGATCCAATTTAGAAACGCATTTTTAGGGACAATCCGTTATGGTTTGAGTTTAAATTTAAAAAAAAAATGAGAACAACTCACCTTTAAAACCAGCTTCTTCTTCAGCGATGAATTCCGGCAAGTCTTCTGTGGGTTCGTCAAACTATAAAAAAATTTTTTTTAAATCTAATGCGAGTAAGATTCAAACATCTGATATTCATTACATTATAATATTATAAAAATTAGTACTATAATAATTTACAATGAACGTATTTAAATTATACATAAAATAAGCTCTTAAAAAAAATTAAATATCATCAAGTAAATACCTACTACTAAAATGTATTTGAATTTGTAATTCGTTTCGAAATTTATGTTTTTATGAACTGCATTTTGAAAACTGATTTGAATTCGTAGTAAATTCTACTTTAGATAGACTTTTCCTTTTTTTTTAAATGAGGTACTTAACATACTAAACAAAAACTTTTGTTGATTTTTATGTTTCCAATTTATTTAATTATATTTTGTAACAATTAGTGATATAGAATCAAAAAATAGGATGGTCTATCTAATATATACTTATATATTCGATATATATTATATTATTTATCCTTATCGCAACAAATATACGATCGGTAAGTAAGAAAAACAAAACGACTAAAACTCTAAGTTGCAAATGTGAAAGACTGAGATAAAATATTATGTCTTGCAATTCGGCAGTGAACGTGTTAAAACACTTATTTTTTAATAAATAATATCGATAAATCCGTAGTTATTTTATTTATAAATAATGATAATTAGTTCAAAGTTTACTCATAGATACATTAAATATTTCAGGCAAATACTAAAATCCTTTGAATTGTTATCAAGTAAGACCTGCATCGTTTTAGTATTATGAACGATTATGTTTATTTTGGTTAATGAATAGTTATTAATAAGGAATAAGTTTATAAAAAATAATTATGGGTACAGATTTTCCATTATTAATTATTTCGATTGAATAGCTGAAAACAATATTACAATAATGCTGAATTGTTGTTAAGTGTAATCTCTATTATTAAACTATATATATATACGTGTGTGTGAATATATAATATATTATATGTGTCAATATAAACTGTAATAAATTATCCTTCAATAGATAAAAAAAAATAATTCAATTAATTTATTAATACAAAATAATTTTTCTTTTTTTTTTTATTAAAAACAAGTTATTTACAATCTTTTAATTAAAACAATAAGTAAATTTGTTAGCTAGAAGATATAAAATAAATACACTTGAATGACTTGAGGAGGGAGCCGTTCACTAATGACACCTCAGAATTTTACCAAAAATTGTTAACCTTTTATTTTAGATTAAATAACAAAATCTTATGCTGATAAAATGTAAAATAATTCTTGTAATTCTTATATTTGACTATAGTATACCTATGACATTTTTATGTACTCGTAGGTAATATAAATTAAATATTTAATGAAACAGGTTGATCTAAAAATACAGTTAAGTTAATTATAAAATTCGTATATAAGTAATATTACTAATAACTAAATATTAATATATACTAATCGAATATAAGTAATATTTTCCGTTTATGATATTCCTCAAATGCCCATACAAAATATAAAAATAGACCTAAACAAAACTATAACACATGTTAAACCCGAACAAAAATTAAATAAATTATTAGTTACAGTTACTGAGCATTGAAACATTCTAAAAAATAAATGATACAACTAAATACGAAATTATTTTCATTCAATAGCTAAAATAATTATTTGTTAACAAGTTTCTAAACTAGTATCTAACATTAAAACTTACTACATTTTAATATATTTATATAGTATCAAAAAACTGATGATAGTATAATATAGTGAATTTCAAAATGATTTACACTATAAATATATTTATATAATTTATGTACGATAAGTGTAACAGCCAAGACAGACCCTCCGTTACACCAATAATCTCTAATTTACCAACACTATATAATTTTTAAAGAATGAAAAAAAATCGCATTTAAATTAGAATGTATGGTTATATTTTTAGCTAGAAAGAAAAAACGCGTAAACGGTAATTTTTGTTCACATGCCTATTAATTTAAGTATTTCCATAAAGTGCGTGTGAAGCCATACTAAACAGACCTAAAATTCTGATACTGTATACTTAATTACGTATGTGTGGTCTTTTAGGCTCACGAGATGTAATGATAATATGCTACGTAAAGACAAACGGTAATTTGAATAGTTTTCAATTAGACAAGGCTAATTTAATATTTCTTATACGAGCATTAGAAAAAAGAAGACGATGAAAAAAAAACCGTTTAAAAAGTAACCGACGCACGCGAGAACACCTTTCGCGGGCAGTATATGTGTGTGGAGGGAGATATCGGCTCATTTCATTAACCCATTAGAAGATTTACCCCGACGGCTTAAGGGTTGTTATTAAGTAATTTTTTTCCTATTTAATATTATAATTAAATATTATCATAGCCTTCCTTTTGGCTAACACTAGTTGAAGGGATATACCGGGAGAGCATCATGATGCGATGCATGCGCGCTGTGTCGTACACATGGCGCTGATGCGTGAACGGTTTTGTTCTACACTTCATACATCACGAGCGACGCGACACATATGTGTACATATCATTCGTATGTATATATAAGCACGTACATATATAATATTATGGGTGACAAGTCGATGCCGTGGGAACGAGCCTGGAGGTCTGCACGCACATGTACCGTTTTCGACACCGAAATACTGCCGGGTTTGATATAAATGAATAGATAGAACGATGGAATGAAGATGAAAGATCCAGCGTTATAGTCATTCGGAAGAGCCAAAAGCGCCCCGTGTGCACGTGGTGTCGCAGTTTCACGGTACGTGCATGTACCTTCCCCCGGTTGGTTCTACACACGCATATATAAATTATAATATCAACCATATTTCGAAGGAAGAAAGAGAAAGAAAAGGGCCATTGTCCTTTGCCTCTCTCTCTCTAACGTCCCGACGTGTCTTGTGCACAACCAAATCGTAGTCAGACCCCGAGGTAAACGTCCTTCGCCATCATCGTACGCGTATATACGCGCGACGTCGCCCTGGGAGACACGGAACATGTCACGGTATTAATCGAAGAACGCGAAGAAACGAATCGTACACAATATACCTACTAAGACCTAAATATACATATGAAGTTTTCGCGATCAAGCAACTAGAATTAAAACTATAATTAATCACCGCAATCGTAACGCTTGGTCTGATATAAATTTTAATCACTGAAATAGTGTGATCTGATAAAACATAAAACATTATCTATACAGATAAAACTTAATGAAAAATACTTTTTTCACCAGAAAAATCTGGAATTCAATAGGTGAATTAGGATGTATTTTGAAAATTTTACAACTTATCTGAAAAATGTCAATAAAAATATGCATATAGAACTATCAATAATACTATTACTTAAACAAACTTAAACAAATTCACTACAACAAAACAAACCAAAAAGAATACGTTGTTTCTAACATTTTTGTTTATGTTGATCTCATGGCAAATATTTACTTGACATCATCAGATTACTTTTCTTCAAATGGTTTAAATAAATAGTGCTATACTCCTATAATTTAAATATATAAATGTCGACACATCATAACAAAATGTAAAATGCCACCACCTATATAAGTGTTTAATAAAACAGGTGATAGTGACCGACGGTTGGTGAACGAAAAAAACACATCTAAGTAAATGGAACACCAGGCAATTACTTGGGGATTCCGGAGACGAACGAAAAAAACTAACCTGGTAATTCACGGAGCACGTGTCTCGGGTACCAGACAAACGCGTTTCAGTTCAGAAAAAACGGAAGACGAAAACACGTCAAGGAAAAAAAATACTAAGTAAATAGTTTATTTCAATCGGAACCCATTCAGCTGCCGACAGATAAACTCGATAGTTATTATATAGTAGTACGGTGCCAGTGGATATACATATAATACTTTAACTTTTTCTATATTTTTTTTTTTTTCAGAAATAATACACCTTCTACAGAATATTTATTATAGTATAGCGCCGTGTGCTTTGAACTGCTGCAGGTGAGTTTGCCGGTACTCTGCTTCTGTGTGGTATTATTTACTTAACGTGCAAGTCATCTATTCTAATATCGGTGTTCACGATAAATGGTCGACGAAGGTGGTGATGGTGTTCCGCAACCGATTTTCACTACATATTTATAATGACAGCGTAAAAAAGTATAATAAATAAAACTTATTCATAAATAAACGAGCAAAAGTCAATATGAATACTCATTTAAATGAGTATTTAAATTTAACAAAACTGTCCAAGACAATTTTTTGAACATTCACACATTATTTTATAAATTCAAAATTAAGTTACGATAAAAATGAATGTGTGATGTATTGAGAATAATGTAAATATGAAAATCACAATATTTTTTGTGTTTTTTGATGCAAAGTATTTTATTTTATTAATCACTTGAAATGAAAAATCAATTTTAAATATCAATATAATATTTAACAAAAAAAGTAAAATTCAGAAAGATTATTACAAAAAACTAAAAAAAATTGGTCAAAAAATCTAACTTTACCATTATTTTGTTTTACGCAATATTATCATTAAAATATTGGCTATAATAGTTAATCAGACTTTAACGACTATTTGATATTGAGTATATTATTATAAATAAAAAAGAATAACACCGATTTTACAAAGGACAAATAAATCATTGTCAACATTTAAGGAGCAGAAAGGTCAATAAATACAATAATTCTTCCGGTCAGTTCAAGAGCTTAACTCTATCTGTGGCGACCATTCACTTCACCAGAAATGTTATATTTTTTTTAAAAAAATACTTTACAAAATATATTCCCACTCTCCTTGAACAGCACATGATTTATCGAAATTACAAACCGATTATTTTTGACATACCGTTTGCATTTTTACGATATTACAGTTTAAATTATTAATTATTTGCCAACTAATATTTATATACTTGTTAGGAACCTATAATCTCATAGAACCTCATAGAAATAGATTCTAATATACAAATAATTTAAATAAAAATATTATTTTATAACTATCAATACAACATTACTAAACTCACTGCAAAGAAAAATTGAAATTCTCATATCAAAACTAAATATTGACGTCAAGTATTAATGTTTACCCAATAAAATATTATAATAACCTTTATACATTGAAAATAATAATAATATATATATATATATATAATTTAACCGGTAAATATTTCTATTTTTTCAATTCTTTATATGAGCATTACCAATACATGCAATCAAAATATAAATAAAAATATTATTATTTATATTTAATACCCAAGAATTAAAAAAATCATACTAATTATTTTTACTATAAAACCAAATTTGTAACCAACTTAGGAAAGTCGAGTTGATATTTTTGTTTACCTTTGCTAGAATCAATGTGTCGGGAAGGATTGCTAAATCTGCTAAAGTCGCTTCGTTGTCATTTAACTGAACTCCTTCTGCCGTTTTAAGATGCTGATCATTGGGCATGACGTTGAAGGCGCCCATGATCTGCGAACACAAAGCATAATATACATATTTAAATAACCGTTAATTAACTAATTTTACAATTATTAGAAAATGCGACAAGAAAAACGACAACAAGGCAATTACTCTTAACCATATTTATATTTATTTAATTTTAAATGTCACGTTTACGAACAAAAATGAGTCAAATCATGGATTAAGTGTAATATGAAACACGTTTACATAAAAATGTAGTAAATATACGAGTACTCTCAGATAAAAATACTAATATACGAAACTAGTTTTTTATAAATTTAATAATAAAAAAAGAAAGTAGATAAATACGTCAGAACGTCAACTATGGATCATGTCTAAGACAAAAAAATTATTTCTTGCAGGTATACAGGAAAATCAGTTATTTTTCAAGCTTTCGGTAGGTCAAAATAATATGAAATCTTACTCTTTGGTAATAGTAGTCAAATTCAATAAAATATCCACCTCCATGTTAAAACCAAATGTCCAAGTTTTTAATATTTCCCACGTCATACAAACCATTTACGTCATTAACATTCTAACATAATAGAAGGAAACTCCAAAAACATCTAGTTAGTATACGATAAAATAGTTCAGATATTTATAATTCCAGTATTAAGTATTCATATTTCAAATATAAGGAATTAATAAGTAATAAGAAATATTTTAACAAAAAAAATTTTAAATTGGCAATTCTTGTTTGTACTTTAGGACATTACATTTACATGCCAATATCCAAAAAAATAAATCACTTCTTTATATATAGTTTTTATTTAAGTTTTAAAATAAATAAATCATTCTAAGACAGTTGTATTTTCTTTGTTTTGTTTAAAATTGCCAAGTTATATATTTGTCATAGCTTTAATAAGTTATATATGACTTATTAAAGCTATGACAAATATATTATAACGTTTGTCCAATTAAATAAAACTAAAAGGCTTTGCATAAAAAAAAAGTTAAAGATATTTGTAGTGATTTATATAGTTACACACAGATTGGTGTTTGTTAACCTAATCACTCGAAGAACATTTGTCTTTCGGTCAGCTCGGACGAAGGGTTGTTACAGTATAATGGGTAGCGATTAAAATAATCCCCCGACAGAATTAAAGGTCTGTGGATTTTGATTTCTATGTCCTGAAAATGATCTATCAATGTCAGCAGACAAGCGATCACAGGTGCAAAGTTAACGGTCAACTGTTTGCCAAGAGGGGTATTTGGTCAGGATTGCATTTCGTAGAAAATCTCACTGCGAGTGGAATAAAACGTAAGGATATGTATCAAATGAAGAGCATACAAAATTAAATATTTCAAAAAATATACGAGACAAAGATCAAACGTTAAATAAAACGATGAAAAGAATATTAAATGAATAAGTTTAGTATATTGTTTTTTTTCTTTGTATAACCAAAGAAAAAACATTGCTTAAGTTTGTAGAAAAAAAAAAAAAAAAGAAAAGGGTTTAGTTATCCAATGTCCAGCCAATTTAGCTTAGAGGGTGGAAAAGTTCTCTCTGGTAAAGTTCACACTCTAACACACAGTTACAATTTCGCAGAGCAGTTAATCACGTCCGCCCGGTGTCCGATACACTCTCTCGTATACACAATGTGTGTAAAACCTTTGAATTATGATTAAAGATATACAAGTGGAGATTGGACGAAAGAGGGACGAGACGGGGTAAGAGTGAGAGGGCCAGATAGAGAGAAAGGGTGACTTCTTCGCAGTAAAAAGCTATTCGGCCTTAGGGGGTTTTGCTGTCGGGGCCAGCACTTACGGTCATTTAACCCTCTCCTAACCTTCATCTGAATGTTCTAGATTAATAATAGAACGGTAAACTGTTTTTTGTCGTCCTTTGGTCCAGCCTGACGTCATTAATATTTCCTCTTTCGAGTTCCCGTCCGTTCTCCCGCAGTCGGCTAAGGGTCCGAGCAGCAGTTATGATAACGAATTTGGCGCTTAAATACACGTATCACCCCCACGTCTTCTTACATTGCTCACCCAATACATTTGCATCCCTCAGACGGATTTGTCTCCGGCGGATTACACGCAGTTGATAACGATACCAAATTATACCAATTAAGACGGTCCAAGCAGAGTAATTACGGCGCAATCTTTGAAAACATTTGAAAAACTGTTGGAATCAATTTAAAAATAAATGTAATCGGTTAAGATGTCTGCTACAGTCGTGAATAATCAACGTTAAATGATGCATCCATAGACTTCCATTTTAGCTTGGAGACATAATATAGAATTATTTAGCACCGAGACGTATAATATTTTCAATAGTTTTGAAGTCTCTCCGAACGTAAAAATATATTCAATTAGGCATTTAAAAATATTTAAATAATTGTACTAAGCTTACAATATACTGTATCGAATTGTCTTTTTCTTATAATTTTTTATAACCATTATTATATTTATGTGTTAACTAAGGTAAAAATAATTACTATTAATAATTTAGATTTGATTGAGAAAAATGTATACATTGGTAATGCAAACTAAACAACTTGAGATTGATTATCATTAATAAACATATTGGAGTTAATAACTAAATATTATTAATTTTGTTTTTGACGTAAATGGGGTTAAAAAAAGGGAAATAAGGTTAAAAATAATTAATATAATAGTCTACACAAGTTATTGTCGGCTGTTAATTAAAATTGTATTTAAATAAACAATAAACCTGCAGCCAATTAATGATAGATAACCAGTTGTATATAATTGTAAACGTTTTGTTCGGCACGGAAATTATTGCAGTCATGTTAATGTGATTATATACGTTTATTACACATTGAGTTTTCTTTTCATCATACGTGAATGCGAGCAGGAATACGTGTCGTAAAATCTATTGTTGAGACGGTTGAATAGTTACTTGGTGGTGAGAGGGAGAAAATCAACATAAAAGAACCGAGACGATGGCACGGCGGCCGTTAAACGCCACAGGCGCGTCGCGAAAGATTCTGCAGCCGGAAGCCTCTAGGGCATCCCGAGTTCTTATAGTTGCGTGCGTTCATCCAGTGATTTTAACGACCCAATAGGATAACATAATCATATAAAGATTCACGATGATTTCGGTTAGTGGGCTGGCCAGGCGTACTTAAAGAATAATATAAGGCCATCCGCACCGCATATACATGCCTACCAATAAATATATATTTACAAGTAGATGCTAGTATATAATTTCTGGTTTACGTATCTATACTTTGAAATCCGTTGTATAACTTCTTATAATTTTAATTCCACCCTGCAATCTTGCTAACATTTATAAGTTTGACAAAATATCATGTATGCATTTTCGACGTGATCAGTGTAATATTTCTCATAAAACTATAGTATTTCTATACAATTTATATTAAATAAGTTACAATTATTTTTAACTTATAAAATTAATCAACGAAATATGAACATATATAAATATATATAACGTCCATCCACTGTGGTACTTTAAGACACAAATCTACTTTAGGAATGTCTGGCACATAATATACTACGCACGTGAGGAAGTCTCCATAGCAGGGCTCTGAAATAATGCAAAGCCTCAAGTTACAAAACGTTTAAAGCTGTCAAGCTTTAACCACTGACTTTACCGAGAAAACGGTAAAGATGAAATGGGTTGAAGTGTGAGAATATTTATACATACGTCTAATATAATTACCAAGGACAAAGTTTTAGCTAACATGTGTCAGTAATGGTATTTATTGTAATATTTCCAAAATAACTTTGTAAGTATACATAGGTTGTTGTTATTCAGTACTGAGTCAATTTTCATAGAATCTCCAATAAGTAAACGAAAGGAATTCGATTCAGAAATATTGATACTCTTGAACAACATTTATTTTAATTTCTTAATATTTTGTAAATCTGCTGGGAAAAACGGATTGAATATTTGATTGAACAACGTACATGTGAAAATGTAATTTAGTTTACGTTTTAAAAATATAACATTAATTCGTAAATTATTTTTACCGTCAATAAACGCCTATTTATTATATTACAGAAATAATTATTATAGACTCCAAATAAAGCCTATTATATGTATTTATATATTAAGATAAATTATATCGATATTATTATTTAGTGTAATTTTCTAAGTTGTTTTAGAATTTTACGTTGTTACAAGGTAGGATATATAAATATAATCTTATCAATAAAATAATATTGTTATTGCAATTGTTGGAATACTCTGAAACGAATATTCTGTCGCTTAAACTTCAAAATAGGCTTTTTAATTACTCTTATCAAATTATACAGTAATATATGACAAACTCGCACAATTTTCCGTGGGGAACCGTAAAACGTTAACAAAATTATTTATTTTAGCTATCCTAGTTTACACATAATATTGAGTAGTAAAAACTTATTTTTTATACATATCAGCAGTATAAAATTCTATAATTCACTTAAAAACTAACGTAAATGGTTATGAACTTCAAAAAAACTTTGATACATGGTCACTCTTACAACAAGATTACGTATTACGATATTTTAGTATACATTGGTCTGTATAAAATATATGATATATCACATTTTATTACTAAAGGAATACTAACATCCGTTTTTTTGCAGTAAAAAATAAGTATAGATTATACATAAGTACTCATAGATTACATAAACTCATAACATTCAAATTTATATTTATAGTTTATTGCAGTTATTAAATGCATTCATTTGATACTTCGATATCTTAAACATTTTTCAACTTTCAACGAAGTATTAATCGAAACGGTGTTCCTTAAACTTATTTCCTTGTGGAACATAAATCACACACTTTTATCTACGTAATGTAATACTGAAATAACAAATTTTTTTGATCCCCAGAAAATGTTCTTATCACACATTTGACATACATTTTAATTTTAAAGCATAAACGATATACACATTTTATGCAAAAAATTTTAAGTATACGTATAAAATTATGTATTTAACCGAATAGCATGAAGTTGAATAATAACATATAATGACGTAACGTAACACAAAATTAATTAATATGTTCTACATATCGGACACAACGCAAATCATATTAACAATTTAATATTTTAGTGACCGATTTACCCACAGTACGGTGCATATGAACGGATTTACAATCAATAGCTTACCTTCATTTTGAGATCAAGCAACGTATCGTTGGAAGAGACCACGATCAATTCTCCTCTAGGTCTTCGATTCCGCGCACTCCTCCTGATGCCAGACTCCGGATTGCCTCCGCCGTTGTTGACTTCCATAGGAGAGGTGGCCGTTGCTGAAACGCCACCACCGTTCACAGCGCTTGAATCTAGTTTAATTTTCTTCGAACAGTTGCCCCATAATTCATCCTGTAAACCGGATGCAAGCATTATTTTACGTACAAAAACAAACATGACTATTTGACAATGATAAAAAAAAAAATCTAGAAACTATTTTCTTAAGCTGTTATGTACAAAGCGAAGAAGATAATATCTTATAGAAAATATTTATACACATATTATATAATATATATGAATATACACAATCGTGAATACACGTCACCAGTGCGGCGGCGTGACAAAGTTACGGGGATAATACACTGCAGCGCAGGGGTCGGTTATAAAGTCGTAGTCATATTTTACGAGCAAAGATAAAATCACGCCCTCGGTATAATATACGTACACAACATGCAAGACATTCCTAATTATTACAGTCTACTCCTTTGTATCGGCGGATACCCTTTCGATTATTCGCGAGTGGTACAACGACAGACAATTTATTATACGGCTGTACACTACTTGACGTACGTATATACGTAATACCTACATGCAACATTATGTGGCGGAAGAAATGCCAGAAATTACCACATGACAACAACGACGTTCGCCGCAGCAGTACGCGAAATGGAAAATAATAGCTCTTGTAACGCGATAGTTCCACTATGAATGAAACATATTGACATATTAATAGCCACTATATAAAATAATATTGAACAATTGTATCACCACCGATTAGCAATGTAAAACACAATTACCTACATGTGTTATGTACATGTTAGGTATTTTGTCTACTTACAAACCAACAATTATGGATAATAAATCAATTGGAGTGACAATAGGTAACGAAAATTTTATACATTACTAAAATGGAGAAAAATATTAATTTTTGGATTATACTTTTCTCTATATTCTGTTAACTTATTTAATTACTCATCAACTAATTTCCGCGAATACAGATAAAATGGAAAAATAGTATTACATAATACAACAGATTAAAATAAAAGGAACTCGCGGACCAACTACTTTCCTCTCTTTGACATCTTATATGCTTATTTAACAATCAAATTTCCCTACGAGCAAAAAATCGTAGAACAAATTATCACAGCCAATAACTAAACATTAACGACATGTTTAAGACATAAATACACATATAATATTTCGAATAATTATCGATAAAAGAATTTGTAAATCATTAGAAAAAATGTCCTTCCTTTGATTGTGTATTATGTTTTTAATTTCACTGAAAACCCCAAAATCATAATTCAAAAACCGAATTGCACTCCGAACCTGGCCAGTTGGACAGAATATATCATACTCTCCGTATTGACTCCACAAATAGAATACCAAGACTGAACGAAAATAACTGAAAATCAACTTGTTATAATACATACAATAATATTTCTGATACTGTACTACACTACCCGACATGTTCCATTAACGAGGTGTAATATTGCGCCGGAGAAAAATTTTGAGTCAATTTTCTTTACATAAATATGTTTTATTCAAATATTTATAATTGTTTTTTAAATCTTCCATTTTATTAAACGTAATTTATATAAAATCGCTTTGTTCTGAGAGTTCGACAACACGTAGAGACACGTAGAGACAACACGAGAGCATATTTTACTATGCTCTCCACTAAATATGCCCTTGACTGTATACTCGTACATTTGTCATGGGTTACCACTACATTGTTATAAAAACAAACACATACAGACACCCTGTTTCGTGAAAAATTTGCTAACAACTACGCATACGCACTAAACTGTTACACTTTTTATATTTATATCGCAACGCGTATACTTCCCTTGGACAAAAATGCAACGATAGAGTAGGTACTAGATGTAGTGGAAAACATTATTGATGAGTAACCTGCGTATAGCACGTAACGTTGCAGATTATTTTTAATCTCTGTGTGAAAAAATAATAGTTCCCGCTTCTGTTCTTATAGATAATCAGAACATACGAAGCGGGGCGTGTAAAAAAAAAAAAAATATTGAAAAAATAATAACCGACACAGGTATACACAGTGAAAATATTCTCATCGTAACATAACACATGTATGTATATATAATTAAAAATATATACACAACAGAATTTCTATATATAGCCGCGAGGCTGCGAACAGTCCGGTAAGAGAAAGACTGTTGTTGCAAGTATTATATTTTATCGGAACGATTATTTTTTACTCGTACTAGCGATTATAACGTACAGAACACGTCAGTTAATTACTATGTTTCGGTAGTATTTATTTTGTTTAGGACTTAATTGGGGGAATCTGTACTGATATTTATAGCTGCGCGGCGAACAGGTCTTGTAAAATACGGATGTAAACATGGTATTGAACGCTGTGCGTATACATATAATAATATTTACCGGTGAAAAGCCATGTATAACACCTAATAATAATAAACATAAATACTTATTGGTTATACAAATTATAAGTATACAAGGATAAATTTTAACCTGTCCATGAAACATGACACTTGTTTTCCGAACTTATAATTTCCGATGGTATGAAACTATAAGTTCAATAATATGATTATTATTATTATTTCGGCTATTATACACACACACATACACACACACACACACATATACATAAGGTATCATATAAGATATGTCGGTATTGAATCAAAGTACTATAAAACCACCACAAAACAATATCTAGTATCTATATTTGTAAGAACAACGTACAAGCATTTTTCTTTTTTATCCTGTACATAAGTAATATTTAGTAAAGGTTCTATATTTTGTAATATTATTATTTTTCAAATTTAAGATAATGGTTTAGGTACATTTTTACCAGTAGCACAAATATTATAAAATGTAAATGTTATATATCATAAAAATGTACGCGTTTTTCGAATATTTTCAATGTTTACATTTTAAAAAACGATAATAATGATTTTTAAGAAATTTGTTTTCATTATTAACAAGATATTTTTTAGAAATATTTATTATCATAATCCTCCGTCTACATAAATCACAGTAGGGAGAGTAATAATCATAATCTAATACTCACATCAAAGACATGCCGGGAAACC
Organism: Sipha maydis; assembly: GCA_034509805.1. NCBI lineage: Eukaryota > Metazoa > Arthropoda > Insecta > Hemiptera > Aphididae > Sipha > Sipha maydis. The sequence goes on along the minus strand of JASXSY010000679.1, from coordinate 239,766 downwards.
CCCCTTTTATAACTATTCATAAATGCAAAATGTGTACAAAGTAAATAAAAACATACAAACATCGTTTTAATTAAGTTTTGGAACTGGAATTGTTATTTGGTAGTTTATTCAACCAATCCACGGAATACACAAAAGGTAGATAGAGGCAGTCATGGTGGAGACCGATGTCAGTTGTTTTGCGCGGTATGCTGTGTGCTGGTCCGAAGTGTCAAGTAATGAGCGACAGATGAGCAAGGGGAAATAAAAATAAAGAAACGGACCGATTTCACGGACGGTAGACCCTCTCGACGTCCAACTACAGACTCCCTCACAGTCAGAAGGAATGGGGGAGGGGGTGAACAGAGATCGTAAACCACAATAGTAATTATTTTGACAGTCCAGACACGCACACATACGTCCAGAGGATGTATCGTATAAATATAAATGTACACGATATAATTTTTTTTCTACCCACCCTAGTTCCCCGCGTTTCGGCGGGGTTTAACGTCCGACATTATTGTGCTTGTTCTGATTTGTTAGCCGAGGTTCAGGTAATTATAATACCGCGGTTAAGGTCTCGGCGAGTTAGTGTGTGTGTGTGTGTGTGTGTGTGTGTTTGTGTACATAAACGGAAAGTTTACGATTTGGCACATGATTACAGCAGGCACGAGTGGTGCAGCATCAGACACTTATATAATAGTGCGCGCTGCACATCTTTCGCACGATGGCTTTATTACCGGAATATTCGCCAGCAGTGTCTGCTGCTACGAAAGGAGAGTCCCATTATTATAATGTCTTTCTTTGCGTTTCTCCTCCGTCTTTTTGTCGGCTCTCACGAGAAAATTATCGAGTTTTACGATCGCTGCTGCCGCAGCCGAAGTTGTATAGATATACTACAGACGAACTAGTAATGGCGGCAACGACAACATAGGACTCAGGCTCCAATAAAACGTACATGTTGCAAACGCACGGCTTACTTACGCATTTTAATTTTTTTTATTATTTTAATTTGTTTATATATCCCTTTGTCGACCGTTGTAAACACTCAATATAAGTCTATACACCTACTAGGGCGGGCAAACTAGTCAAAATAATAGACACTCGCTAACTATACCTATAAAAAATGTACTATAAGATGCTTAACTTCAATTTGATAAACGCTTAAAATCCACGAAAGTTGATTAAAAAGTGTTCCGAACATTTCATAAAATTTATAATTCCTTTAATGATTAAACACATGACACAACTAGAGTGTTACTAGTGTTACAACTAGAGGCCTACAAGTGTTAAAATAAAAACGAGATTTTGAATTAGATTATTTGTATAAGAACCCAGGCGTTTATATAATCTTTTTTAGAAGCATTTTACTTCTCCATTTAACATTTTATATCAAAATCGATATTCAATGTACAGTTAGACACATAATAAGGGAGAAATTAACATTATTTTTCGAGAACAATGTTTAAATTAGGTTTACTGTTTTGAAAATTTTTAATTTTAATTTTAATTCAAAATGTATTTTAATAAACACTAGAAACTGCTGAAAATTTATTTAATAATTAAATTAAATGAAAACAATTTTAATCTCGGTATAAAGATACATGAAGAATTGTTTACTAAAAACAAATTCAAAATTAATAAACTATTACCTTATCATAGCTTCCGTTATACTTGAAGATTTGCTCACGTTCTTCTTTTTCGACAACTTTAATGAAAATTTTTGCTTTACTGTACTTTAACTACTGTACTTTAACTGTTCTCTTTTTTCTTCATCCAGCCTTCTCTGACGACACGGTTCACAGAATTCTATAACAAAACGTTTAATTTTTCATTTAACAAGGTAACAAGTATGATTATTAATGATAGTCTCTATATACCCTTAACAAAAAAAAAAAAAAAAAATTAAAATTAAAATTAAATTCTACATATATTTTTTCATATATTAATCTTTAAAAACGCGTCATTAGTATTTTTTTCCCCTTTTAGAGCGATTCAAATTATCTTTGGGTCTCGTCCCAAGATGAGCTATCCCTTTTGCACTGAGAGGGATAAAAGCGCGACAAATGCCTTGTCATTTATTAAACCACGCCGGGATCTCGTTTCAACCTGCTCGTGTCCAGGGGAGAAAAAAGGTTTGCCTGGAAAAAAAAACCGATACTTAACGAGCTTTTTTGGTGGCAAGAAGGGTGGTAAAGAGGTTTCCCGGATTTCCCAACTGGTCGTTAAACATATTGAGCGACTATTAAACTGATGGTCTTTTTATATAGGATGAAAAAAAGAAAAGAAAAAAGTGGTAAGTCAAGAAACCTAAATTGATTTTCCGGCGTTACGTTTGTTTTACATCATTTTCTAGAGGGTGAAGTGAGAGGTTTAACCTTCCCACTGTATTCCATTTAAACGGCCAAATCAAATGAACTGAAACGCATTCGGTTATCTGCAATTCGCTGACCACTAACAAAACACACTTCATTTAACTATTTTGCAAGGAGAAGCGATAACAACCTTTTTTACGTAAGTATATTATTTTCCTTTGAAATTAAACATCGTTATTTTCCATTATTTCAAACACGATTCAATAAAATTATATTAACGAATAAGCCCTAAAAATAACTAAAATATAAAATATCTACAATTTTCATAGGTTATAATTGACAAAATAAAATATTTATTTTTACAATTGTAACTTTACATTTTTTCTACGAAATTCAGTAAAATTATTTAGGATTATTTTAATATAATGCGAAATAAATTAGAAAAAATACTTGTAAAAATAAAATTAAAAATATTACCCCCAGTCAAAAAGACAATATTTAAATTCATACTGCAATAATAACATTTAATTATTTAACAGTGATATTCGAATTACGTCACTGTTTCCTTATGAAACGTACACGACGCAAGTAAAATTATTATAATTAAACACTATGGCAATAAATCAAATTAAGTTTTTTAGTTCATGAGCTCCACTACTCTTCTCCTCCCATTACCCGCGGTCGAGGTACTAATGCCACGCGTATGTAGTTCAGAATCGCCACATTACGAATGATTTAACGGCTCCGTGACACGACAACACACTAGCTAAAGGGTGAAGGGTAAAACGGTTCTTGGACCCGATTAATATACAACCCTGTTTGGAACGCAAACTGTGATTTCTTGTTCCATATCTTTAATTGGATTCACCGCAAACATGATCAATGCATTCGGCCCAGATAACAGGGTCCGGCCATAACGTCTACGAACCCCCTTGGTGCAGTCGTAGGTGACCTTTTAATGATTTACAAGCATTCCCATCACGTTTCTCACACGCGCGCACGCGTGTGCATATACAGATATTCTCTCTTCTCGTGTCCCTCGTAAATGAATTAGTTTCTTGCCACTGCGTGTATTGTTAGTTGTGTATGTGTGTTTAGATATATGTGGGGCAAGATGACCTCCTCCGATTCGGAATTGAAATTCGAGACTAGCTACGGGGAGTCGGCGGGCGGAACAAACACGCGATATTAATTCGGAGGCGCAAAAACGAGAGCAGCAGTCCGATGGGAGTGGTGAGAAAAAAACACTGTGGAAGGAAGCGCTCGGACCAAAGTTTCGGATACCCCTGGGACCGTTCCAAATGAAAAAGCATTACCTCGCGTTGGCCATCTTCCTTTGGCTGGCATTCTTAATAAATTAGACTAATTTGCTAATGGCGATATAGTAAAGAAAAAGTTAATGCTAAAATTCGAGGTTTTTCTATGCAAAATCAACCTATCTTTTTTTGTACAAAACAATTTTGACTAGATTCCAGGGAAGAAAGAAGTCATGTGTTACAAATGCATAAATAACGAACAAATTCGATTAGAAAATTGTCATTATTTATTATGTTTCGATGCTTTAAAATGCTTAACTTTATATGCAATTCATTAAGTCAGTGGCGTAGCAATAGTATTATTTTAGAAAAATTATAAGTGTTTTCAAAATTTAGAGGTGGATTGGCGGATACTGCTATACTGGTTTTTTTCAGCTGCAGAGGATTTAAAAATAATTCAATATTTTAACTTGTTAGACTACAATTGAAGTGTAATAAATTAACTAATTAAATAATAACGAATAACAAATACAAACATATTTTATAAATATTAAACTATATATTTTGGTAGGTTATATAAAGGTTATATAAAGGTTGAAGCTAAATTTATGTATTTTACTTAAATGTTTGTTCTTCGCCAAAAATTAGTCCAACCACTAGTAAAAATATTTTCAGTCGACGCTCCATATTGATTATAAATGTGTAGGATTATTGATTTTTTTAAGTTACAGTACCATATTATATTTAAATTATTACCAATTATTATTTATTTATGTAACTCAACGTGTTAATTAATTAATTTTAATTGCACATTTAGTAACACAAATGTAATTAGATTTTCAGCATGAAACATTCCAGGCACAAATATTTTTAAACACCAATGTATCTTATTTCTAAATACAATTTTTTCTCAAAAAAGCCATGATAAAATAAATCACTTTTTATGTCGTTTAACAAGTGTTTTAATAATCGCTTTTTAAAAAAATTTAGAAAATTTTAATTTTTTTAAACTTTTACATTTTTATTAATACTCAATCCCTGTACACATTTTATTCATTAAAATTTGTTAGTTTATTTTTATTTTTATTGTTTTCGTGTGCATGATAAAATGTAATATATAAATCTATTGAACATTTATGTAGAGAAACAACAAAAAATTAATTAATTAATAACATCCCTTGAAAATTGTATAAATTGTTTGCGTTAGAAAGATACGTAAAATAAAAAATACAATCATACAATCAAACGGACAACACACAACTAATTAATAATTAAAAATACGTGATAAATTACCTGGTTTGGATGATTTAAACATTCCCAGTTCATCAAAGTATAGATAAACTGCATGATCAGTTTTGTAACAACGGGAAAGAATCTCCCATTCTTCTACAGTTAATAGTTCTATTCTGAAACACATCAATTACAAATTAGATTTCATAAAGATAACTCGGATCTACATAAATTATTTATCGAAAATATTGACCACCATAATGAATTAACAACATAATTCTACAATCCTAATCATCCAAATCATAAATTTTTATGTTTAAACTACTTGAAAAATATACTTATTTTAAGATAAAGATAAACTAAATTCAGTTTCAAAAATAAAATATATAAATTATAGCCATATATGAAATTAATAAATTAAATAAGAAAACAAAGTTGTTTCATAACAATATCGTAATTATTTTAATTTAAGATAATATGTATTAGGATACAGTGCAATAATAATAAAAAAAAATGTATCTAATTTACTAAGAATAAATATAAAATCTGTAGAGGACTACACATTAGACGATTAGAACGCGCACACCCGCGTTTTTAAAACGTCACGATTAATCCTTCAAACCTAAACATGCGCGATTCGGTGCATTTAAACGCTACTAGACGCCACGAAACGCGCGTTTCATTTTCCTATGTGAATACAACCCATATAAACAAGCACATGTTTAATTTTAAGTAAATAATCGTGACGTTTTAAAAACCGTGGATGTGCGCGTTTGAATCTCCTAGCTAATATGTAATCCACTTTCAATTTCACTCATTAGATAAATTAGATTTGATTACTTTTTAGTTATTTTTTTATATAAATGTTCAACAGTGTGTTTTTAAATAATAACACTAACGATCGACCTTCGATTAAGGTGACTTAAAAAAGAAAAAAATATTAGTCTGAAAGTAACAAAATAAAATAAAGATACACTATAATCTTACTTCATTATAGCTATTATTAATATTATATTTGACAATGGCAATGAATTATAATTCACAATTTGTTAAGACGATACGTAGTTCTCTAAAAGAATTTCTAAACTTTAAGCAACAACGGACTTAAATAAAATTCTAATTGATATTTTTGATGAATATTTAAATTTTAACAATAAACAAAGATATATTTTTTTTAATTCCGGTTAAATATAAACATATACATTTCCATATCATCTATTATTAAAGTAGATATAGAATATACATAAGAAATCAATTTTTTTTAACTACGATGACGTTATCATGATTATTAACATTTTTATTAGAGAAATATATCATTTCAGACGGATAACTAAAATTAAATAAGAATATAAATAATAATTTTTCATAACTTCAAAGGATTATCAGTGTTATATTAAGTGCAATATGAACCATGGATTCTCAGCAATAACATAAGTCCTACAAATATAAAAGGGGATAGATGGGCACTAAAACAAATAATAACAGTATACTCGTACATAAAAGTTCTGAGTACTAGTCCTGTACATCACCGATGAAATAAGTCAATTTAGTGTAACCACCGAAACAAGGTCGCAGCGGTGGAGATAGGATGGCCTCCCTTGGAAGGGTGCGAACGGCCACAGTGGCGGTGGCAGAGGCGATGATAATACTTAATTAATTGGATAATTTGTTAAATACTGACGGCAGCTGACAAAAACACATATCCCATGAGCACAACCGATTTGCATAGTCGCCACGGCAGGCACTCACTCTAGATTTGCATAATCACCGCCACGTTAAATTCCTCTCCTCCGGACTATTCGCGCTAGAAACGGCAGCAGCAGCAGAGACCAATAAGATTATTTCGCGCCCGTACCCCCTTCTTTCATGGAATAGATGCACAAGCACGACATCCCGCCCAGCTATTAAAAACCATTTTAAACAGACCGAAAATATTATAATTTCCCGTCTAAATTTACTATCTTTATATACATTACATACAGACTACAATGACGGCAACAGCTATGGTTGCATTCCTGCCATGACTTGACCCATCGAAAACCACCGTTGGAAAATAACTAACGCGGAACGAACTTGTCGTCAAAAAGGGTGCTATGCCATCACCGCCGCCATCGAAAACAGGACAAATAACAATGACGCAATATATATATTATACTATATACCAAGAAAATAACCACTACAGCTTATGAACGAAATTAATTAATTAATTTAAAACTACGGATGATCGCATCGAAGAGAATGACAAAAACCTATGGAATTCAAAGGCAGAGAAAATTAACAAGACACCTTGGTAGGTCGCATGTCATTTCGAATTCTGACGACAAGAAGTTTTTAAAATGTGATGAAACTAACCGTGGATCGTCGACTTCTAACACGAAAGTTAACAGTTTTCCACTCGAAAAGACCACAACATTGTCGTGCACTAGTCAATTAAGTAATAAAAAAAAAAAAAAAATAAAAATTTGTACACCCCAATATCATAATTGACAACAAGCAAAAAAAAAAAAAAAAAACACAAGATTTATTAATTAATATTAATACCGAAATACGTTCTCGAAAACATTTGATAGCTTATCTCAACTTTTTAACGGATGTATATTGTATCAAAGTATAAAGTAAAACCAAATAACGTATCATGACCACAGCAAGTGTCCACTTAGATCATAAACAGAACCAAACATTCTCAATAAAGTTAATAAAACACTAACATATTCATTTGTACAAGACTCAACGATAAAAAATTTAAGTTAATTAATCTCTCCGGGTAATTTTTTGATTTGACAAACTCCAAGTTATTAATTCGATACACAAAAAAAAAAAAGCCAAATAAAAAAATAAATATATTTTGAGATAATTCATACAAACAGTTTCAATGTAAGATGTATAGCGAATAAAAACTAAAACATTCCAACTTTTATGACACTCGCGAAAACGTTTATTTCACACTTTATTGCAGTTTACATAATTATAACTTAAATTTATATCATCATATTTTTAACGACTATAATACTAACATTTGTTTTAATTTAAGGTTCTTTATTTTCGTCAACTTTATTTTAATATTCTACTAAAATGTTAATACATACACATTTATTCATATTTTAGTACAATTTTAGCTACTTTCGTGAGATGCATTAAGTAATAGGCTAATCAATTAAGCAACATTTTTAAGAGCCACTTTAATAGTATAATTTTTACAGATATAATAATATGTAGACTTAAAACTGTTAAATTTAAAATTGTTTTAAAACAACAAGTTGAAACTTAAATTACATCAATATAATTATCATTACATACGTGAAATAATTGCTTATGAACTAAACAAATATAACACAATTATTAACAAATTTATTACTTACGGATTTTGTTCTGTTGGATATAATAGTGATGGTGGTTCAAATAACAGTCCAGAATGTTCTTTGCAAAGTATTACTTCGTTAACAATTGCATTCGGCCTAGGTTCTTTGGATGGATTTCTGTAACCAATTAAGATGCAATAATAAATAATTACATATGTACTGGAGATTGGAAAATATTTAACATTCACAAATGAAATACGAGTATATGGTGAGATTAAGTATAACTTATCAATAAATCCAAATTTACTAATAACTAAATACTACTTCATTAATCACATTATATTATTTCATACATATATATAAGCAGTTATGATAAAAATATAAGTCAACAAAATTTATCTTCAACATATTCAGATAGTTACGTGAGCGATCATCTGAGATGATGAGAATCAATTTATAGCAAGAAAAAATATTTTTAACACAATTACAAAGTCAGAATACAAAATTTAATTAATTAAGCATACACAATTGTAATTAATTAAAATTGTATAAAAGTAAGAATAAGTATTAAAAAAACCCCTAATACTCAATTCGAATTGATATTCTTAACTCTTCCTGCTAAAAATTCAGACGAATGAAAAAAAAATTAAAATCGACTTAAATACAAAAATCAAATCCATCGATCGTTTCCGTATTAAACACACGGTTGAAGTGGTTTTAAAGATTTAATATAAAGTAAACTGTCACAACACAAAACCTGTCATCGAAATAGATAATAGTAGCTGTATAACAAAAAAGTAGTTAATTCATAATAACACGATTAAAATTTTTTTTCATAACATCAACCACTGCGGAATCAGTCCTTATTCACCGGGAAAAAAAACTGATAGCCCCGTCACGAATCAGGGAAACTAGCGTGAGAGAACATGGTAGACTCGTTGGGAACGGTACAAGAGGTATATGGAAAATGAAGAGCAGTTGTCTACGGGGGTAAAGAGGTGGGATGATGATGGCGATTTCAGAGTCGTTTGAGAAATGATACATTTTGTCAGCAGAGGGTCAGAAATAAGTGCAAAGCGGCGGCGGCATGTGACGTCATTAGCACACAAGACCACCGGCGCGAAGAGTCTGTCGTCTTGATGGCCGGCAATCCATCTAATCGCAATAGCCACCGTCATCCCTAAGTCCCGTTCGTCATCCACCCCCGGTCGGTATCCTTCGATCGCATGCTCAGTAAACATCCTCCGCGAAACCCGCAGACAACGACTTTAGAGCTTCGAAACACTACTACTGCAGAGGCGGTGGTAACGTCGAACACGGCAGCAGCAACACATGTCGACGACGGCCGGCTATCAGTTATCTTTACTCTACAGTTTACCGTAATAATATCACCACACCCCCGCGAGAGCTAAAGTGTGTTCACACGCAGAGTAATAAAACACACTCGCACTAGCACCGTTACACCGCAGTAGTGGTTCCTAAACTTATTATTCTCACTTTTAACTTAAAAAAAATTCCCAACAAATGCAGTTCTCCGTAAACTTGTCCGTAGCTTGTCAATGACCTGACGCAGATTGATTCTCCGAAGTGCTTATTGACGAATAAAAAAATATCGACAGGAATTATTCTACGTTCATAAAAATCAAATGTAATATAAATTAACAGTGTTTTTTTTTACCTTGTACAAATAACCACCATGTTCCAAAATGTTATGTTCAACACCTCTCGTTTGCACTTATAACTAGCGTACCCTCCCTACCCCCAGGATTGTTTTAAAATACTCCAAAGAGCAACATCATTCATTTTAGGAAATACCGATACACAATTAATGCAAATTCACAATCTCCAGTGACGAGGTCAACACTCAAATCGAACGGTGATGTATATATGTACGTTCATGAATGTGCATCAAAGAAAGCTCTATCAGGCAACAAATGCACGTGCATCTGCTGCCCCCCCCCCACTAAGAAGGAAAGGTAAGCAATCGCCTATTTTTCAATAAAGATTTTTGGTCATTTGCGGGGACACGACGCCACCACAACAATTGCCTGTACTTTGCCCTCCTGTCCTTTTACTCGCTTAACGCTTTGTACTCATTTGACAAACCGGCACTCATGATATACACACTGCAATATACTGTATACAATAAAAAAAACTTTTTTTCTTTCGTTTCAGCCGTAGGTTTATCTATTTATTATTATTATTGATGATTCTCTTTATGTACACACTATACACGGTACACAAATCAGGCAATCATTTGAAATGTACGAAAATAATTTTAAATTCATATAAAGTTGCAAATTATATAAATAAAGTATTAAATAAATAACACAGCTTTCTATACATTTATGACAATTTAATTAATTTGTATTCAATAAATAATTTGTGTTCTATAATTAAAAATACTCAGATCTTAAAATGAAATCTGGCTTAATAATAATGTTATAGTTTACCAAAATGATAACGCGTTTTTCATTTGACAAATTACTGTATTATGCGAATGACAAATTAATCTAAATTGTCTTTCTCCGTTAATATTTCATATTATACATCACATATATGATAAAAAAGCAATATACGCTCAAACATCAGAAACGATTTAATCAAACGATCACCACCACAATACACACATGCATTTGGCCAATGGCTATCTTCCTTTTGTGTGCGCGCAAGTGTGATAACGTAATTTATAAACGTTCCTTAACGTCCGAACGAACACGCAAAAACGTATATCTGTATATATCACACCAAATTTTGAATAATTATACATTGTCTAATAATTCGCGAAAGACCCTTTTCTCGTAGCTCTTAAAATGAAAGGTCGTCAAGCATAGAGCAGAAGCAGGAGAAGGCTCGTAATTTCGCCAAGTATTGTTCGACGTGTCCTCAATGGTTCTCTGACCACAACCCGAATATCTTCTGACTAATTAAGTGTGAATTATTAATTACACATAACGATCCCTGTAACAATACCAAAGGCGTCCCTTTTCAGCTTCACATTGTCCTCCAACATTTTTGATTAATTATACCAGCTCATAGAAGGATTTGCAGCAGTAGAAGAGGCAACGTCGACGTCTCACAACTATTATTATATTATATTATTATTATTATTATTATTATTATTATTATTATTCTGTCGCCAGAAAGTCCGTTTTAATAGTTCTTCGTACATCAAAATAAAACAATATGTATCAATGACGGAGTAGTCGAAAGCAGCTAGCAGAGAAGAACATCTAAGATAATTTTATTTATTCGACACGAACCAAATGTAAAGAAAAGCTGTTTAAAAGTTCGAAAGGTTAAAAGCTATTCATGCTTGCTAAATCGAATTTTCTGCACCAATCCACTATAGCTTGATTGTTTACGAGTTTATAAACCAGTAAAACTTAAAAAAAAAATCAAAAATAACTAGTTTTGCGTTCTATCTAACTTTTCAAAAAGGTTTTTTAAGTTTTTTATTTTTAAAGTATTGTCTAGAAATGTTGATGATACATTCTTTCTTAATCCTATAAAATACTATACATTTCACATTATACCAAAATAATTATAAAATTTAAAACGCTATTGGAAAAGATTTTTTCTAGTATACTCGTACATACCGTCATACTTACTTTTAAATAAAAACGGACGAATTCTACATTTATGAAAACAGTGAAACTTTACCAAGGGCCGATCAAGTCATTTATAATAAAGATTTTAATTCTGAAGAATATGTAAATCTCAAAAATTGAATAACTGAATTAATTATACGTAACAAGCAGTAAGAACAACACATGAACAAATGTGACAATAATACATTTGTTACTTAATTCTTTTGATATTTTAAACGACATGGGTGTTTGTAATATTAGGCTTGTTACACAATAGAGAGTGTCATTTTGACAAGTAAAATCCAGGGGCAGACGTCATGAGATCCAAGGGGTGGCCAAGACCCTTGTAAAAATAAATCCTTTGAATTTAAAGGGTTTAACTAGTGAGAAGCAAGCGGACACAGAGTGACCAAACCATATCAGGTCTGGGAAGTGGCACTAAAATGAAATTTTTACACGGAATCGCAACAAAATAAGGTAATATTTTTAGTAAAACTAATTAAGAGTTCTTAAGTCCAAATTTAAACACGACATTTTTAAATGCATCAATGATAAGAAAAAACACGAATAATCAGTCGTTATAAGTAAATATATAAGATAACAGCTAAGCAGGGCTGTATTTAGATATTTTACGCCTCGGGGCAATACATTAGAGCCGCTCTATCATAACACCCCTCCCCAAATATATATATTATACTATTAGTATTAATATTAAAAAAGGATTTACCCATCTGTATTATATATAATTATAAAACAAATTTAAATATATCTGTGTGATCATATAGGTACATAATGCGCCATAATATCAATGTCGGTACATCTTAATGATTAAAAAAATTTGCCATCCGGGACAACAAGAGACATTTAACCCCCCCCCCCTCCCAATACAGGCCTGCAGCTAAGGCGTATTGAGTTTGGTCATATATGTGGTCATGGAACTCATTTATAGAAATATATGAAATTCGGTCATCAATTTTAAATAAATTATCCATTAGTTTTATAAAATCACCAATATTATTTTATCAATAGATAAGTCATAACAAATAATATTTAAGACTCAATGAAATATTGCAATAAGCTCTAATTAAATCTACAATATGAAATGTAAAATTGTATCTATAAATACATAAACAATATTTTGATTATTATCTGAAATAATATTCTCTCAAAATATTAAACTCTGAACGTCACATTTGTTTAAAAAATATGTTCCAGAATGTTTTGTTTTCTACTGACTCCCACAACAATTTGCCAAATGGGCAAATAACTTTTTGGGAGAAATATTTTGACACATGGAGATTTAATACGCTTTATATTACTTTTACGTATATACACACGCGAACGCGTAACATTATATTGCAACAGTCTGCGGTTTTGTATTTGTTGACTCTGCTAGGGCTACAAATCATTCTTCTTTTTACCCTTCAAAATTGAATTCTGATTTATTGGCCGTCCTCTCCACCATCACTCGATTTACCCACAGTTTCTTTTAGCTATTATGCGATTTACTAGATACCCCCTTTATCACACAGTACAAATATAAGTAAATTTATTTATAAATAAATAATAAAATACAACGGAATCAAATCGTCTGCACAACGTTAACTACACTACTCCTATAAACTACTCTACAAAAACATATATATATAGTAAAAAAAAAAATTGATTAAGATTGATATATTTTACACAATTAGTTCGATGGTGTGGCTATTCGTCACTGACAGTGTAGGCTGTCATTTGCGCGGTGCTCGAAGAGATGTGTAAAGAATTACACTGAGGGCCGTGTAGCAGGTAATGAAGAATCATGTGAAACTGTGTGCGTTCATTACTTCTTTTCGATCACTCAAACAGGTCTGTCATTACGTGACGACTAGTCTAATTAATGGTTTTTGTTCGCGATAAAAAAAAAGCAATAGTGTAGTTAGTCTTCTATAGAAGAGAGTTTGATTATAAGCGCGAAGCGTCACTTGACTATTAATAACTTTAATCCAATATTATAACTATTGGGTACTCTACATGTAGATATTCACCACGGATATGGTTTTTAATTGAGTAATTTGAGTATAAGACTAAACCGTTCATTTTTAACTAAAAATTATTTAGGTAAAAACTTAAGAACCAAAAATAGACATTTATCAAAAATTCATTAACATTTTATACTTTCTAAAACAATACATTTTGTTTTAAATAATAATAATAATAATGAACTAAACAAACTAATGATATTTGGTGTTAAAATCTGTAATTTGAAATACCATAGTTTTTACATTAAAAAAAATAATAGTTTAACAATAACATTTTTTAATAAGGATCTTTTAAAGAAATTATTTGTCAATACTTAATTCATAACTTTATAAATTGATCATTATGTCAAAATAAAACAAATATATAAATATACAGTGAAACCTCTATATAGTGGACAGCCACGGGGAATTAAAAATTGTCCACTATAGAGAGTTGTCCACTATTGAGAAAACCTATTACGCATACATTTATATGCGCATACATTTTTGCCGGGGAATTTAGAAGTGTCCACTATTGGGAAGGGTCCACTATTGAGAGGTGTCCATTAATAGAGGTTTCACTGTACTAAGATTTTACAAAGATTTTTGTCTTTAACAAAATTTAATGGACAAGCTATCATTTATCATCACATGTAAGTGATCACATCTGCAGAGGCAATGTTTTTGCTTCCTAATTTTATTATATATTTTCTCTTCTCTACTATATTACATTTTATTAAGATAGTTAAACTGAAATTAAATATTTTTCACCTCATTTGTTGTGGGATATGAATGTTAGGCGTCTGGTTGTAATGATTGTTCTAGAATGATGGTGGTTACAGAAATTGTTACCTTACCTTACTATTAATCAAAATTAAAAAAATAATCCAAAATTTAATGCATAATTTTTTAAATTTCAAGAAATATTAAAATAAATATATAAAAACATTTAATCACCAACTTCACCAGATCTAACAATCCACCATTATTCAAAAACTAAATTAAGATCATAGAATAATAAGTAATTAAAAAATAATTTTAAAACTGTAAATGCCTTATTTATGATTCAAATTTAATACTTAAACAATTCTTTAACAGTTTTATATATTTTATACAAATTTCGAAAATACTTAAAGTTAAAATACATAATTTAAAAAAAAAATTTTTAATTTTTTATATACATTAAAATCTAAAAATGCATTATTATAAGTGTAAACCTCAGTAATTTAAAATTAATTAATTCATTAAGTTGAGATATCTTGAAAATACAATTTATTTTTTGTCAATAATATTCTAAATTTAATAAATGTAGTTAAAACACATATCTTATATTCAACTAATATTAATAAGTAATATTAATAACTAAAATTGTCTAAAAATTATCTACTTATTTCAATTAACAACAAATGTTACAAATATTATGTAAAGATATTGTTAAAAAAGAGATATTGTTATAATTTATATAAATCAGAATAAAGAAGTAAAAATAACTTTTAACAATATCTTTACATAATATTTGTAACATTTGTTAATTGAAATAAGTAGATATTTTTAAGACAATAATTCGTTAAATGTTCTATTAAAACAGAGTTTAAATTGTTGAGGTGTCTATTTATGTATTTTAATTATATATTATTGAAGATTAACATACAAAAGCAGCAGGAACACACATAGGAGGGGAGTTGATACTTCTTACCCTCCCTCCAAAATATCAAGATAAATTGCCTAACCAACAAATTTGAATAGTTATTTCAAAGCATTCTATTAGATTTTTTCAAAATACTTACTTCCCCTTAGGAAGTCATTTCCTGTGTTTGCCCTTGATAAATACTAATTAATATTACTAACTTTGTAAACCTTCTGTAAAATGATTGTAGTTATAAAGAACATTTTTAAACATTACAATATCCTTTGATAACATAAAAACTCAAATTTAATAATTGAAAAAACCATAATTAGAAATTTAAGTTGCTTTAAAAAATAACTATAAACAATTTTTAATCTTGAAAATAAATGCCTTACAAACCTATTAGAAACTATAGAAAAATAACTGAAGATCATCTCTTTAATATATTGGACAACCGATAGAATTACCTACATATTGTTAAACCAGCGGTTCCCAAACTTTTACGACCACGGAACCCTTAGGAAATAGTTTGTGTTTCATGGAACCCCAATGTTCAATTAACCTGGATTTTTCAATTATTTACTATAAAATTAATAAGTACTCCAAGTAATGTTTTAAAGATAGTTTGTGATAATTTTTTATTACAATATCTACACTCAATATTCACCTTGCGGAACCCTTGAGATTGTCCCATGGAACCCTTAGGTTCCGCGGAACACACTTTGGGAAACACTGTGTTAAACGATGTATACAGTGAGACAGCACAGGTTAGTACAGCATTTCAGGTAGTACAATATTTAAATATAAGCAAGCAATATTAACATGCTAAAAGCCAAATCTAAACAGTCATTCATTAAAAATACATTGGAAAACCAAAATAAACAAGCAAATTTTTCTCTAGATTTATGTCAAGCAATATTAGAATCTGATATACTTTTATGGAAGTTAAATCATCCATCATTTAAAAATTGTTTAGAAAAATATACTGGTAAATATATTCTTTACCAGTCTACAATTCGCAAAAATTATGTTTCTACAATTTATGAAAATACTATTTTTCGTATTCGTACAGAAATTGGTGATGGCCCAATTTGGGTTTCAATAGATGAGACCACAAACGTTGACGGACGATATATTTGTAACGTCATAGTTTGTCTCCTCCATCAAGACAATTATTCAAAACCATATCTATTAATGTGTGAAGAACTTGAAAATGTAATTTCCAAACTATTAGTAAAATATTTAATAATGTGATGCACCTACTATGGCCATCAGGAGTGAAGTACGATAAAGTATTATTTTATGTTTCTGATGCCGCGCCATAAATGGTTAAATAACCATACTAACCAACTAACCTAGAAAAAAAAACACTATCTCTTGATGAAGGATTAAAAATTATTTTAAATATGAAAAATAAATTGTATAAATATAACGGGTGAGTAGCAGAATTGGTAAAATTTAAAATGGATTTTATATAATAAGGGATTTAAAACACTTTTAAAAATTCATAAAATTATAAGCGGTGAATATGAAAATGAAAAAGAAGATATTAATATTAATTTAACTCTAGGACAAATCGCATCATTTAAATATGCACCAATAACTTCGTGTGATGTAGAAAGGAGTTTTAGTCAGTATAAATCTATTGTATGTTTGAATCACTGGTCGTTCACATTTGAAAATTTGAAACAACACATCATAGAAGTATGTAATAATAATATAATATAATATAATATAAACTAATATTTAATGTATTAATAATAAATTATGAATTATGATAAATAATATTTTAGAAATAATAAAAATTTGTTTTTACATATTTTTACATATTTTGATAAATAAAATGCATATTTAATAATTTTTTATTGCATATAAATCCTAGCCTTACTAAAGACTAATTTATTATATTTATCTAGAAAGGAATTCTGAAAAAAAATTATCCACATAAATTTAAAAACCAAATTTATAGAGCACATAACACGAACCATTTATACAATTTATAACACTCATCAACCAAAACAATGACGATAATAAAAAAAAATTTTAGAACTAATTGCTTATTCATTCAAACTATATTTGCTACAGTTTCTAATTTAATATATTTTTTGCTTTCTTTACTATTCTAAGACAGTTAAATTTAAAATTAAAAATCATTACATAACTCTAAATTCAGTATTTAATGTTAAATACAATGAAATACTTAGTTATTTGAAACCTTTTTAGTATCAGACACTAAAAGAAAAATTGTAAAGTCAATAGATTTAACACAAAATTCATAATCTAAAATCAAGTAAAAACCATAAACTATTTTTATCCACAATAAAAATAAATATATTATATTTAATGTAAAAATAGTAAACATTATTAAAATGTAATCAAAACTTATAAAAAAGTATGAAAAATAAAATAAATAGCAAAGCTAACTGGTAAATGATTGTTAATTATCCTTAACCTTAAAAATGCAAATAAATGTTTATACAATCATCATGCAACAATTGTTAGCAATAAATAAATAAGAATAATTCCAAATGCTATGAACTAAAATGATATTTACATCAAAAAATACATAAAATACATATAAATCAATGAATAACAAAGATTTAATAGAAATATAATGAGATCATCCGTAGATGACTTATGTTTCATGTTACTGATACATCAAAATTTTTTTTTTACTTTTTAAACTATATGATAATAAAATATATGCATTCTATTTTCTTTTTCGAAACTGTATAACATAAAAAATTAAATGAAACAAAATATATTAGTGCTTTTTAATCAGTGTCTTTTTAGTTAAATGCCAACTAAGTAAGAAGAACAGATAAAAGGCAAAATATATTAAGGTCAAACCTTAATTAATAAGAAAGTAAAATTAAGATAAAAAATACTTTAATTTAGGAAAAATACTTACCTAAACTTTACATATTAATCCAAATTAAACATACTTATTTAGCATAAAAGTATAGAAATTAAAATAATTCATATTAACAATATTATCAAAATTATATGTATGATCATACATTTTAACTTGCATATTTAACACATATAGTATATTTAATATTTTAATAAATATTACATAAAATATGAACTGATTCCAGTCAATATTTTTATGTTTATAAATTACCTGATAAATTTTCGCCAAGATTCTAAAAATTCTTTAGAAACACAAGGATATGGGGAATTTTCATGAGAAGGAACTGGTCTTTTTTTATTCAATAGTAAATCACTTAATAATTCTTTTTCTGTTATGGCCGATTGCCGATGAAGATTTTTGGTTATCTCATCTTGGTTATGCATACTCTGTAAATTGAAAACTAAAATATCCTATCTTAAATTATTAATCTAATAAATTACTTACTCGACACATACTGCAAGGTTCAATACCATCAGTAAATATTGGTGCTTTGGGAAAATAAGAATGAAGTATACTCCAAACAGTTTCAGGAACCAATCTTCTTGTATTATTTTCAATAGTCATATTTCCTATTTTCAATAACAAAATAAATTAATAAAATTACTTAAATAAGTTAATTGTTGACCTACCATGTGAACAAGTTATGTCTTCATTGAAAATCCATGACATATACTCAATGTCATTTTTATCTATAGAATCTGAATCATCATGCTTATTATTTTCTTCTTGACTATTACACTCAACATCATCATCTTTGTGTTCATCATCCGTTTTTGATTCATTCTCATTTTGAACTATACCATTATGCAAATTATTTTCTTCAAAGCTCTCATTAATAATTTCTTGTTTCATTTTTTTCTCTTCATTGGCTAATTCATCATTAACATTTTTTGCAATAACTGTAGATAGTATATTTGTCATTTCTTCTAAAACCGATTCAAATTCTAACAGGGAACAATGAAATGGTTTGAAATCAGTGAGCTTCAAAATTTTAAAAAGTGATAGTGAATTATTAACAAATAAATGAGTAAGTTTACGATATCCATCCATAGTCTCCAACGTAATACGATCCGATTTCATAACTTTTGATTTGAAGTATTTTCTATCTTCTTCAACAAAATTATTTGATGGATAAAATACTGGAGACAACAAATTTGGATTAAGTGGCAGATCAGTATTTGGAGGTATATCATGGTGATTAACAAAATATTCAAACAACTCTAAATACATTCGTCTCCAACTTTTTAATGAGTCTTTGCCTACCCAAAAGTTAGTTTCACGACTTGTATTACTGAAAAAAATAAAAATAAATTATTTACTTTAGAAAGGTAAATAATAATGTACTTAATAAAAAATACTAAATAAAAATATTAAAACTACATATGATACAAATTGCATGGTTAGTGTAAAAATATAAATAAAAAAAAATTGATTAATTATTCTAAAATATAAGTCTAAAATTACATTTAAAATATGTAGATTAGAGCATTTTTAACTGCACTTAATCTTAATTAAAATCTAAGCTTAATATTACACATATTTATATTTTTAAATTTAAAACAGATTTAACAAGATACCTTTCATTCCCAAAATTTGTTATGATTAAAAATTAATAAACTTAATTTTTTTTTTTTTTAAAAAATAGTTTTTAAATTTATACCAATATTCCACCAACATTCTGTCTACATACTACAATCAATAGGTTCCAAACCTTTATTGGTTTAAAAACATTGAAAAACCTATAAATCAAAATGAATGAAAAAAATCCATAAAAAATATTGTTATACATTTTATTTTTCAAAACAATCAAAAATTAACTTATACAAAATAGCATTTAAAAATTGGATAAGTTAAAAATAACAGCTAGAATCAAAACAGATTGTTAAATTGATCATTCAATAATTAACAAGAATTTAATAACCTACCTTATATATTGCAACAATATATCATATCTGATCATATCAAAATCTTAATGGAGTTTTGACACAATAATTTATTTATAATGAGTGGACAACATATTAAAAAACATATTAACTTAAATTATGAATATATAGTATACATGTATTGGTTTCAGAAATTAACAATGTAAAAAGTAATATTAATAAATTAAATCAAAACTATATATTGCAATCAAATACTTACTTATTGTTAGTAGTATTGGGTTCCCAATTTTGTAAAATTGAAGCTATAGTTTTGTTTTGTTCAGTAGTTAATGCTTTTGTGTATAATAATGCACATTTATTTCTAACACATTTCCAACATAAGGATGAACTCAACTTTAGTCTTGGACCTCCTTTATAAATACCATACAATTTATCAGCCTAAAAATAAGAAATTTAATATACTAAATCCTATTTTACAGAAAAAATAAAATTATATATACTAGTTCAGTTCCAATGTATTTAGCTTCATGCACTTTATCAGGATCAAGTAATTCATGTTTACATAATATAGTACGGTTGTTAATTTCTTTAACACTCTGATTTGGTGTGATTTTAAACCAATAGTTAAGCCATTGCAATGAAATAGCCTCTCTATCTTCTTCTTTTGCTGGTATTGAGTTCATCTCAGTTATCAAACTTAACATTTGTTCAACAAAAACTTTATCATTATCTTCCACATACTCACGATTACTCTTAATATTTAATATTGCATTTTCAAAATTATTATTACGAGCATCAACAAGATGAGTCAGCCGTGGTGATAGCTTCCAGTCAAAAGATTCAGTTTTCAGTTTTGTCACCATGCTAGTATGCATATAAACCAACATATAAGCATTATTTGTTTGCAACATTCCTTTTTGAATTTTTGGAGCTTTAGTAACTTTTGAACCATTCAGTTTAAACTCATCTTCAGTACATAAATTTAAACCTTTACCCTTTAATTTTTCAACATTTTCATCATTAATTTTATACCATTCTTCTGCAGCAATATCTTTAATATGGGCTGAAATACAACAATAAAATAATATATAGATAAAACAATTTTATCATTTTAAAATAGTCTAACAAAATGTATAAATACTCACCAACATAGTGACCAGAATATGCACTTGAACCTTTATGTATAAGAACTGCACATAAATGATACATATGTTTATCTTTTGAAGATTCATCAGGTTGGCCAGGTAAATTTAAATATTGTCCCATGTCTAATGTTTGTGAAAACTGTATGTAAGTATTTAATTTCTTTTTTTGCATCGTTTGTCTGTAAAAATATTTAAATGTACAAATTTTACATTTTACAAAATATTTGATTTTAAAAACATACCTATCATAAACAAAACGCATCAATTGAATATTTAACACAGGAGGTAATGTGATAAGACATATTTTCCGCACAGCATCTTGTTTACTACCACAATGATCACAATAATACTTGTCATCTCCAGTAAGATGTTCTTCTTTTAAGAACTCTTGCAAACTATCATTTAATGTTTTATGGCCTTTTATGTTCAAATCAAGTTCATAAAATGTTGATGGACGTGTAGATTTAGTTTTACATTTTAAACATCTGAAAAACCACAAAATTACTACTGATTTTAGATATATATGAAAAATATTAATAATTCTAAAACATACGTGGTAACATATTTATATTCTCCTAGAAAATTATCTTTCACCATGTCTCTAACAGAAGCATCGGATTGTGTACTAAACTTGTTTTCTAAAACTGACAAGAACAAATTTGAGAACTCCTGAAATTTAAAACAATATAACTGAATTATACTTTTCACTAAAATAAACATTACTTATATTAAACAAATAAAACTGACATGAGCATCCTGTTGCAGTGCAGTATTGATTCTTAAAGTGGTAATAAAGTCTTCAGGATCAACTGAACGTTGTTTACCAAACTGCATCAAGGCAAATACTAATTGTAAATGACCGACACTAGTCTCTGGAGTATATGAATTTTCAATGAAAAGAGATTTATTTTGTCCTTCCATTGAATCTTCTTCAGGCTTCCAATTAAATATTGCTTTTCTATAAAATTTAATAAAAACACAATTTAAATTATATCTATTTTAAATAAATAATATGTTTTGTCTATACCTAAAATTAATGTTATGAAACCACAACTGTAGAAGACTGTTAATATAACATGTTGCACCCAAGTTTTTTAAACCAACAAACTTATTATTTTGTCGTCGTTCAAGTTCTGGATCTTCATAGTCACTAACAGGAGTACGTACTTTATCTTGAAGCCAACGCTGTTCACCAAGTCCAGATAAACAATATGGATTATTCTTGCAATTACGACTATACATATAAAAAAAATACAGTTAAAATAGGAATATCTTTAACTATGCTTAAAAAAACCATTTATTTATAGATCATAATAGAGTACCAAATAAATTTTTTTTTATTTTTAACTGAAATATATAATTTTGTATTAACTATTATTTTTTTTGTTTAAATATATTTAAACACAATAAGTTTATATAACAACAGAAATTGTAAAATTGTAAGTATTAAATAACACTTTAAATAAGTAAGTATTTTTTTTATATAATATATTGTATGCTAGGTTTTTAAATGGCTTTACTTTTTACAAAGTCAACAAGTATTATCTTTTACTATCAATTATACTTTATTATTATTATTATTAAATTAATTCAACATTTAATTCAGTCGTTTGACCGCCATGTAATTCATATGGATTTCATTGTAATAATACTATGATATGTTTTATGTAATAACAATAACTTTTATTTTTCAATTGAAATATTATTATAATTAAGTAGATAAGTTAATTAAAATTAATCATCACCAACCATAAAATAATCTAATTCTAAATATTGTAAAAATTATTGCACTAATCAACAATAGTAAAAACTATAATGTATTTTAAGCATAGACATGTATTTTAAGAATAATAGCTTAGTAAAATACAAAAATATCTAATTACAATAATAATCAATCCAAACACAATTGATACAATGAGTAAGTACCCCGGTAATAAAGTATGGAGTATAAAATCAAAATCAGGTATAATATTTTTATACATAAGTAAATTCCTACTTTGAAATAGATACAATTTCAAAATTTATTTCTTTGTGTTATAAAGTATGTTAATGGTTAAAAATATAGATAAAATAAGTAAATAAATTATACTTATAAATACTAATGGTAAAATAAAATAATAAAAAAAACAACTATTAGCAAAACAAAATAATGATAATAAAAACAAGTATAAAAATATAAATTTAAGTGAATGGTGATACCAGACAAGTTAATTAATTCTGCTAGTAAAAATAAAGAAATTAAAGTTTATTTGATATCCAAAACAAAAATTAAGAGAGAATTGGATTAGTGAAAATAGTGTTTAACCATAAAAAAGCATTCCTGAAAAAAAAAATGAATAAGGATACTAAAGACACATACAAGACATAAAACAGTAATTTCCAATTAGTATTATGCCATAGAATCCTAGTTATAATTTAAATAGGACCAGGATCCTTTTTATCTCCATTTTTATGTATATGCTAATAAAGAAAATTATTCTTATTGTGATTTATTTAATGCTGTGTTTATACACCCGACCATGGTCAGTAATTTTATGTATGCCCGACTATAGCTGGGAAGATAATGAACACCCAAACATAGTAATTTACATATGAAATACATGAAAAAAAGCGCCTTTATTTGAATATTGGCGAAATTTTTATTTTACTATGTTATGTTTTCTATGTATCTATATAACTAATAAGTTTGAGACCAAACTTTATGGTTTCAGAGTATTTCATTCCAATTCAATGTTTTTTTTTTTTTTATTCATTAATATTATGTAATTCATTAATATTACATTTTAAATTATTAACATGAATATGATGGAAGTTGATCAAACATTTATTTCATATTTTGATTTTCAAAAAAATTAATAGGAGTATAAAAATAAATTGTTTTGTAATTTTTTAATATCTGATTGTCAAACTTTAAATGTAGTTTGACAAAAATATCCTCAAAAATTAATTTTATAACAATCATAAATCTATTACTCATTATAAGGTACCTATTCAAAATTCATTTAACATGAATTTATGACAACCAAGTTGTTATCACTGGTCGTCCATTCCTTATCTTAACGACCATGGTCAGATGTACATTATGTTACTGATTCTGGTCAGACGTATAGACATAGTATTCATTTAAAAATGGACAAAATTGCATCTTAAAATGTTATGCTTTGCTTTGTACACAACCTAGACCTCTTTATCATTGACCTACTATTCGTAAACCTCATAATTAAACTTATAATATAACACTTAACAGAGACGTGGATATTGAATAAAAATAAAGTATAATCAATATAAGTGTTATATACAAGAAATATTATGCTTTAAGTGTAAGCAACAAATTAGCTAAATAGATGAGAGTATCAAATGATCAAGTATTGCAATTAGTCAATGAACAAAGAATAAGTGAGAAAATTATAATTTCTAAGTCATAGTCTGAAGCATCTGAGCCTTAAACAGGTCTATACAATCCTTAAAGATATCATACCAAGAAAATAAGGAAGTCATATTAAAATGAAATCAGTGAGAAGACTAAATCTTATAAAGAAAAGAACTTAAATTTTATTTTTTATTTTGTTGCATATCTTCTAGTTGGAATTGCAGGTTGAAATGAATTTAAGCAGTATTTAGAAGAATAAAAGATATGTTTACAATGTTTGCAGCCATTATAAGAAATTAACTTTTCACTTATTTGTTATCAGTACACCAAACAGTCCTACAAAAATTGGTCATGTAAGATGTAAGGGTAGAATAGAATACACAAACATAATAACTAAAAAAAGATAAGAGATAATTCAGAAAACAAATAGAATTAACATATGATTCCATTTAAACATAGTTAAATTGTTTGTCTTTAAATTATAATAACATATATAATCGAACACATTTTTTTAAAAAAAACCAACAGGAGATATTAAATTATGAAAGAATTGGGCATGGAAAATAACATAAAAGAGCATAGATCAGCTTTTCATATTGAACTTAATGTTATTATCAACTTATTAATATATAATTAAAATCTGAACAACCCTAAAGTGAGCGTTAACCAACATTTTAGCAAAACCAAAAGTCTAAACAATCGAAGCAATTAGAAGGATTAGTCCAGAGTAATACCCTAATACCCGTGTGTAATGACTGATTGTAGCCCACTCACCGACAAGACAGAGGTTTGCACTTAGACTGTCCGATGCGGTAAGTTTTGAGGACATTTTCGTAGTTGATATCGTTGGGATGAATGTTATCGGCCCACGACCACTGACCCTTTCTATCAAGATCCTTCTTCTTGGACATGTCGTGCGCAGCGCCAGCACTTCATGCAACACAGACACGGGCAACGGACGGACGCGTGTACGGCGGTAGATGTGCACACCGCCCGACGGCGACGGGACGTTAAGAACAGTTAACGGCGGGACAAAAGGACAGAAGTGATACGACACGAATGGCGACACACCGGAAATCCAACGTCTTACGCGGACGGAAAATCCGACGTGCATTAACGTACGAAAAAAACCCAAGTTACTCTCGAGGTATAACGTCAGGGTGCCTAGCAGCAACAATCGAACAACGGTCCGGGAACAGACTGATTTCCATAGTCGCGGTACGTCCGACGTCGGAAGCCCCGTCGTAAGTGTCCGGTGCCGTAATCACCCGATGGTGAAGGAGTCGATTGGGTTTCGCGATTGACACGACGAGTTGGAGTAGACGGGAGGGAAAAAAAATATGAAGTAAAATAAAAACAATATTGGTACCTAGCGCAATACGATTTAATAATAATCTGTTATTTTTATACCAATATCACACAAACACGCGCGCGCGTGTGTGCGTGTAGGTTCGTGTATGAATGCATGTGCGTGCAAGTGTGTGCGTGAAAATGTATACACTACGTACAATATCATTTATTCCGCGGCGGGCTGTTATCTAGGGGTTCTCAGTGTTGCGTCGTTACCCGTCTCGGTGGCCACCGAAGCGACCGGCACTTCACAGTGCAGCGCAACGATCGGTGCACAAAACGGGCTGCACTGACGCTTCAGTGACCGCGCGGGCGTGTTGTCGTTCCGCGACTTGCACGGGCATAACTGCTGCACCGCGATCCACTTACTAACAAGATGGTAATAATTTCAATTCACCCGAGGAAATAAAAGTAATATTGAAAAATATGCGCTATGCGTAATAATAATACATGGTTCCGTTGATTGCGTGTACTATGAACACATGATCGATGATAATTGTAATACGATTATTATGAAGGCAACAAATGATTGCCGATGATTTTACACGAATGGTTTTATGTGTTATTCGATTAATTTGTAGTAGATGTTGATCGGTGATATAGTCCGGAAAAAGTCTACGCTAATTGTAAGTAAAAAGACTGTATGGGAAACGAGGTTATTCCTACTCCTTTGTTTGAGTATACGAGCAATAAGATTGGCTAACAAAATAAAGATCCAAAATGAAAATCAATAAAATACAATTTAAAGGTGCGTATACATCGATCGATCTCGACTGACAAAATCGAATAGAATGTACACAAGTAGTGTGAACGGAGTTTTTCTACGTCGACCCACACTTTATTTTTCTTGATGGCAACATTTATTTAACTAACAACATAAGTTTCATAAGTTACATAAGTATGTAAATCATTTATCGTTAGTATTACCATACGGCCGGATTTCGTCCGGACAGTACGGATTTTACAAAGGTAACCGTTTAACGTGGTTATATTGATATAAAAAAATATCAGGTGACAGATTTTATACCACATTATTAATTATATTATTATTATTTATTATTTATTATTTATTTAATTTTTATTGTTAATTTTGTTAACACATTTTATAACATATTTAACCTAATAACTATAATGTAGATATTTTATTCATAGATTTAAATAAAATTGTATTAATGAAAGTACAATATTGTTTATCTTTAATCCCGCCCCCCGAAAAGAAACTGATGCCAGGATTTGGTATAAACATTATGGTAACCCTATTTATCGTTCAACCAAGGGTAAGTCTAATTCACGATTTAAGATATATATCTTAAATCGTGGTCTAATTGAATGAACTGAATAACTGAATGACTGAAGTTCCATAGTGGTGCCGACATAGATAATAATATCGGTGAAAATAAAAAAGTAATTATCACATTTTTAAATATTCCTTATCTTAATATCCCTATCTTAACCATATTTGATAAAATATGTAATAAATAAATTACAATTGATAATTATTTATTTGTAGAAAATAAAAAAGTATTTTGCTTTACGAATTGTAATTTACTATTTTACATAGTGATGATCACTGAACTATAATGAAGCAATTGGTGTAAGGTATCTGTTTCTTATATATTAAAGTTACACTTGATGAAAAAATAAAAATTTAATGACCCTGCAGTTCATCGCAATATATAATGAATTTGTTGTGATAATTTCACAGAATTTCTATTCAAGAATAATATTATAGTTAATGGTAGGTATTTTAATTATTTATTTTATTAAATTTACTTTTTATTTGTAATCAACTATATTTTTTCTATTATAAATTTCCTATTGTAGAACAATGAGTTGCAAATTATTAATAATAATATTTCCATTCAATATGCAGAATATAATATATAAGAGTTAGTGGATAATTTCCACTGTGACAGTATGATTAATGGAGATTTGGAAACTTTTTTGAACATAATCTCAGTAGTATTATTTTACCACGATTGAGCAATTCACGTATTTTTTATATTATTGTTTATGTGTTTCTTATATTGAATATAATGCATATTAGGATTCCGGCTTTTTGCAATCATTGATAAAAACATATCGTCCACAAATTTGTTGTTACTAACAGAAACTTATTTTACTATTTCATAACATACCAAAATGTATGTTCATTAGACCTAATTAGCAAACTAAAAATAATACTGCCTGCCATCTAGATTTTCGCGTTGGTACCACTGTAGAGCCATCCATTCAGTTCATTCAATCATTCGGTACAGTCAATTAGACTTACCCCAACCAAGTTCTGGTCCGACTCCTATACGGTTCCAGTCGATATCGATCGACGTCAACTTTGTTACCGATCGTCATCAATTGATGCGTCTACACTTGGCGGGACGATATAAGATATGCGATATACGATGCGATTATCTATATTCTATGATGCCATCTGACTTGATCAGATTTCATGCAATTAACATTGTACGATAAAATTGTCACTATCGCTTTAGAGTGAGCCAAGGTTTTTACGCTATGTCCTTCATAAATATAACAAATACGATAAATGCGATAATCACAATACAATGTGACCGATACGAATTTTAAAATAAACAAATTGCCGAAAACGAGTCGGAGCGTCCAACGTGGTCGGTTTTATCGGATGCGTTTAGGCTCAACACACACGAGCCACTTTACAACCACACCACAACCACAAAACGGTGGTCGTTCGTGGGTGATATAGTAATTACATGTAAAGTAATATGAAAAACGCATTCGAACATAGACGGACCACTTTCCGACGGCATTGTCGCCGGTGTTGTCCACAAAATCGTGACCCGTCGGTGGTTGAGCACAACACACACGAGCGACACGCCAACCACTTTCAAACCACTCGTCACTAGCATATTATCGTATATATATAATATATACTTTATATATTATATACTCGTGTGTATATATATATATATATATATAAATAGTTATCATAAAATTATATCAAAAATTTATCATCGTACATTCTTAAGGAATTGTACAACAAAATTGACTTTCATTTTGATTTTCAATAATGGGATGAATCTAATATTGTCTTGGTTTCCGACGACGTCTTCTGCGTAACAAAAGTGTTAACAGTGCTTCTTCGTCGGAATCCATTTTTACAGTGGCCAGTAGGTAAGGTAAATCATATATTATTATACTATTTGTGGTTGTGGTGTGGTTACGTCAACGACAGTTGGACCACAAAAAAGTGGTTCAAATGTGATCGTTCCTGCGATCGCACAACTACACGCCAACCACAAATAAACGCTCAAAAGTGGTCTGGGCGCGTTGAATAACAATGACGGTAATAATATCAGTTCGCAAATAATTGTTGAGCTGTAATAGTTATACTAATAGCTAAATAAATATAAAAAAAAAAAATAATATCAGTTTTACTTTGGACATTGGTCAATATTATTGATCCTATGAACGAACAAAAATTAAAAATCGTTTTAATAATATTTAATTAATGAGGGGGCAAAATGATGACTTTGCCCTCTCAATATTTTTCCTGAGGGGCAAATGCCCCCTCATGCCCCCTAAATACCGCCTATGGCTTAGTGCATGTAAAGAAATATAAATTAAACTAAATTTAATATAATTTTTCCGATAACATCGACGTGTGTGCAAACGTATCAATTATTTTTAGTTATCATTAAATCGGACCGATAAAATATCGTCCGATTTTGGTCGTTTGTCCGACATACACAACGATATCGGTAAAGTAAAAAAGATATTTTATCGGATCGAAACTCGTGTGCAAACAACTAATTAAAAATAATGTATAATCAGTGTGTCCGACAGTCACCGATAATACTGTCCGATATATTATATATAAGGTCGATTTACACTATATGGAACGTCAACGTCACGTCAAAATATCTTACTATATAGTATGTTTAGTTTATTTATATCGCAATGTTCAC
The DNA here is from genome assembly GCA_034509805.1 of Sipha maydis. Taxonomy (NCBI): domain Eukaryota; kingdom Metazoa; phylum Arthropoda; class Insecta; order Hemiptera; family Aphididae; genus Sipha; species Sipha maydis. The sequence continues at coordinate 209,867 of JASXSY010000679.1, read as the reverse complement.
ATACACCGGCAACGTCACATAACGGTAGTGTTTATCAAAAACTATATTTTGACGTGATGCAAACGATCCATTCTTGTTCGTTCGGATAGTATGAATGTCAACACGGAACGTTTCCATCAACAATTTAAATAAGACCATTAATTTTTCCTTGGGACTCATAGCTTTTCGAAATGTAGTGTTTTGTTTTTGAATTTTAGTTAAAAGGGCATAAAGTTGACTTTGTATCAGGGGTGGACTGGCTATGTATGAGGCCAGTCGTCAATTTTTTTTTTTACTTGAGACCATTGTAATGTGGTCGGAGGTGACCAGTTAGATATTTAAAATGATTGGGTGTAAAATATTGTGTCTAGTCAAAATCACCGCTTCCATCAGTTCGTCAGTTTCAAATGAAACTTCGGTTGTTAATAGAATTAGTTTTAAAAAATAATCTTATATTGATTGGTCTACTTCTGGCTCAATTAAATCATTATGTTTTGTGTTTATTTTTGATGTCATTATATTATATTGATTTTGTAGCATAGAAAATTATCGCTTAAGGTTGATGACATATTTGTCATTTGATTTATGGTAGATTGAATAATTTTAGATTGGCTCTTCATTAAAGTTACCGTCCTACTACTATTATCACTATTCTTTTGTATTTTTTTTTTATAACTCTTGGTAACTATTATCGCCTACTACCCCAAACGCCCAATCTTCGAAATTTCCTATCACATTTATGAGGTCTCTCTTAGCTCTAGTATTTTTTTGTAATGACATTAAGCTATTATATTTTTTGGTTAGTTCTATTTGTGCTGTGTGTAAAATAGGTTTAAAAGCACTACAAATAGTTGAAACTTTATCAGTTATACATTTTTTTTTTTTATTGTTATTTTTGTATTTTACTTGTTTTAAAACTATTATAGAATTTCATGATTTTAAAATAAATACATTTTATAAATTAAATAGTATATAAAGAAGTTCTACTCGCTCAAAAATACTTAAAATAAAAATATATTCAAACGTATACTATGAGCTACAGTATTATCAAGATAAGATAAAAATATTATCTTAATATTAAAAATATATTTTATACTAAAATTGTCACATCATAAGAACTTAATAATACTAGACCCGAGTAAAACAATGATTTTTTGAGTATTTTTAAATTCCATAAAGACAAATACAATAATAAATACAACTTTAAATACACAAAAAACTTATAATTCTCAAAAAAATTCAAAATAGGTTTACAAAAACTGATAAAAATTCATTTCTTCTCTACATTGTGAAAATCAAAATTCCAAAAGTATTTGATTGTTGCAATAGCACATTGTTTTTTAGCAGCCTTTTTTGTTGATCCTCTGCCAGTAAGGTAACACCATATTTTTCACATTTTACTTCAAAACATGATGGGTTGTTTGAATTAATTGTTTTTTCTGGTTTATCAGGAATTTTTTTCATACCATCAACCTTAGGTGGAGTTTTTACTGTTTCTTCTTGCATAACTTTTAAAACTGGCTGTAATTCCCAATGAGTTTGGCCATTTGACTTTTGTTTTTTCAGATGTTGATTCGTCCATACATAGACCATTCTTGTTTTTAATCATATTATTCATATCTTTCACTGTAGATACTTCAGAAATCTGTGAAACTAGATTTTGGACTTGTGATTGAGAGCATTAGGTTGATGGCGGCAAATTATTTGATGCTATACTTTGTTTATGCATTTGTGTTCGCCCAGTTGCTTTGGCTGTTACAAATGTTGCTACATGAGGTATTTTTGTAGGTGTTGTTCTTAACTCCGGCAGCCAAACAGATATTATTTTTCTGATGTATTGATTATTTTTTGAACTTCCAGTGCTGGACATAATGACTGGTTTTCCTTGAATATCAGAACAATAGTACGAAATTCCTTTTAAGTTTCAACAACCAAGGCGTACAATTATTATTCTAAATTATCGAGAAGCCTCAATTGTTATAAATGATAAACTAAATAATTCTAAATTCTCAAATTAAAGTAAACAACACATTGTCAACAACTTCTTGCAAGCCAAAGCAACGAAGTATCAGTATTACAAGTAGCAACTACTACTATTATTACTACCATATTACAATTCTTCTTTCTATGTGCTCAGTATCTGTTGAGCACACCGCGTACCACTTACAGAATACAGACGTACGGTACTGCAGATGTTGGAGGCTTCACACTGCACAAACTCACAGTTCAAGAATTTTTCAATGTAATTACTGTTTGATATTTTTTTTAACTGATGCACGTTGGACGACGTTCGCTACGATCTGCATATGAATCACAGCCCGGTGCTTCCACCAATATGTAACGTGGTCGAGGGTGACCAGTTAAATGTAGGATATTCAGGGAAGGTTCTCTGGTCCTTATGAATATGTTTAACTGTAGATTTAACTCGGGAGCATAGATGTGATTCGGGATATTAATATTACAAATAAGTGGTGACTGGTTTATTAATGGTTAATTATAAAACTTATATATACAAACTATATAATATGGAGTTTTCCAGGAATTCTTGTGCGTGCTGGTAATCGCCGGGAGAACTGCCGTCTCTCCATTATTAGTATTTTGCCGTAGCCTTACAATATTAAATGTAGCACAAATCCGGGGGGGAACTTAATTTCTAGTATATAACAATTGTATTTAGTGGTATTTTCAGAAAAATGTTATGAATGGGACAGGGCGTACAACAATAGGTAATGATACAACAATAATCGGAAAAAGTAACTTAAAATAGGTACACAAGGTTAAATTAGTTAAATATATATTTATATTTTTTGAAAAAATGTTAGTTACATTTCTCAATTTTTCACTCAAATCTTTATTGTTTTTAATTTTTTTATTAAATTAAATTTAACTCTATCAAAAATATCTTTGGACCATTGAAAGCCTTCGTTTACAGCAGGGGTCGGCAACCTTTTTACCTACACGGGCCATAATTTGTTTCAGTTTTTTATAGAGGGCCGCATACAAAATTAAAATATTAAAAAATATAATTTTAACAAATAATACTAATATATTTACAGATAGCAACAAACATATTATGAGTTTAACATGACGGTTGTCCTTATTAACTAATTTGTAATTAAATACATTAGTAGAGAAAATTTAAAAGTTTAAAAATAATTATTAATTAATTCTTAAATGCATTTTAGCATACAAATATTAAGTTACTAATGTGATTTTTGAGGTTACATTTTTCCCGCCAATTCATTTATATCCGCTTTTATATTGGATGTTGATATCCTTAAAACAGCATTCAAGTGTGCATCACTTAATCGTGAACAATATTTATTTTTTCGAAATTTAAGTATTTAGAATGTCAAACAATCAAATTTAGAAACTTTTTCTTTCAGTTTAAACATTAAATTTGTTCCTAACTCTTCGGTACATCTAACACAGGTCCTAGATGAGAGACTGATGTCTTTAAATTGTTATTTTTTCTTAGGGCATATTTCATTTACAACGGCTAACATACATTTTTTTATAATGGACGATTACACTTGGCTATCATTTCAGTAACTATGAAACTAGCTCGTACTCCTGATTCGTTTTGATTATGTTGTAATTTAAAATTATTTTGCTGATTAGTTAATGAACTTTTAAAATTGTTTATTTTAATCTGTCTAAGATCACCAGTGAGAATGTTAAATTTTAATTTATGCTCTGTTTCATAGTGACGTTCAACATTATATTCTTTTACAGTTAAAATGATTTTTTGCAAATTAAACATAACAGTTTACCTCTATTTTCGATAAAAAAATATAAATCCGTCCATGATTCGTTGAATGTACAATGTTCATCACTAATCTTACGTTTTTTTGACATTGAATTGATAGGTTATTATAAAACAGTTGAAATTTAAACTTCACGTTGGAATGTTTCGAAACGAAATGCACAAAGGCCAGATACGTATTTGTCGTAATCGACGATATATACATTATATGAGATTAATTTACGTTCTCGATCATAGTTTATTTCGCATTGTTATACAATAGTCGTGAATAAATATTATTTATATATTTTGTAACAATTTAAGCTACAAAATTAAAATTTTAAACACCATGAATTATATGCGGCCCGCGGGCCGTGGGTTGCCGGTGCCTGATGTAGATCAAAATATTGAATCAGTAGATGACATAAAAAAACAAATTTATCAAAATAGTATTGCTTTAATTTCTAAATGGTATAGTTACTCTGGTTTACCTAGAAAAACAGTTCAAAAATTGATTGATGATTTACAAGAGTTTAATAGTATGATTTTATCTATTTTGAAAGAAAAGATAAATCAAGTAATCAGCGTATGTAACGATGATAATATTGGCAATGAGCTATCACAAATTTAAGAGATAATTTTAAATATGGGTTCATCATTTGAGAGTATGCAAACTGAATATTTAAGACTACAGACATTTGATGAACAGGGCCTTTTAGTTCGACCTGAAGAAATATCCATTGGACACAGGCTTAACGATAGATTATGTAATGGTAGAGTACCTAGTATTGGAACCAAAAGCAGTTAAAATAAGTATAATTCCTCTTAGATTAGTTTTCAAAAAATTCCTAAAACACAGTAATATGTTTGAGGTAATACTAAATTTTCACCAAAAAGTGATGTTTATGCCATTCCTATAAAGATGGGAAAAATAATTAAATTACCCCGATTCAAGCTTGAAATGTATAATACTAAAACACAATTTATACCAATTCCATTTAATTGTATCTCTAAAAAAACTATTTTTGTATCTAAGGTTAATATAAAAGGTACTGTGTACAATAATAAAAATATGTCAATCATAGTTCATGTTTCCGATGAAGATAATTTATTGCTTTCTTTTGGTTTAATTAAATTAATTTATATTACTGAAAATAATAAACCATATACTATTGTAAAATTGTTTATTACAAATTATTTTGATTATTTTGATGAACATTATCAAGCCTTTAATGTATCATTTAACAATGTTACAGATTTTTTGTGTGTGTCTCTAGAAGATATAGGGAATATTAATCCTACTCATCATGTGGTACTATCTAATGATATGGTTTTTATATCTGTAAAATATTAAATAGGTACATATATTTTAAATATACATTAAGTTTTTATTATTATACATATAATATGTTATATTAAGTTTTGGAAAATAAAATGAGTACCTAACTGTAATTATTTTGTGTTATTTTCTTTATTTAACAATAATTAAATAATTAATCCTAAATTTGGTTATAAATTAGTTGATACTTGGTGTCATAACTATTTAAAAAACACACAAATGTACTTTCTGTTCTTAATACTTATGTTCATTAATAACCTAAATATACCTGCTAATGATGTATTTGGAATAGCAATACATTTTATGTAGTTACAACTATGTAATGATATAATTTTGTAATGTTTGTTAGAGGGTTGTGGTGACATCTATTTCATCTTTTTACATAAATAACTAATAACAAAAAAAAGGTGTTTTGTTAAATATGGTGTTGTAAAAATTAATCTCATTGGGTGGATATTATGTCACCCACATCTCCCATATAATACACTGCTAGGTTCAACTAATTATATAGTAAGTATAACTATTTAGTTACAATATATTATAATGTTGGAGTAACTACATGTTCTATGTAGTTACAACTAATATTAATGTTAAAGTAACTACACATTCTATGTAGTTACAACTAATAATAATGTTGGAGTAACTACACATTCTATGTAGTTTCAACTAATAATAATGTTGTAGTAACTACACATTTTATGTGGCTATAACTAATAAAATAGTTAGAATAACTACACATTTACTGTAACTTCAACTATATATTTAGTAGAAAAAACAGTAATATAGTAGTTAAAATGACGATAATTGTTGTTATTCTGACTAGATAGTTTTTTCCGTGCATTAAGTACTCGTACCTATGTTCAACGATTAAGGTAGAACGAAATATTTCCAGTGCATCACCTTGTATTTAATTTATTTTTTATCTGTAAAAAGACTTAAATTTACATTTATTTTTAAAAAAATCAGATTTTTAACATTTTCCCCCGCAAGCATATTGAAACAATTATTATTTTAAATAACTACATCTATTTTTTAGTTCATATTAAGATTACAATAATTTTTTTAAACAACTTTGACTTATAAAGTTTTATTCTATCTTGAAAATTGATCGATTGAGAGCGAGTTAAAGTTTCGATTTACGAAATGTGTATTTATCGTATTTTTCAACAGTCTATCCATATTTTTGCAATAATTCATGTGGTTTCTAATAATTTTCTTGAAAAATGAACTATGCTGTTTTTATGCACATAATATTATTTACTCAGAATTATTAATTCTAAACAAATTTACTCATATCATGTCAATGTTATGTACATGAAACAGCATAATTAATTTTTCAGGAAAATTATAAGAAACCAAATGAAATATTGCAAAAATGTGGATAAACTGTTAAAAAATACGATAAATACACACGTTCGTGAAGTTGGCCCACCTAAGTATTTCAATTTTTGTAAAATCTATGCCATTATTTTGCAAGTTATTTGCAAGTATTTGCAAGTCAATTTTTAGAATTTGCAAGTCCAAACTTTCACCGTGGAACCAAAAATTAAAAGGTTGGGCCAACTTCACGTAGCCCACCTTTAAAATTGGTATCAAACGAAAGCTAATGATTAGCAATAATTTGCAAGTCTGTTTTTAGAATTTGCAAGTAATTCGGGCGGCCGGTAAGAGCTTTCAATGTTAGGAAGTTAGCCCACCCAAGTTGTCCCAGAACTTTGAAAATTGTATCAAACGATAGCTTTAAATTTGCAAGTATTTGCAAGTCCATTTTTAGAATTTGCAAGTAACTCGGGCGGCCGGTAAGAGCTTTCAATGTTAAGAAATTAGCCCACCCAAGTTGTCCCAGAACTTTGAAAATTGTATCAAACGATAGCTTTAAATTTGCAAGTATTTGCAAGTCCATTTTTAGAATTTGCAACTAACTCGGGCGGCCGGTAAGAGCTTTCGATGTTAAGAAGTTTGCCCACCCAAGTTGTCCCAAGTGTATTGAATAATATTACATAATTAGTATAGAAATTTGCGCGCCTCGTACGTACTAGGGGAAAAACCCTGTATGTGGCATATTCCTAGGTAATAAAGTAGTATACACAAATGGCTTATTTTATTATTAAAAACTGTCTTAATGTATATTATACTGCATTTTTACGACGATTTATTTATTTATTTAATTTATTTAAGGAGATACATCTATTTATCTAGTATTGTATATTAAAAAAAAAAACTTAACAAAATGCAGTATCTCCATAAACATTAACACATAATGGTTGTAGATATTACTACGGTAGGTGTCTAATAAAACTCAGTAAAAGTTTTTGACAAACACTTTTAGATTTAGCACAATATGACGTATCTGATAAGTACCACAGTCCGCGAATAACTACCATTCATTGATAAAAAAATCAAGTGTACATACTGAATATTCGTTTTAGCTAAGATTACTGGGTAAAAATGCAGTATAATATACATTAAGACAGTTTTTAATAATAAAATAAGCCATTTGTGTATACTACTTTATTACCTAGGAATATGCCACATACAGGGTTTTTCCCCTAGTACGTATTTAGCAACATTTTGTAATATATTTTAAAGGCATTTCTAGTAAATTTATGGTGCTTAACTTAAGGAAAAAAGAACACGGAACTATGCATTTATAATGAATATTAAATAACGTCAATTTTGAAAATTTGGTACTCGCTGCTTGTTCCCACTAGGAGGTACCTAGTGTACTTACATATTAAAATTTGAAATGCATTTGTGTTATTTCATATCATAGTATTACCTATTTACAATTACAATTTGCAAACTAAATTTAAAGAGAATCTTAAGCATAAAAAATGAAATTATTTTTTGGCCCCTGGAGAAAAAGAATTAGCCACCACAACTATGATATTAAAAAAAAAAATATGTTGAAAATGAGTGCCATAAATTTGGTTCAAAAATTCAAAACGGCGAGAAGTGTCGTACAGTTTAATAAAAACATGGTACAAAGAATGATGTAATTTTATATTTGAAAGCCTTAAGTAGGGGTGATATGCAGGGCCGTATTCAAAGCAGGGCAAGAGGCCATGGGCCAGGGGTGCAATTATAAGAGGCGCGCAAATTTCTATACTAATTATGTAATATTATTTAATACACTTGGGACAACTTGGGTGGGCAAACCTCTTAACATTGAAAGCTCTTACCGGCCGCCCGAGTTAGTTGCAAATTCTAAAAATGGACTTGCAAATACTTGCAAATTTAAAGCTATCGTTTGATACAATTTTCAAAGTTCTGGGACAACTTGGGTGGGCTAACTTCCTAACATTGAAAGCTCTTACCGGCCGCCCGAATTACTTGCAAATTCTAAAAACAGACTTGCAAATTATTGCTAATCATTAGCTTTCGTTTGATACCAATTTTAAAGTCCTGGGTCAAAATGGGTGGGCTACGTGAAGTTGCCCAACCTTTTAATTTTTGGTTCCACGGTGAAAGTTTGGACTTGCAAATTCTAAAAATTGACTTGCAAATACTTGCAAATAACTTGCATAATAATGGCATAGATTTTACAAAAATTGAAATACTTAGGTGGGCCAACTTCACGAACGTTAAATACACATTGCGTAAATCGAAACTTTAACTCGCTCTCAATCGGTCAACTTTCAAGATAGAACAAAACTTTATAAATCAAAGTTGTTTTAAAAAAATAATGTAATCTTAATATGAACTCAAAAAGAGGTAGTTATGAAAAATAATAATTGTTTTAATGCGCTTGGGGGAAGAGGATAAATGTCAAAAATCAATGTAAATATAAATCTTTTTACAAATAAAACAACCTGAATAAAATAAAAGGTGGTGCGTTGGAAAAATTTCGTGTTACCATAATTGTTGAACACACTGTAGGTATATTAAATACTTACACGATGTTGGTAGGAAGGTTCGCCATAGCAAATAAATTAATTTGAGAGTCGTGGATCAAAAAAGATTGCGCGCCGTTGATTTACAGGACGTGCCAGTCGGGAAACATCTCGTTGAACAGTCTGTCGAAAGTCTCGATCACTTTGTCTTCATCCTCATTTAACAATGCCAGTTTCGGCGACTTATGTCCGCTACTCTTACCACTGCCACTGCCGCGCCGCGAACGGCCATCCCCGAGGTGGGAAACGGTTCGGGTGCTCTCGGGTGATGGTCAACCATCATCTGTTTCTGTTGCATGTTGTGCAGCTGCAAGCGTTTCGGCGCAGTGACCGGGGTGGCCGCCGGTCGGGGCGCGGCTTTCTGCGCGACCGGTTCGAACGACGTCGCTTTCTTCGGCGTTTCGTTGGCGACGCTGTTACCCGACGCACATCTGCTGAACGCTTTGGGCGAGCTCGCCGCGCTCGTAGCCCCCACGTCGCCCATGTTCTCGAAAGTCGTCTTTATGCGTCTAAAACAATCGCCCCAGTTGCTCTGCACCATAACGTGCATCAGTTCGTTAGCGGACGGCGGCTCCGCGGCCTTATCTTCTTCCCGGGTCCGTTGCAACAGCGCTTGGTACTTTTTGTCACCCGCTGTTTTTAGCTCGAACTTGAAGCTCATGGCGGACGGCTGAGCCGATTTCACCTCGACGTCGTGTCGCGGCTGTCGCTCATCTTCGGGCGAGTGTTCGACCTTCTCGTTCGATCTCGCTCGTTTGCCGTGCCGCAACTTGCGGTCATTTTCGCAACCGCTGTCGTACGTCCCGGGCGATGGTGTCGACCTGTCGGTGTACGCGCCCGATGTGGACGACCGTAACGGCGACGGCAGCCGCCGGTTGATCAGCAGCCTCGTCATCGGCTCGATCACAGTTGACCCGAACGAAGCCATCGTTCTCTCGAAGTTGGCCATCGCGCTCTCGAAGTTGACCAGTACACTATTAAAGTTGGTCAGAATGCTCTGGAAATTGGCCATTGTCAACTGCATTTGTTCCAACATCTCGTTGATCATTTCCTCGCCCGATTCCGTGTCCGAGTCGTCGACCGAGGCGATCGCCCTACGTTTCACACTTGAACTACTCATGGGTTTCAACTCACCGTTTGATTCTTGCATGGCTGTAGTAATCGTTCTACGCGTAAAAATTTAATTTATAATTTATATTATTTTATCTTTTCTATATTATTCTCTAATCACTTGTGCTTATTGTAGAACGTTACTTCTACTAGATTGTACAATTTTGTAGTTTAAAAAAAAAAAAAATTAAAAATCCGAATATGCAGTTTTTTCAATTTGCATGAAATTTTACAATTATACAAGATTATTGTATTATATTATAATTTAAGATTATATTATTATTTATTCTTATGATTTATTTATTTATTTTGTTAGGAACACGGTTTCAGTTGCTATAGATTCGCAGAGACCCTGTCAGAATTACGTATTTATTGATTTTATTTAATAAACATATTATTATTATTATTAAGCAAAAACCGTTTTCTTCGAATGTTACACTCCATAAATATCATTTCAGAATTGGTTCGTGGATTACATTTATCTCTTCAAATGTATTCAATCTACGAGCATTTAAATATAATCTGTTTATATAAGTAAATATTATACATGTAGGTATACGTACTAAGTGAATATTTATAAAAATTGTACACAAATGGTTTTTTTTTATATATAGAATATATAAACATTTTGAAAGTGCTGTTAAAAATACTAGATGTACCAAGTGGGAATTTCCCGTTTCCAATAAAATCGTACCTTTCCCTTTTCCGCCAAATCACTTTTCTGCCAAACGAAAAAAGTTGGTCTATTATCTGAATATTATTTGGATGATTGTAGTTTTTAAAAAACTTTAAAATATAAATTCAAAGAAATAGAGTGTTCTACAAAACTTATTCAAATGTTAGTACTAAAAAGTTTTAAATAACAAACATAATTTTAAAATATTTTTTTATTTTCTAAAGCATACAATTCGAAAATTAAAACAAAAGTTAACTATTATGTGTATTCGAATCGTATAAATTATGAATAATATTAAGTATATACAAATTACTAATAATGTAATAATTTTTCCATTACTTTTATAAATTTGTTTATATTTTTTTGGAAATTATAAACAAGCACTAACATTCTGAAAAAAATCATAGTCTTGGTTTCTCTTTTTCATTCATCAAAATTTAAAATATTCATAGAAAATCAATTAGTTGCTTAGACATTTTTATATTTTTTATTTAATTTAACTCTCCAATACGGTTAAAACAGAAATGGTGTCGTGATTTGTTGATACCTAACACCTAATAATTACACCTAATAATAATTAAATAAATTATTCAAAATATATATATATATATATATATATATATATAAAGAAGGAAAGACGAAGGACGAAGGAAAGTTAAGAGTGTTTGAAAGAAAGATATTAAGAAAAATCTTCGGTCCAAAGATAAATAACGATGGTGAGTATGAGGTGAAAGGTAACGGGGAATTGGATGGCCTTTATAAGGAACCTACCATTATTGGGTCCTTTAAGAGCACAAGTATAAGTTTGGTGGGACATGTGTGGCAGGTCTAGGACATTTCACCGACGGACTATTCGCCGCGACCGCTACGCCGCCGGACTACTCGCTGTCGGATTATTCGATGCAAAGAGAACCTCCCACGAAATAATATTAGTAATATTATATTACCAATAATGTACTTAAATTATTAAAGATTAATAAACAACCATACTTAAGTTATGATATTTTTTTCAAACCTCACCACCCGACTTTTTACATGCATTCATATATATATATATATAATAATAAAATAAATATAGTATACATAGTTATAAAATAAAGTCAGTATGACGGTTTTGCTATTATTTTAATAACCTCCTCAACTTCAACTTCAACATCGACTTCACAATGAATATTCTGTACTACTTAGCCACTTACCTTAAATGTACTTAAAAAGTACCTTAAATGACCAATAGAATTTCGAAGATTAGTCATTATTCTATTTAATGTGGAAAAACTTCTTTCTGGTTCATACGATGTAATATGTAGTATTGCAAAAAGTATGAATAAATTTGAAAATAAGTTTTTATAGCACTTATCAAGAGCATCTAGAATCTAGAAAACCATGTATACTTAATTTTTAAAAATGTATACTCCAAAGCTTTAATTTTACTTCAAAAACGTCTTGATCAATATCATCTGAATAACATTCATTTAAATCTTTAATTACTTGGTTATCATAAGTTTCATTAGAAATTAGATAACAAAAGCCAGATATTTTATTTTTATAGTTAAAAATCGTTCATTTAACTGGTGAATTAAGTTGTAATTGAAGGAATATAATAATTAAAAAAAAAAAGAAAAAAAAGAACCGGATGGGCCTCGCTCTGCTGTACACTTGGGGGTGAAGTGCGACTCTTCATAGGATAGGTCATTATAATGGATTTGTTAAATTTGAATTCAATGATAGGTATCATTGCACACGAAAAACGATTCTGAACGGAGATGATATGTTTGTCTAGAATATAATACAATGTTATTTATAAATATTGTAATAATTATATTTTATTTTGAAACGAAAAATTTAGAAAAATCGAAAATTTAAATTGTCTATAAATAAGTCAAAATATGTCAAAATACATTGAAAACTTAACCATGTATAGAAAACGTAAATATAAATATTTGGTGATAATTTCAAGTTGTTGCGGTTTTTCGTTTTTGAGTTAGAGCATTTAAAAAAAAACCTATATCTTTGTCAGTCTAGAATATTGTAATATATTATATTATACTTATATTACCTATATTATATTTTACATGTAATTTTATGTCAATATTCGCTGTTCAAACGCTTATAAAAAAAAATTGTGCCTATGGATTTTAATAATTTTTGAATGACATTAAGAACTACTTCTGTGGAATCTTCTATTAAATTTTCAATTATTTTTTAGGAGCCAAATTTTTTTTATCACCGATTATAAAAATAAAATGTAAAAAAATCGAATAATTTTAATGCCTATAAGTGGCTTAAAAATCAATATAATATTTTGAAAAAAATATGACATAAAGGAAAAAATTTTATGAATTTTTATCTACAAAATAACTTGCAAATTTTCGCAATTTTTACATATTTCGTATATATTGGAACTTTGAGCACTTATAAAAAAAAATTGTGACTTACGATTTTAGATTTTTTTTTATCAGTTAAGGAACAACTTATAAGAAACCTTGTATTAAATTTTCAAGATTTTCTGGCCGGCCAAAAATATTTTATCGTTATTTTAAAAAAAAAATACTTAAAAAAATTGAAAACTTCAATTGTCTATAAATAGCTCAATAAAAGTCAAAATACTTTGAAAATTTAACGGTGTATAGAGAACGCTAATCTCAACATTTGGTGAAAATGTCAAGTATTTACATTGATTATAACGATAAAATTTTTTTGGCCGGCCAGAATAAGAATTTATTTCGTAGCTGCTTACAGTAACCACAGCCTATATGAATTTATATATTTTCATATAGTCTTTGCAGTAACTATGTGTTGGTAACAGTGGTAGTGCAATACATTATTAAAACGCTAGTATATGAACGATACCGCTACGCCACACAAGCATGACAATATAACTATTTCTTGTAACTCAACTTTATTAACATAAGATTAGAAATAGCATACATAATTTACACATTCATATAATAATATCAATCAAGGACGTAGGTAAATACTAACCATGGGAGAAGATTTTTGATATATATTTGAGTGGTAATTATTTTTATTAATACCTATTTATTTACAAGCTGGGATTTTGGCAAAGAGGTGAACCCAACCCACTTACCTAAGTCACTGGTTCCAATATCTGTTAATCAATCAAATGCATACATTTTTTTTTTATACTTAAAATTATATTATTTTAGTGAATTAAGACGAGTCTTTAGACATTGGATTTTTCATGATAATTATTTTGTCTCGATAGATTTTCAAATTGATAAACCAACAGCCGTAGCTGTTAGCGACGCAACACTTTGCGAACCACTTTTGTACCGCTAAGTGATACCGCGGTTGGACCGGTGCATTTAGAGGTTATGTACGGTAGATGTGATACGAAGGAAAATTTTATTTTCTCAAATGATTTCTCACTTCACGCGTTTTTTTCATAACAATTTTCCTGTATCCGACTTACCTTACTGCTAACAATTAAGTTTCACAAAAGTGTTTAATCTTCTAAAAAACAATTATGGACAACAAAATGAACGATATGATCAACAAAATGGGAGCGGCTAAAGGTTTGAGTTTGGGTGTAAAACTAGTCGCTGGTGTCGGCATCGCTGCATACGGTTTTGCCAATTCCATGTTCACAAGTAAATATCGATATTTTTTTACTTCTTTCGTTGTAAATTAATGTTAAAATTTTCAATTTTTTCTTCCTACCAGTTTTTTTCAAACTTTCATCAATGTTCTTGTTGTATGAAATCTGTTAGTTGTTTTATTGATTACGTATTGCATATGTACACTGATAATTGGTTGATTGGTTAAATCCAATACTACTATTTAAAAATATTAATAGATGATATAAATCAATAAAATGTAGAAACATAGTAAAAATTAAGAAGTTGGAATATACAAATAATGATTGGTGAAGTTGAGATTGTATTTGCATTGTCTTTAATTATATTGTCCAGGTTGATGAATTAGTTTGTTGCTGATACTGTAAACCTATGGATATGTTTCATTTTGTCTTGTATGTTGAGCACTGGACATTCTTCCATCATATGATAAGCTATCTGAGTATCATATTCGCAGTCTCATTTTGGTGTATCTATAATTCCATTTATATTATATTTGTTTTGTGACCAGCCCTAAATTTGTTAAAGGTCTCCCATTTTTTCCGAGATAATTGGAAATCCAAAACCCTTTCCATAGGTTCAATTATGTTATTTAGTTCCCATCCATCATTCCATTTAGAGTTAAGGTTATAGTTTTAATTAATACATTCTTGTGTCAGTTTCCAAGGAGGATTATATCATTTTAATCTCTGGCTGGGATTATTATTTATGCATGGGTAAACATCTATTTTAGGCATGATATTTATATTCTTGTACTAGGGATCTATAACTTCACTGATAAATTATCAATGTTGCCTGACTTAAAGGTATTATTCAATTTTTTTATAGTCTACTCACTTAAATTCTAGAATTAAATTTTATTAGTCATTGTAAATTACTCTATTTATTTTATGTTACATTATTTAATACTTATAATGAGTTATTTTTATCCTCGGTTAATTAGTTTTTCATAAGAGCTGCTATAAATTATTTGATAAAATAGTATGCCATTTGTATGAAGCAAATGTTTACTGCTATATGTTCATTGTCATAAATTAACTAGTTTCATTTGATTACATTGTTAAAAAAGTGAAATTTATTATATTAGTTGATTACAATGCGTATTACATTAAAGACTGTATAAAAAACCATTAGTATTTTAAAATTTGGTATTGATCTAAAATCTAATATCTATACTTGATGTATTTGCAGTTGAAGGTGGTCACCGTGCTATTATGTTTAACCGTATTGGTGGTATACAAAGAGAAGTATACCCAGAAGGATTACATTTTCGTCTACCATGGTTCCAATATCCTATTATTTTCGATATCAGATCAAGGCCTAGAAAAATTTCTTCTCCTACTGGTTCTAAAGACTTGCAAATGGTAATATTATAACAGTATATTATAGCATTTTCATTTAAAACTAGTTAATTTTGTTTTTTATTAGGTCAACATTTCTCTCCGTGTCTTATCTCGTCCAGATGCTGTAAAATTACCAGATATGTACCAACATTTAGGTATTGATTATGATGAGAAAGTTTTACCTTCGATTTGTAATGAAGTTTTAAAATCAGTTGTTGCTAAATATAATGCATCACAACTTATTACCCAAAGACAACAGGTAATTTATATACTTTTAATATAATTTATATGATTTTTGTTCTGGCAGAGTTTTATTTTATTTTTATTTCCATATAAATAATTTGTTATTCTAAGTAAGTTATTAGGTTATTTATTAAAAGTTAATTAATATTAATAATTGTTTTACATCATAAAACAAACTCCGATCTAATGTTGTGGATACATACAGGATATAACCATGTTATATATTTTTTATATTCATTATATTTAATATGATTTTCTATGCATCTGCAGTTGAGCTATATTTAAAGTGGTACAATCGTTTATTGAAAAATTACAACAAAACAAGAGAATTTTTTTTGTATTCCTCTAAATAATGTTGAAAATCAAAATAAGAGTTAAATGTTTGAACAACTTCCAGTATATTTATACTGATAAGTTAAAATTTAATACCAACAAAAAAAAAAATACTGAAAACAGAAAACTAAAATAATTAACTAATAATTAATAAATAACCCCAATGTTCAAATAAAGGTGATTTTTATTCATGTATGTCTTATCTTCACTTATCATGGTTAGCGTTTCTTATTTTACCGACCATTATCTGGCATTTCTTACCTGACCCACTACTGTTTTAATGTACATTATGATACCGATTATAGTTGAGCGTATAGACTCAGCATTTTTATTTTATTATTTATAATTCATACATTTATATTTGAGGTCTTTTGAGAATTATTTCCTGTAGGCCACACATTTAACCTGAATATTAAATTATTATGGCCCTCCTAAATATATTTAAAAAGTAGAAATATTAATTCAAATTTGACTTTATTAGGAATTATAAATAATTTATACAAGTAGTTTTATTAGTTTATTTTATTGTTTAAAGTATTTTCTTGTAATAAAATAAAAAATATAATAATTATTAATATATGATTGCAATTATTACATGTCTACATTAGGGACAAAATTAAGTTATTATTATTAGAGATAGAAGTCATATTCAATTTTAACATTATAAATTAACTTGTAAAAATGGAGTCATCAGATTATTGTCAGATACTTTTTGCCTGTGAGCTTTAAATCAGAAATCCTATAGCAAATTGGAGTATAAATAATTTAAGTATAATTCTATGGTCTAACATCCTAAACTGTATTTGTTTATTGTTATTATTATTTCTATTCATATATATTAAAATTATGTTATTTCCAAAAAAAAAGTACTACGTAGCTATTTAATTATATTTTTACTATTG
The DNA here is from genome assembly GCA_034509805.1 of Sipha maydis. Classification (NCBI taxonomy): domain Eukaryota; kingdom Metazoa; phylum Arthropoda; class Insecta; order Hemiptera; family Aphididae; genus Sipha; species Sipha maydis. The sequence continues at coordinate 192,708 of JASXSY010000679.1, read as the reverse complement.
TAATTTATATTATTTTTTCTTTGTAAAATCTTAATTTATATATGTAATATTGTATTTATATTTTTACAGGTTTCACTACTCATTAGGAAACAACTTGTTGATCGTGCTCGTGATTTTAACATTATTTTGGATGATGTTTCCATAACTGAATTAAGTTTTGGCAAAGAATATACAGCAGCTGTAGAGGCAAAACAAGTAGCCCACCAAGAAGCTCAGCGTGCTGTCTTCTTTGTTGAACGTGCCAAACAAGAACGTCAACAAAAGATTTTACAAGCTGAAGGAGAAGCAGAAGCAGCAAAAATGATATCCTTTTAATGCATAGCATATTTTATACTAAGGTGTCAGTTAATTTAGAATATGCAACTGAATTAACAGAAATTCCTAGCATTGGAAAGTTTTTTAATGTTAAAATAGTTGAATATAAGTTGAAGTATGATTTACTCTAAATTTCTTAGATAACCCCTCTAAATCACAACTTTTCTTTCGTATCAAAATAAAAATTACATGTTTTGTTTAGTTAGCTTATTCTAACTTATATACTCTAACTTTCTATTATTCAAAGAATTTTGTAAAGTATGTGTTTTGTTTAGCAATAAATACATTTGAAAAGGTTCTAATAAAAAAGTGGATGTATCTATCCCTTGTAAATACTTTATTAGTTGTTATTCTACAATAATATATGCTATTCTCTCATAAAAAATATCTTTCTCTTTAATTTTCATCATATTGGTTTAAATATAAAGAGCATTTTGGTGCAATGGTCATGCATTTGACTATAATGTGTACAGTCATCAGTTTGAACCTGGCTTAGTGCAAAAAACATTTTGCAAAATTAATTCTATTGTATCTCTCTTCTACCATCATTCTGGTTGCTATACACTGCTCCCCACCAGACCAACCTCACTGTGAGTGAAGTCCATACACTTGAAAATGTTCTTATTGCATATTACATGTAGTACTCCACTACATACACCCTTCAATGTGAAATAGATGTTGACAGAGACTGACTGTCATTTTGATAGGAAAATTTAAATATAGTATAAAATGTTTTTATAACTATGAGTTAAAAAAAAAATGTTTGTTTCATTTTATTTAATAACTCATATAAATTTTATATTGTTCATTATTGTACTTTTATAAAGTACATTGTAAACATAATATTAATTTTTTATCCATCTACTATATAATATTCTTAAACCCCGGTTCCCATTTAAAATATTATTGATTTAAATAATTTGCCTTAACTGAAATGTCTACTTAGGAGAAGCTGTTGGTCGAAATCCAGGTTATTTGAAACTTCGTAAGATCAGGGCTGCACAGAATATTTCCAGAACGGTATGCTTAGATAGCTTATAATAATAAAGTTTATTTAATAATTTATTCATATTTTATTTAGATTGCCACTTCTCAAAACAGAGTGTACCTTAGTGGAAATGGTCTGATGTTGAATATTAGTGATCCCTCATTTGATGAACAAAGCGACAAATTATTGAAAAGTAAGAAGTAGACTGGATGAATTTATATCTCTGTAGTAAACAAGTTATGTTAAATGTTTGTAATGTATTCCATATAAAACTGTATAGTTTCATTATTAATAATTCACATAAAATTGGCTTATTTTATTATATATAATTTTTTTTTTTTTTGTATTTGTAATATCTAATTATTCAAAAATGTTATAAAAAAAAAAGTTTATAAAAAGCTATAATTATAATAAAAATTATATTGTAAAAAAAAATATTGGGTGACATTTTTTATGATTATTTTAGGCGGATCGTTTAACATAGAATCAAATTATGAGTCAGTTATTAGTGTTCAATCCAATGAAAACGTTGGCAGTATTGCAAATAATATTGTAGTCGACTTATTAAGGTAAAAACTGACTGTACAAAAAGATTAAGGGAAATTAATACATAATAATACAAATTTTTTTTTATTACTTTTCATTCTATTTTGTACTTAAATTAAGGTTATTAAAAATCATGTTCTTGAAAATACTTCTGTACTAAATAATAATTCTGAAACTAATATGGCATTGACTCAATGACTCATTAAAGTAGATTATCGTTAGTTAGGTGACAAATTAAATTTTTTAATGACTAAAACTTAATTTGTAACTTAAAAATATTGTTTATGAATTGTAGATTATTTTTGTATCATTATTAGAATATATTGAAGAAGAAAATTGATTGTGGTTGTTTAAATTTTGAATACAGTTATTACAGATAACTTAGTTTATCAGAGTTATGTTGCAATAGTTTACTGATCTTATCAAACTGTTTACCGCAGGCATTTTGGAGATAATTATGATTTATTTAGTAATGCAGCGTATTTGAAAATAATACGAATCAATAAGGTGTAAAACTCAGTTTCAAAATGCACACTATTATCACAAAGTTTATTCTATTATTTTAAACAAATTATTGCTTAATTCTAAAATAAAATAGTTCATTGTACAGGCAATATAATGCAAACAAGTTAATATTATTATCCATGAGAGTAAACGGTAGGTATAATAATAATACGAACAACGTATAGGATACATAACAAAATCGCAAAAAAAAAAAAACAATTTGACAAGCTAAATGTCATATATATGTATATATACGTACATAATTAAAGGACTTGCGTTGTATCTGTTGGTATAAAAAAAGTGGTTTTTTTATTTAAAAAAAAAAAAAAACGATAGTTTTATTAGGAACCAATAAGAATCAATATTAAGTAGTTATATTATTACGTAATTTATCTTAACACACGGATGCGTTGTATTTACACGAGATGAGAAAATTTTGGTCCCCCGAATGATGCGGTGCGTAATATTAACAATATCGAATATCGTGTAAGTAGATAATTCTGATCGGCAGTCTGTCCGTCCGAAATTCGTTTGGGTTTCCGAGTGTACATATATATATATAATTAAGTGTAATGTTTTTAGTTTATAAAAAAAAAAAAAAAACATTAACGATCACACGATTGAAAAGCGAACACGCGCGGGGGCACATCAGCAACAGGTGCGGTACACGATTTGTCGGTCGGTCAATGATTTACGTCTCGTCCGGACGTGATAACGGAAATAAGACGATTGTTGCGACGGCGGGAAGAACACGTATCGGTACCGCCCGGCGAGGCGACAGCGAGAGGAGAGGCGGCCAGTCGAATCGACGACGAACGCTTTGGCGCGCACCGGCGACAGACAACTTGCCATCACACACCGCGTCATAACGACAACGTTTACCGTTCCGAGGAGGGGGGGGGGGAGGGCTAATGTCGACGTACGCGAGACGTGTGGCCACCGGTTCCGCGTGTTGCCGTTGCGAACGGCAGCTTTTAGGGCCGGGAGAGCAGGGTGGTGTACGAGTGCGGTGGGCGCGACGGCGGGTTTTTTCTTCGCTCGGACCGCCGCCGCCGTGGCGCGTCACTAGTTGGGCAACGAGTGAGAGCGTTCGGTACTGTTCGACCGCCAACCGCTGGAGGTCGACCACGGCAATCATACGGACGTGGCCGTCGACTTGTACGGCGAGTGGGTGACGGACGCGGCGCCCGAACCGGCCGCGCACTGGCCGCCCGTCGCGCCTAGCGCGCCGTTCCCCGCAACCGCCGCGGCCGCGATCGTCAGCTTGGCGTCCATGTTGAAGCAGTACAGCAGCGCGGCACCCACCGAGCTGCGGCGCGTCGGCATCGGCGTCGACATGGTCCACCGGTTGATCCGCGGGTCGTACCGTTCCGTCGAGTGCAGGCTCGAGTTGCTGTCGTTGCCGCCCAGCACGAGCAACCCGCCGTCCAGCTCCACCATGTCGTGAGTGGCCCTGCGAGACACACCGCACACCGTTATCACATCGTTTAACAATATATATGTTTCAATCAGTGTTGGCTTCGGGCGAGTACACAATGGGTTCGTCCACCCGAAATACAGGAAAATCATTGAATACCAGTACAAACGGTTTATACATTATACAAGTGCGAACACGTGTACGATCCATACCTCCCCCAACCCCAAATCTGTTTTTGCGTACGCGCCTGGTTTGCTTTCAGTCTGGAGAGGTCACGATCGACAACACTAAGTGTTAAAACGAAATACTGTAAACACGAAGAGTTACAAGAAACTCTCGTTTTTTAATATACCCGTTATAGTTTTTAATATACCTATATATCGTATTGTTTTATCCCGACAAAGGAATCTAGAGGACCTGTATCTGAGGCCATTAAAAATATATCAACTTCAAGGTCCTCGGTGCATTGCAGCCCAGTAAAATCGGGCACCGGTTTCAATATTGTACGGTTTTCGGTTAGGTTATTTTTCTTTGTGGACAAGTTAAAAAGGAAGCTAAGGCGTCCGTAGCGATCGCTCCTCATAAAAGCACTCCTGCATTTTTTTTGAAACCGTAAATGCCATTTAATATCACGCGCGCACATCGATCTATATTACAGATATTAGGACACTTAGTATTTCAATTGTCAAGCTATTGTGAAGTTATTGAATTACAATTAAACATATTACAAAATCAAACATCGATTAACGATGGATCGCCGTGGTCAATAACTTAAGTGTAATTATGCAGTCTGCAATATTTATATTTATATTCGTCTTGATCGAAAATGCTACTTTGGCGATCAAAATTTGGCTGTTAAATTTTGAAATTGACCCGGGTTTTCATTTCGCATGGTCGCGTGTCATCGTACACCAACCATTTACCGTATATGCGTGTACTGAATATTGAATGTACGTGTGAATTTAATTAAGATAGTTACTCCAATTTTTAACATCATTAAAATTATTTTAAATTACATTAATAGGTACCTATTTTATTCGAATATTAAACAGTAACAATACTAAACTGTCGGCTCTCCGAGTGTCTCTTTTTTTTTTTTGAGCGATTATCAATTTTTATAATCGAAATACCCTAATCCATTAATTCAATACGGCTATAATTTAGTATTAAGAAGTTAATTTTGGTTTAAAAATAGAAAGTGTATATAATTGTTGCATACGTTCTAATGAACTTGAACATTCATTGGATTGCAATTCGAATGTTGAATATCATGTTATGCGTTGAGATATACTAATCCTGGTTATGGACAAACAGTCTGATGATAGGGGAACCAGTGACGTAATTTGAGCGTAATGTTCGGGGTTACAAAAATTAGGTACCCAAAGCATTTTCTAGTTAAATTATTGTGATTTAATGCACAGTTTTTATGCTCTTTGTGTTTTCTATTTATTATTATAAAATTTCAATAAAATACGGAGAATTTAAAATTAAGCATTTCAAATAAATACCTTTGATGAGTATTGTACGTCCTAACCGTAGTATTATTATAATTTATAATTTTTTATACATCAATTATTGATATAATAGTATTCATTATTAAATATAAATGTAATGTTATTCATTGAAATATATTCAGTAATAATAATAATAATAATAATGATGATAATAATATAATCTTGTTATATATCAATCATAATTCTGTGCATGCGTATATTTATTCGGGCAATCAATCTTATGAAAATATCTTATCACTCTTATCATATCACTATCAACAACGTCTGTGTTATCTGTACAATCACTAATTTCCCTCCAAATTCCAATTCGTTTGATCTGTTGTTGTTATCATATTAAATAAATAATTAACTGAAGACAATGTTTTCCGTTCGTTATTCACCCGTTCTATCGCTAATACATTTTATTTTTTTCCCATTAAAATACTATGAACTATTATTCGTACATACGAGAACTAATGGCCCCAATGTAAATCTTACCCAATTTTTTGTAAAAGTTTGTAATAGATACATGTTAAGTGTTTACCATTGAGGAAGTATTTTGTACGGTTCGAGTACATAACAGTTTTAAAAATGAGTGGTGATCAAATTAAAAGTCTCGTCGATCTGGCGAATAAAAGACTCAACAGCAGTGAAGATTTTGAAGAGTTCCAATCGTTTGTTAGCGAAGTGCTTGATTTGGATACTGTGAGTACATTTAAGTACATTATTTGATGTGATTAATCTTAAAGAACTACTGGAAAGGCGTGGTTCTTGATTGATATTTAATTGTTACACTATAAATAGTATGTACACAAAGAAAATCACATTTCCAGCATACCATAAGTTGGTATAATATTATTATGGTAAAATGTTCAACAATTGCTATCTGATGTAGATCCAAGTTTTCATTCAACCTCTTATTGTTCTTTTCCAGTTTTTATTAATAAAAGCTTAGATTAATAATTGATTCCTCGGAGAACTCCATGTCATAATTATATACTTAGTTTGTACGTTCTAAACTTGGCTTCTTTAGGTTATCATTTACAGTAATCATACTTTTTCTTTTATCAAATTTATATTTTTTTTTACTCCTCATCCGCAATAAAACATAAAATTGCTTATAAAATAACAATCAATAGTTTTATTCTTTTAATATTTTTGTAGATTTATGCATTGATAGATGAAAAAATAGATCATGAAGATGGTCCTAAAGTATTGGAGTATGTATTGGTTGGACTTTCGGTTAAACCTGATGCTCAAAAAATTGTTGAAAAAGTAATGTATACATATATATTTAGCCAATTATAATAACTGGAGAATTTGTAAATGTATTTTATAAAATTATAAAGGTTTTGGAAATAAAATAAAATTATTTTTTTTACTCAGGTATATGAATATGTATTGAATGCAATTAATACTACAGAAATACCCGAGAAGATGAAAGTTCGTTTGATTGGTCGATTATCATTAGAGTTAAATAAACTATCAACAGAGCAATTAATTAAGTTTATAAATATGTGTAAAAAAGATATTGAAAATGCAAATGAAAACTGTATGCAGAGGTACCTATACATTTTTTTTTTATTATTTAGTTATTTTAAATTGATTATTATATTTTTCAATTTAAGCTGGAAAGAATTGATTCCTCAGATATTAAAAATAGTATCTGAAGTAAAATTACTGTCAACTGAAGGACTAGAAATGAGTGGTGCTGAATATAAAGAAATGATCATTACTGATATATGCCGTAACAAAATGCAAACTAACATTACAGTAGCGCTTGCATTAATGTTCGGGTATTTATTTTTTAATTAAACTATATAACTAGAATATAAACCATTTTATATATATACATATCCATATGTACATAGTATAAGATTAGTTGTTTTTGTATTATAGGAGAACACCATTAACAGATAAAGAACATGAATTAGTAATTAAGACTTTATGTTCAAATTTTGGTCAAATGAAACCTCAAGAAATTCCACCTCTTGTTCAACAAATATTACATTTTTGTTCAAGTGGAGACTTTTTAAATCTTTTTTGCACACTGCAAAAATATTTTGATGACAAATCTCTAATAGAAGAGGAATCTAATACATTTGAAATTGGTAGTCTGTTTATAATAAAAAAAATATTTACATATTATCTAATATTTTTTTTTTTTTTGTTATTTTAGAAGTAACTGAAAAAAAAGACTTGTTAGAAGCAGAGAGTACAGTATTATTTCTTTTAGAAGACTTTGCTAAAGTTCATTCTTCATTTGTTAGTGATATAACTAAATATATTAAAAATAGTGTTGGTGCTCCAAATATGGTATTTGGACCATTTATGTTATCATTTTTATTAACTATGTCTTGCTGTGGACCTTATGAAAGTATTGTAAGTAAAATTATCGAGGGAAAATTTAATTCATGATTTTTATTTGGATCTCAGCTAAGTTAAAGTTTATTTATAAATATTTTCTTAATGTACATCTAGTGATCAACTAAACTTGTGTTGGTATATAGGTTATTTTAAAATTAATATTATTAGCCTCGTAATATATACTACTAAAATAATATTAACAATCACATTGTTTATTTTGTCAATGACTATAAAAATGTTATAAATACACAAATTAAAAGTAAAATAAGTTAAATTAGCTCTATAGTATGGTTTTAATTTTTCTAAGTACAATAAGTATCAGAATTGCTTGACTTAGCATGGGTACTTCAATCTTATAAAAATATCTGATTTTGCCCACAACAATCTATGTATATTATTTTTGTAACAACTAAATCAATGTATATTTTTAGGTTATTGGTTTGATAAAAAAGCTTGTTGTACAATCACTGTCAGAAGTTGAAAACATTAAACATTCATTTTGGTTGAAAATCAATTATACAGATATTTATAATGTTTATGAACAATTTCAAGTCTTTATAAAAAGCGAGTATGTATTCAAAATAAATAATTGTATGAAATAGTTATTTTTCAATAATTTTATTAATTTTTTAGAATATCAAGTTATGAAAAAGTTTTTAAGGGTTTAGTCAATTTGGGTTTATCACTTCTTGGATCTACTTCTTCTGTGTTCAAAAGTACACTTAAATTGTTTTTATATTTATGATTAATATTAAATGATATATTAATCTTGTATTTACTTGTAGAAAATGTTGAAATTACCAACAAAATTCATCAACTTGGTTTGTTCATCATAGTGTCTTTAGTTCAGAAACGATCATTTATTACTGGAAGTGTTTTGCGAAAGTTGACTGATTATATTACATCCAACCCAACATCTAGCCAATATCTAGGTAACTTAGAATTTCATTATTTATTTTTGACTTTTAAAATTAAATTTTATAATTTTTAGAATGTTTACATAAACTTTGTAAGAATCAGAAGGTTACTGTTATTGAAAATAATACTGAACTATTGAGGTTATTTAAAGATATACCAGTTGGTATGACAGATAAAGTAACTTGTGCTGTTATGCCTGTACTCAAGATATCAACATATTTACGAGATAATGTTATTATGATTTTACGAAAAGAACTCTTGTCAAAGTAAAATATATTTATAGATTATCCTAATGCATGTTACCAAAGTTTATATTTGGGTAGAAGTCCCTTGATTAATGTACTCTACTAATATTGTATTATTTATTTTATATGCATTATACCATTTTCTAACATAATAAATATAAAACCAATTATTTATAGGGATTATAAGCTAAGACATTGTGCAGTTTTAGGATTCATTGAAATATTATGCAGTGTACGTGTAAATAATTTTAATGCTCTTAGTCAAAATACAAACAGTCAAGATTCCTGGCCTGGACTTTTTACTCAGGTAACTTTATATACCATATTATTACTTAAATGTATATTGACTGCGAGTTTAAATTATAAAGTAATTGTTCTTTAAATGATTAACATCCATTGTATAATTTAGTTAAAATAACCTATATTGTTATGAATATATAATTTTTATTATTAATTATTTTAACTTCAAAATCTTAATTTATTTCTCTTTTTTAATAAATTAATTTACTATCATGATTATTATTATATATTATTATACTGTATTTTTTTACCTTGAGGTGTAATATTAAAATAAATAAAAATGTCTTTAAAGTAATAGTTAATAACAAAATATAATTAATGACTAATCAAATATAACTTAATATTAGCTTTAATATTTTCATAACCTCATATATAGTTAAACTTGAAAATTCTATTTAATAATTGATTAAGTATTTTTAAACATAAATCGTCATGTATATTAATTCCAAATTTGCCATGTTCATAGCTGAAAAAAGAATTATAAGTGAATTTGTTATTTCATATTTTAATTTATAGTAACTATGATTTGAAATTAATTATTAAATTACCTCTTCAAAAATATTCTTAAATTCATCTCATTTTTAAAAATTTACAAATAATAATAAAAAATGTACTATATAACAAGGAAAACAAAAAATTCCTTTAATGGATTAAAATACCACTTTAATTACAGGTTATACTTGATCGAGATTCTGTTGACATTCATTCAACTGTTGATAATGAGGATTCTTCAGATAACAATAAAACAATTTGCTTGGAAATTTTGGATATACTTAAAACATGTTTTTTTCAAAAATCAGAAATCAAACAAACACTTTATCGAGGATTAGCTAAAGTGACTTCACACAACAATGAATTATGCATATGTGTCAATAGCTTATTATTGGACCATATTAGTATATGGTGTAATAGACGTGTTGCAGACAACAAACAATCGTTAAAATTTGATAAATCTATTGTCTTAGGAAAAGATAATAAACATATTGTCAATGTAAGTGCAATGAATAATATAAATAGTAATTTAGAATTATTCTCCTCCCAATTATTTCATTCCTTTTAATATGTTGTGTTGTATGATTTACAAATAAAGACACTTTAATTAGAAAAAAGAGTCTCATAACAAAACTTACTGTTACATTAATTATTTTTATGTTTGCTTATTGTTTTTAGGAGCCACTGGAAGAGCTAATTCTTTTGGCTCAGCATGTAATAATTATAAATATGTCGTTAGAAGATAATGAAGAATGTAATAGCATAGATGAATTAAAAAAATTACTTGATCAACTAGTGAATTTTTATTGTGAATGCAATACGGACGAAATAAAAGTGGTTTGTTATGGTATTTGTATTTACAATTAATGGTATTAAATTTTTTTTTCTCTTTTAGAATGATAGTGATAGTTTATTGGATATAATTTCAAATGTAGCTGGTTATTCTGATATTATTAAACAAATTCTTTGCGTTTATCAAGCATTTATTGTGTATATAGTTAATTCATGGAGTAATCCCAACCAAGATAAAAAATGCTATGAAAAACTACAAAAATTATTTTCTAAATATAATCATATTGTTGAAGCTGTTTTGGTAATTACAGTTTAATTATCAAAAAAAATATTACGTACATTTGTTTTATTCTTATTTAGGCATCAGATAAAACTAATAAAAAGAAAGACAAAGGAAACAAAAAAAATAAAACTGAAGTAACTGGCACATCTAAATTTACTGAACCTGCAATACATTTGGACTTTGGTGTTCTATACAAGTTTCTTTCTTTATTAATGTAAGAAGTTTACTCATATTGACTTCTATAGTTTAAAGTTACTTAGAACATGTTACTATTTTTTAATTTTAGTGAAAATGTAGAATGGAATTCTGAAAGTACTGTTTCACCATTAAAACAAAATGTGAGACTGTGGGAATTTGTTTTAAAATTAGTACAAATGCATTTGAATGAAATAAAGATATTGATAACACGTGACGTAAAACCTCTTAATCTATATGAAAACTTGTGTAAATTGACTAAGTAAGAGTTACAATTTTATATATTCTTCGCATACATTTTTGTATTCTCCTTCTCATGTTATGTTCATAGATTGCTTTATGATTATTTTCTGTTTGATGTTTGTGAAAAAATGAAATTTAGTCAAACTGTTGTTGAACTTGGATTAGAATGTTATTTAGAAATAATTAAACTAGTCAGTTCATATTACAAAAAATTGGGTAAATTTTTATTAGACTCCAGTAAGTACAATGTAAAAAAATTGAATTTTGAAAGTTATTTTGATCATGAAATATATTAAAAATATAATAGATGAGGGAGATTCAAGTGATGAATCAGAAGAAACATTTAATGTACTTCGTAATATAAGATTTCATTTAGATAAAGTATTAGAAATGAACCAAGTAGATACAACTCTTGATGATGATGACGATGATGATAAAACTAAATTTGAAAAAATTGAATGTCACCTTATCGGATGTGTATCTGTTATATGCCATTCTGTTAAAAGTAACAATGATGCAAAAATGAAAACTGTAACTATAATTTACATTGATTTTATATTATTAGCTAATTAATTGTTAATTTTTACTAGGTATTAGTTTGGCTATCTTCCGTAGCTGAAAAGTATTCATTTTCAAACTTAAATAATTCTAAAGAATTTTTAACTCTCCTTTTGGATATGCATGCTGCATACCAAGAAGATCCTATAATTTTAGCTACTATAGTTAAAAACTTGTGCTCTTCTTTTGGTCAAATAAGTAAAGTAAGTTTTGCTGAAAAAATATATTTTGTTTAATATTAGTTTAATTTAAAATCAAGTTTAGCATATATTATTTTATTTTTAATAGAAAAATTACAGAATTTACAGAAAAAAACATATTTATTTAAAAGTATATGACTCTACAAAGTTTATTTAATTAAATAAATTTCATGAAAAAATAATTGTTTTATATAATATACATAATATTTAAATTACAAATATTTTTATGTACACTTAAGTTTAATATTAAATTAAACTGTTTGTTATTGATAACATTTAAACATAAATTATGGACTAATTTATTATTTGATTAAAGGTTTTGATATTAACTAATAATTTTGGTTTTTAAATTTTAAGAGTCATAAAATCAATGAATCACAGCTGACTCCTTTGAGAATCATAACAACTTGGAATAGAGCATCTATTTGTCCGATTTTGTGTCAGTGTTTATGCAACGAGTTGAATAATGTGGTAGTATGCTTATCTCGAATCAAAGCAGAGTTACAAGCTTCTCAAAGGAAAATTAAAACTATTTGTCAAGATCGTTTAAAAGCTAGAGAAAAAGCTATTTGCCATCGTATTGTACTGGTTATATTAGTCACAACTTCATTTACAAAAGCAGTCATTCCATTGGGTCAATGTACAGAGGCTGTTTTTAATTTGTTGTATCAAGTCTATCATACTATTAATATAGTTACAAAACATTTCTTAGCTCGTTCCACTTATCATGAACCTGTTTATAAACAAGCTTTGTTGAGTATACTTTTGATTTTGTTGATTTCGGACTATCTGTAATATTCTAATGTTTTGTTACAGATTGGGTAAATTATCTGAAGTTGTCAACAATCAACTGTCACCTAACGTTTCAAAATTTATTATGTTTGTTGAGGTATGTAATTCTTTGTTTTTGATTAACATAATTCTGCAGTTATTAATTTGAAAAAATTGCTATTGTTAATAATTTTTCAGCATGATAGACCATTAACAGACAAAGAAAAAAAGTCAGCTCAATTAAAAAATCAAACTCGTCGCCAAGCCAGTTACATTCCTAGAGTAGTTACTGAATTAGAGCTGTTTGTAAATCAAATAACCAAGTTGGGGAAAAAATGCAAGGTGATTAAAATAGTTTAACTTAATTTTTTAGGTGATTATTTTTTAAATGAACAAAATAAGTTTTGCGATTATTATATTTTTATAATTAGGATCAGAATTTAATAAATAATCTGAAATTGACTTCAAGCCGTGACTTTAGACTTAATATACAGAAAGTTCAAGATATGATTAGCAAACAAAATGAATCAGAAGTAAGTTATTTTAGATGTTCTAAGAAATGTAGTGCTAATGCTGTTGTTTTTATTGTCAAGGAAAGTGATGTAGAAAATACAAATCATAATAGCTCAAATGAGTCACAGAATAATCAACCACCTAAGAAAAAACGAAGATCAAGCTCAAATGATACATCAGTTGGTTCACCAGTTTATTGACTAATGTATTTGTTTTAATTTGTAAAAAAAAATCAGACTATTCAACAGAATAACTTAAATGTGAATTTTTAAAGTAATATTATTTAATTAATCATTTTCTTTTCAAGCAATTTAAAGCAATTTAATAAGTATCTAAGAATTGTTATGTTTGTATTCATAAAAAATGTATGGAAACGATATATTCATTTTTGAAGATATATTTTTTTATAATTCATTATACTCATTTTTTACTTAACACTATTTATGAATAAAAAACAAAGTTATCTTATATTTCATGTATTTTAATGTGAATTATCTGAGATTGGATTTAATTTGAAAACAGTGTGAAAACCAGTGAAAAAAAACATTACAGTTTCTAGAATATTATTCTTAAGCTTTTTTTTCTCTTTCCAACACCTAATCTCAAATCTAACTTTGTTTTTGAATCTCCCAGATCCTTACATTTTTGATAAGAAACTTTTCATATTATATTTACAGTTAGTGAAAAATAAATAAATATTCAGAAAGTTCATAAAATATTCATGTGCAAGTGTTAGAAAATTAAATTTTGATTAAATTATATAAGTAATTTTGTTGTCTGAAAAATGAACCCTTGAGACTTATTAACACTATAACATACTCGTATTTTAATGGTTTTTATTAAATTAATTACTACATAAGCCAAAGTTTATAATTTTTTTTTTTTTTTTTTTTTGTTAAAGTTTGTTTAACCAACCTGATATAAATAATTATGATTAATATTCTAATGGAGTAGTTTTGACTATCTATAGACATAGATAATTATCGTATTATCCTCCTACACACGGAATAATTTTTAACGCCATTGGTACATTGACTTAAAACTTGTAAGTACAATTAACCTATATCAGTCACTCTAACGGCCTTGTGTCCGTCCCCATATCAATAACTTTGCATAATCAAATGACCATTAATTGGGAGTAAAATACTTTTGCAACCCAAGCGCTTTATCAGGAGCTGAAAGTGTGACCCCTTGCGGTCTCGCGCGGCCATCCGATTCATTACGCCCCTGGGTGTCGCGACCAAGTGAATTCTTCTCGGTCTAATGTTTTAAATATTAGCGAACGGGGCTCTACGGTGATCGGTGCTGTTACACGTGTCGAGCGTTGACGACTCGGTGAACATAAACATAAAACGTTTGCGAATCACAATAACGTTTCGGTTTACCTGCGACACTGCATAGTGGCGATGGGCTCCCATGCGTTACGCCTGACGTTTAAACGTTCGCCGCTCGACATGCACATCGTTCCGTCGTTGCCTCCTACACAGTACAGCATGTCGTCCAGCGTGGCCACGGCGCAACTACTGCGTCTGCTGCTCATGGCCGGCACCGTCATCCATTTGCTCATCCTCGGGTCGTACCTCTCGACGGTCGATTGGTAATTGGTTGAGTCAAAGCCACCCAAAGCGTACAGACAGTTGTCTGGAGGAAAACCACAAAATATGCGTTACGTTAATAACAATAATAAAAAACATTAATAATAATAATAATAATAATAATGGTACTGGTCGAACGGCAAGAAATCCTTTGTTCGGATGAAATTGGTCGAATTTCGAAATCCGCGAGAAGTTCGTCAAAAACGTACCGGTCCGCCCATCGTTTTATTTGAAAAAGTGTAACATTTATTTTAACGATTTTTGTGTTGTTAAAGTAGTTGTTTATCAACGCGAATAATAATTTCGTACTTGGTTTGAACTCGATTAAATAGTTTAAACTCGATTCGAAAACCATCCCCTGGAGACTTGGGGGGATTTGACAGGTTCCATTCGTTCTTGCCATGTTTTACCGACAGCTTTGCGGTATACATTTTTATTTCTTGATGCGAGAAACTTTCGACCCTCCCCCATCGTTTATTACGTCATCATAATCATCTCTTGGATATCTTATTTCAAGGAGAAAAAACGGCGCGGACAATCAAAATCTACGTAGCCGAGTATCCACGGGGTGGTATATGGTGGCCATTCCCACTTTATCCCCCAAAAGTTTCTCGGACTGTATTGCACGTGTGATGAATTCAAACAATAAAGAAAAAGAAAAGTTTAAAACGAGATGGGTAGGTCGTTCCTTAAGTAAAATTTTTCCGCAATCGGCTCTTATCCGTACGCTTTTTTACTCGAACCGACAATCGCGTTATGGAAATGTATTGTTCTAATTTGTCGACTCTTGCCATTTGACGGGTGACAATTCTTTCTGATCTGAACGGTACCTTGTGATTTTGACGCTAAAACCGTCTTCGCACGAGGCGATTTCCAAGAGACGCGACGCGACTCGAGCACCTCGTAAATCACTTTCTATGTTTAGTACTGGGAAGGTACAAATGACGCTACCCCCAAACGACGCGTATCCTACCGATCTCGCAAGGAAGGTCGCCCGTCGCTGGCGACTCACGGTTTACGAGTGTTTTCCAGTGTTTAACTTTTGAAAACTATCAAGTTACAGACGAAGAAACAATGTCGATCAAGAGTTAGTATGGTTCATTTGTCATTCGGCGAAATGCTCGGATTTTTTTTTTTAAGCTCATTATCGTTCAAAACTTTATCATCGTCACTAGACGACGTACTGAAAAGTCAGCTACAAGAAGGCTGTAAACAAACGCTCTCGACTAGCTGTAGACCGGAAATATTTCCACGGTAGCTTCCGAGAACGGGGCTCGGCGTGCGACTCGTGGGTAGTATCCTATTGGCAAGCAACTCCGACAGACGGCACTCGAGTACCCGTCGCGTCGCCCAGGAGTTGTCTCGTGCGAAGACGACCTAACGCGTTTGCTTGGGCTACGCTAAGCGTTGATGTTCCTCCTATTCCGCGTGGGAAAATCCTCTAAGTACACCGCTGGTCCTGCGACAAGTGTACGCGCGCAGCACTGCATAACGCATGCGAACTTACCGACAACGGAGACGCGACAATACCGTCGACGGGTGGTCATGCTGGGGCAAGACGACCAGACGCCGGTCAGCGGATCGTACCGTTCCACGCTGCTCAGGCACGACGCACCGTCGAAACCGCCGCACACGTACAGCAGCCCGTGGTTAGCGCTGACGCCCAGGCAGCTCCTCTTCGTGCCCAGCGACGTGACCGCCGACCATTTGTTGCAGTTCGGGTCGTAACACTCGGCCGAGGACAGGTCCACTATGCCGTCGTATCTGCAAACAAGTCGGAAGATTATTATAATGTTCGACACGAGAATTAGATGGGCCACCAGCACGCCACGTGGGCCAAGGCTATCACACGGCTAGATAACAACGGTTATCTATCTATTTCAAGCAAATAGCTTCGGCGCTAACGGCGTAACGCGTTAACAATTAGTCATTACTATTTGATATTTGCATTTTCCGATTAAAATACGTAAAAGATAGCTTACCCTCCGATGGCGTAGATCAGCTTGCCCAATGACACGATACCCGCGCGACTCCTGCACTTGGACATGGGCGCGATCGGCAGCCAACGGTCGTGCCTGGGGTTGTAACACTCACCGGCGCTGTGAATGGTGAACAGGCTACCACCTCCTGCGGTAATATAATTTACTGTACGTATTAAAACCATCTGACATGAGCATAGGGTGTTAAATTGGCGTATATATGTACGTGGGGAGAGGGAAGCCTAACCGGTTCGCTCTGTGTAACATCGCGAACATAAGACCTGCGTACACCTTAGAGGAAAACTTACCGATGGCGAAGATGTAAGGCATCAGACCGTCAGGACTCCGTTGCTCGGTCTGTTTGCTAGCGAAATCGGACCTTTGATCCGGCAACAGATGGTACTTCATGGCACCCAACAACAGGTCCTTGCAACTAGGCTCGCTGCGCACCAGCGGTTCCGTTTCGACCACGTTCAACAGGAACATTTTTGACATTTGGGCCAGCCGCACGTGTCCCAAGAGCTGCGTGACACGGTACTATTATTACCAGCCCCACATTTGAACATAATGAGCAGTGAAGTATAAACTTCTGATGTGTTAACCGTGCAACGGTTTACGGGGCTCCTCGATATCACGACTAGTGTATTAGCTACCACGTTGAGATACGTAATAAAGAAGCCATTTGTAACGACATAGACCGATGGATCGATGTCTTGCGATTAAGGTTCGTGAAAATATCTTTTATTTGATACTTAATAATTGTAAACAACCATTGTTAATAGCGTCGTTACAAACGGCTTCTACCAATTGCTGCGTACTTCAATCTCAACAAATATACCTACATAATACGATAATAGTACAATGATAGTATTTTCTGGCATCGATTTGCGATCGGAATCGGTTTCCGGTTTAGTCGGTATCATAATATTTTTAATCATCGAAATTTATTGTAATACCAAATCGTTGCGATTAATAATCGTTCCATCGACAATTGCGGTGTCGAGTTTACGTTACTGTACCTGTGCAATGTGCTGCGATCGTTCAGCAGGGTTGTGTTTGATCCAGTCCATGACGGCCACGAAAACTTGTTCTTCGGACACCACATTCAATTTGTCGTTGGACACTAAATCTTCGATCTGAAAACGGTAAAAGCTTACATGGATTCTATTTCGACCGGACTTTTATAAGATTCTGTTATTGTTATTGTATTGTATCGGATCCGGCTACCACGCGATCTTTGCGACGGCAGTAAATCCATTTACCATTCGGGTAAACGTGGTTTTTAATCAGTTTTCCAATCAAGTCTTACGCATCCGCGACCACGTATCACGCACAGCCGGGGGCGACGACGTGTGGTACGGCTACAATATAAGTTACATGTACATTATATTATTCAATCGCCCATACGCGACGCAACTTTATCCGGCATTTTATCTCTGTTCCATTGATTTTCTACTGCATTATATTGTTTCATATTCCGTGACGTCCGCCCCGGGAGAACACAATACGTGTACGATGCATCGGTCTCCGGCACACGATACACATCGAGTATGTTTTGTATATGTGTTTGCTTTATACGCGCACACACGCGCGATCGAGTTGGAGGGGAGTGTAAGGTTTAACGACACCCGAGTCGTTCGTATCCGTGTACAGAGCGAATCGAACGGAATCGTATCGGATTTAAACGGCCGAATAAAATAACAAAAAAATTGCTAAAGTAATGGTAATGGTAAAAGTCGGGCGAGATTACGAAAGTTCTTGTACAGCGATGATCTGCAGTTGCTGTCAATCGTAACGACGCGTAAGTGGCGTACGGATGCGGAACATTTGGTTGTTGTATCTGTCCGGAGTTTTAATCAATTCTTCAGAGTTCTCGCGATAAAATACAACGGACGGAGAAAAAAAGTAATGACAACAACGATAAAAAAGTATCTCGTTTCGTTTATTAAAAAAATATCTCGCGTACATACCGACTGTTCGTGATTAAAAATAATAATAATAATAGTAATAATTCCGTCCAACCGAGCGGTGCCGGGAAAAGCGGAGAGGGAAGGATAGAAATAGTAATAATCATAATATTGCGGTGGAAGGGTTGTGTTGCGACGGCGGAACACCGTACGCACGGGGTGAAAATTCTCATTAGTCTACACCACTGTCAAGGACTCGCCCCGTCGCCGGTCTGTGACGCCACACGAAACCCCACTGGAAACCATGCGTATCCCCCCCCGGTCTGCGCAACGGTTCGCTCGCCGCAGCGGTCGTGTCCTTCCAACCCCGGCCCGTCTGGAACGCTCGTCCGCTCGTCGCGGGTCCTAGCGTCGACGACCTTTGGGACTCAGACGGTCCTAGACGTTTTTTATTTCCCTTTCGGGCGGTGCGCATACAAAAGGCTGCAGGTCGATTACCTCGGAAAACGATAGAAAGAGAAACTCTTCGGTTTTCACTACTTCTTCGAAGTTTTGCAATGCGTAACGGTGCGACCGGGTTCTCAGCTCATTGCACGAGTGTGTTTCTGAAAGAAAAATCACGCTGCATATTAAACATAAGTACGAAACCATTAGATTGTTAATATTTTTATTTTTGAATTTTTCAACGTCGCTAAACCCTTTTTACGGCTACATAATGCAAGCCTAACACTCCTCAGTTTTTAGTCAAATTGGCATAAATATAATTCACATAATTGTACGACAGGGAGGAGACAGCTCACGACGTCAACTGTAAATATTGAAGCGTATAACTTCAGTTGACATATTACCATCCTAACGCGAGTAACTTAAAATCTTATTAATACTAAGTATGTCGTGTGTGTCATCTCCGCCTGTCATTCGGGCAATCATTGTTCAACGCTGTGATCCAATAATCAGGTGTATATATTCTATTTACTATATTAATATTTAAGTAATAAACATCATTGTGTTGCTCATTTGGTGATTATATACTTTACAAGATTGACGAGCCTTTGGAGTCCCGCAACAGGGCTATAAATATTAATCAGGGAACTTTAGAGTATCTAGTGCAGAGATAGTCTAGCCAGCTATATCGTAGAGATTCCACTAGATAACTCTATCGGCGGACATTCGTATTCGCTAACGAATACCGAATAGTTCCGTTACACCCTGATATGGTATTTTATTACATTTTATCAGTTATTTAATTTAATAATAATAATTACAAATTATTGTTGTAAGTCCAATCGGGGCTCGATTGTTGTTATCCTTAATATTTTTATATTTATATATTCTTTATTTTTAATTGCTTTTTTAATCGGCAAAACGAAAAATTTTCATCAAAAATACATATTAGAAGTTTATTTAATATATAAATGGAGATTTGAACACTACATATATTTCCATTCCGACGGAACGAGAATGGAATCACTCTGTTACTGTCAACAATTATTTTTGATAACAATTCGTGGTCGGTTGGATGACGTGTGCAGGGTGCGTATGTAAACGCGTCAGACAATATATTTCAATGACAATAAGATCTAATGTTATTGATACGTGTGCAGAGTAATTACCTATAAAGGTTAGTTTCTGCCGGGTCGGTTCGTTAAATTTGTCCGGTTCGGTAACTATAGGAGCCCATGCACGTCGTTTGAGAAATCGAAAGTTCAACGCGCGTCAAAGAACTAGTGGTTAACGAGCCGAAAAGCCGTAGTAAACACCTAGTCGTCGTGCTCCCCGTAATATTAAGTAGTAATAAATAACGGGCGAGGAAATTGTTTTGTAAAACGGTATCCGCTGCGACTGTATATATTTATAAAAAAAGTGACGTTCATTTATCACGATTACATTCACGTTGAGACGTATTTAGGCGTATTTACTGTATCTACTAAAACTAAAGTATACGCAACGGTTAACATCGTTATCGATCTGTCGCGAACGAATGAAGTAAATGTAAATCGTGTGTACAGTCCGTATTATTTACTCTGTTATCAGGTAGGTATAACGTCTAAGTTATGTTATTCATTATGCAATATCGAACGGTTAATGACATTAATATTACCGACGGTGCACGGTTTAATAGACTTTATTGATTGTCGATGCTTTGCGCGGGCGAGTTAGAAACTTACCAGCGAACTGCCTGATCCCCAGACAGTTGGTCGGATGCAACTGCTTCATCAGGAACGTGCAACACGCGTCCCGGACCGAGTTGATCTGGAGCAGAGACGACGCGGGCAACAGTACCTGTGGAAATAAATCGTATTGTAACACGTGCATGTACACGACGGGTAGTGGTGAATAATTTATCGTGGCGCGGAAAAGTTTTCGATTTAACCGCGCGACGTCCTTGAACGTAGAGTCGCAGAAACGCACATTTTAGCTAAATATATATAATGATTATGTGTACCCATGACGTATGCTAACGAGCCTTAAGCACGTAACGACGTTTGACCCAGTTATTATGACCGGGCGGGTAGTGCAGCGCGCGAAGGGCAAACAAAAGTTCATAGTCAAATGCCACGACATGAGTCTTGCGAACCTATTTTATACATAGCAACGTTAAAAATCAGATCGACGCGGCTGTTATAACGGGCTCGTCTGCGAAATTCGTGTTTCGGCGAGATTTTCACGGTAATTGTTAATCGATCCCGCGCGCAGACGAAAACCGAACGAATGGCCGAGCGAAGATGAAACGCGCGCGATTTAAACCGCCACATATTTCGATACTAATGTATTAGGACGGACAATTTGTAAAATTTATATCGCACTACGCTCTAAACTTAAATGATTATTTGTATATATCATGTTATAAAATATGCGCGATCATGCCCTATGCCTGCTGAAAACTGATTTAAACGTATCGTAGAAACGATCGACATTTTTTATTTGTTTTCTTTTAAACCAGTTCTGCGATATTCGTTTAGGCAAGTAACCGTTTGCGTGCACTCCAACGAATGAGATGATTTTTATCAAATACTTTTAAATTAGTCGTAAAAGCTTAACCCTCTGTACCACACAAAACGCGTCGCGTAGTGCACACGAGTTTAAGCTCTGACTAATTTAGTTGTACAAAACAGTACTCATTATAAGTGATTTCGTTGCGAGAAAACAAAAAGTATCAAACAAAATGCGGAGCGTGTGCCCCCGTGTATGTATACACGTGAAATGCGATGGCGAAATGAGTTTCGAGAAACGAGAGAACCCTCCAGTCGACCTGCTCTCCCGTAGAGATTGATGATCGGATTATTAAGGCCTATGGTGTGCGTGCTGGAATCGCATTTATTCGAGTTATACTATACATATACGTATTATATATATTATTATTTTCGTCCCTGTTTTCTTTACTCTTCTTCTTTCGACCCTCATCCTTGTAATGCAACAAATCCACCGGTGCACACCCGCAGGGTCGTTTCGCCAAAGTACAACATTCCGTATACGTCCGTTTTCGCACGCGCGCCCTTTAATCTCGCTTGTTCGCGAGAATCGAACACAACTGACCTGTAGGTATTATACATTTCGTTCGTTTGCCTAACACAGATGGTATCATAATATTATTACGAGTTGGTCTCAAACAGTGTACTACAGCTGGTCGACCTCCGCGATCGCAGCGACATAATATAATATTTTCGTATCGATTTCGAAAGTCTGTTTTACAATATTATAAATATTATAGCCGCATATAATGAAACTCGCCTCCGGACGAATAATTCGTCGACTATTTACTCCGACGACTTTTCAACGTCAAAACCACGTTCGTTCGTACAATAATTATTATATTACGTGTCATGTATTATGATGCTGATATGAATAGCACACACACACACATGCATTTTGAATAATTTGAACATTTGATTTGACTCGAATAAGAAATATTTTTTGAAACCTTATGAGAGACGTATGCGACGTATTCGTCGAGTATACTGATATTAACGCATAACGTTAAAAAAAATTGTAATAACGTAATCTTTGAGACACACTAATTTTTGTACTTCCAAGCAATAGTTATTGATAAATATTATCCCGTTTTTGAGTTTAAGTCTATTTAAATTCTGTGTTATACTATCATATATTAGATTAAAAGTGTAATGTATTATCAACACGGTGTAGTCTAGACAGTACCTACATACGAGCGAGAAATAATTATATAGACTGAATCAGATCACTGTAATACAGTTGTATGCAGTAGTACAGTCATGTTATGATCACAAACTTAGGCGATCTCATAGTTTAGGTATCTTGGTTCGCGCTTACTTAGACTGCCGTAATCTAATATACCTGGACGTTTTCATCGGTTATGTGAACTTGACCGGTGTACGAGTACTCGACTAGTAGTTGCAGAGCACCCAAGTCCACGTCGTGCAATTCGACTTCGGATTGTAGTTTCTCGGCCATGTCGTCTATGAACAGAATAATGATATGACGATGTAAACAATTTTAGTAACAAATTAAATACTCACCGTTGAACATAGCGTAAAAGTAAGGACTAGAAGAGGCCAGCACCAATCGGTGGGCTTTCGTCACGCTGTTACCGACTCGAAGTGAAACGTCGCATAGCTGAAACGTAACATTAACGAAAGAATATAGAAAATATGAGGTTACGTAAGAGTTCGATATATATCGACTTTGATATATTTTATTATAATGCGCCGTGGTTTGAAACCGGATCGGCTTACTTGGATGTTGACTCGCATCTTGTTGATAACTGAAAACGACGACATCGGATGATCGGGATCGTGGTGCAGGTAACAGGACATAGGTTCTGGTGACTCGCAAGTCGGCGGCTCTTCGACGACAGTCTCTTCGATTTCTGGGAAAACGAAACATAAATAGAAAATAAAACCAATACACATGGATATGAATGCTTATGAATGCTACAGGACGACAAGGAAGAATAATAAGAAGAAAAGTGATACTTTTTATAATATTAAAGGCCGATCGTAAAACAAAGATATAATATGTCCCCGGGGAAAATGAGATTTAATGTAAATGTGTCATGTATTTTTTCGCTTAACGACACATTTAATCGCCCTGTCTCGTGTACATAATAGCAGTACACGCCAAACACGGCGCCACATTGTCGCCGCTGGCTTTCAAAGGATTCTGTCGATACGATTTCTCGGCACGTAGGAACTTTTCTACCAGATAAACATTGTCAAAATTTATTTTACGCATTTCATCCGTACAGTTTTAGTACTAATATAATACTCGTAGTATCCGATTGACGTCAGCCCGGGTGATAGTGAGGGTGCGTTAAAATGCCTATTGTGGGATGCTCGTATAAATGTTTCAGAAACCAAATTATTTTTTAAGAATTGCGACGGAGGGTTTTTAATTGTACTCGAAACTTACTTAACTTTATCGCATTGGCGTTTATATCCGTTAAGTGTTTTTTTTTCCCTATATAAATGGTACCCGCACACACGGCTTTAATCTGGATAGACACTTATTCTATGTGTCATTATACCGTATAGTTTAGGTCCAAAAGACATTTACTCGAAATCTGTGAGCCGAACGGAGACGTGTAAACATTAATATGTTCAATTTGACGTACACTGTGACAGAGTTAGATTTTTTTTTTAAAGCTGGGTTATTATTGCTAAAATTAATTTTAAATATATGTATTGGTAACTTCATGTCGGAATTGTATTGCTTACAATACTATACTTGACAAAAGAAAAAGAATATTGTAAAATAGTGTGTCCGTTATAACTTAAATTCACCATTACGTATACGATTTATGATTTATAATTTTCAGCATAGATTTTTAATTAAATTAATGCGTACTTTCATAAATGAGTACTATAAAAATAAACGGTGTTTTTTTTGTCCATAAAATCCCATTTCGTTTTTTGGCAACGTTTTAGTAATATATTCCTTACGAAAACAACATTTTAATCAAATTCAACGAACAACAATACACAATTTAAATGGCACATAGGCCTGTAATTTGCAATGTAAATATTTTTATAAAGCACGAGAAATAGGGGGACATG
The DNA here is from genome assembly GCA_034509805.1 of Sipha maydis. Lineage (NCBI taxonomy): Eukaryota > Metazoa > Arthropoda > Insecta > Hemiptera > Aphididae > Sipha > Sipha maydis. The sequence continues at coordinate 168,055 of JASXSY010000679.1, read as the reverse complement.
GTTGAAAAATTACTGATATTAAAATTATCATGAAATTTACGTTTTTCTTAAGTTTAAAAACCATTTACTTAATTACAAAATTACAAAACTGATAGTGATTCAAAGGGCTTTTAAAATTGGAACAGATAAGCCGTATAAATTAAGTACAGATACTCAATTACAATAAGCAAAACGCTAAGTCTTGTAATTTATAAAATAACTCGCGAATTTACAGTATATTATTGAACATTGAAAAATTGGTATTGAGATTTTTCTTTCCAAAAAGTATTAGGTATATATTTCTTTGAAATATTTCGGATATGATTTAAACCGTGTTTATTTAGGACCAAAAACTATTGAATCGGAGCCATACTTTGATAATTTAGCAAAAAAATTATTTTACTCGTTCGGAAGTCCGTTTATGGAGAAAAGTTTTGATAACTCGAATCTCGGTTGTTACACGTTTTCAACGACGCCGTTTCGCAAGTTATCGATACCGGAGCGTAATGGAACTCGCGAGTTTTACACCCGACCAAACGTCTATAACAATACGTCATACAACACGTAATGCGTGTACACTTGGTCGGTAAACCCTGCGTACGTTCCGAGTAACCGGACGAGTGAATGCGAAAGAAATAATAAAAAATAAAATTGTACTGCAACAACGATAACAATATATTGCTGTGCTCCGGCGCTGATGGGTTTCCTAACGATTGACGTACACGCAGCAGTCGCGTGTCCCGGGTCAATTGGCGATCCGGCCGGTTTAATCATACTACACGAGAGGCACACACCGTGGGCATTATTCTGAACGCACTATATGCCGGTCGGTGTCCCGTCAATCTCAATAAACGACACAAGCTGATGGATAGGTTTTGCCGTCGTTTCCCATCAGGAACCGAGCGGTAAATATTATTTATAACGTTATAACGACGAAAAAAGTGCGCCCGGAACGGTTAACTAGGGACTTGCTTCATCGTCGACTCGACACACTGATGTGATAATAGTGCGCAAGTGTAGATCGAGAGATGCACGTAAACCAGCGTGCATTATATTTTCGCCACAGAGAATATCTATAAAACTGATTAACGTGTAATAAATAATACATTAATAAACGTATGAAATAATGATAAGACGTTTTCGTGAAGGACGATGCACCTGACATATGAAAACGTTTAACTGCACATGGACATCCATTCAAGTCGATAAGCATATCGAACGCAGATTTAAGGAAAATATTACTGCAAAGCAGTAAATAAATATAACATTACGCAGTTAGAACGAGAGCCATAAATCTGCGAGTTACACAATTTTCGTTTCGACAGTAAACGCGTAATTCTTTATAGTCTAATAATTACTTCGACGATTATATTTCTAAACAGGGATTTTCATTGCACGTTTACGTAAGGTTTGGAAATGTTTCGATCAATTACTACCGATGGAAATTATACGCAAACGAATCGCGTTTCTGCGAAAACTGTCCAATTTCTCCGTCATATTGTTCAGGCATTATTTTTGATCGATTTTAAGCAATAACGTGCGTACGTGTAAACAGCGGTAAATACCCACGACGGTGATGGGTAATTACAATATTATGTCGGTGTCTATGGGAGTTTTTTTTTTTTCAAAACTTTAGTTGACGCATTAAGAACATACGGTGTAGTGGAGTGTGCGTGTAAAGTGTGTACGCGAAAGTAAATAACTTAATTTAAACGAAAAATTATGACTTCGCAGCCGCCGCAATTATTCTCGCGTGCGTTCGGATGCGTACAAGTGTATTATGATAACGACCACGTATTGGGCGCATTAATCATAATAATTGATGGTGTTATTAGTACTACCGTTGCACTATAGCCATTATCACGCAGCAGTATTTTGTTTAATGAAATGAAATTATAATAAAATCCATTACGGTATTATTAGTATATTAGTGAATTCTTAGTACGAAGAAGCAACTGTAGCGAAAATGTTACGGGAATCAGTTATTATAAAACACAATTATTGTTCGCCGTCGCCAACACGTAGCGCGTATGAGTGCCGTCGATTTATTTCCACGTCGTAATTACTGACAATAATAATAATAATAATAATACACATAAGTAAGTAAAACACTGTGCAATCGACCCGGGTCGAACATATAATTTTTTACTCCGCACGTTCGACGTATGATATGAACTTCATACGCATCATCGTCTACTGTTAATGTAATAACGTCATGAATAAGAAACGCAATTCTTTCTCGACTGCCGCCGGCTTACTATATTTATATAGAATATAATACATGGATATCTTGTGTTATATTTTATGGATAATTGATGCCAAAGTACGTCCAAACGGGATCTGTTCGCGCAACTAGTTCTTGCGACTCACACGTATAATATACGTGTATTTGACATATTATTTTTTTATTTTTTAATGCGGTAATGCGTACATAAGACATGGTCGCATTTATGGTAATTTCTGCAATCGTATATTGGTATACGGAAGTTATAATGCGACCGTTGTGCATTATATACAACAGTAAGTTATACCGTTCGGCCGACATCCGACGATGAGCATATTTACTAAGTGCTAAGTATTATTAACGCCGTTGTGCAAAGCGAGATAACTCGTATACTATTAGGCGTACGGTAACGTAATGGTGAAATAAGAAATAAGAACGCGGTGGCAAACTAAAAAATGCTTAACAAAAAATATACAAAATAAAAGCGATTTGCCGTATCGTCTAATGATGAACAAAAACAGTTCAACAGTTTAATACGTTCGGGTCCTTTGGATCGACACGAACGATAAAATAACATTTCGACGGTATACGTACAAACGTCACTGACTTACAATTATATTTGTTAATTCCAATGTCTCCGGCCGCTATGTCTACACAATATACTCGTGCATTCGCACACTGCACTTCCTTATTTCTAATTATACATGTCATCGTTTTCGATGCGATAGTATATTGTTGCGAATCGAAGTGTTTGCTCGGAATAATGATCACATGGATTACGATTCACGTGGAATCGCCACGTAATGATAATATAATACTATCACATTATATTAAATCTAAAAGGCGATTGCATTTTTGAACAAAAATGCCCGAGAGCTCGACGATATAGACGTAGTACACGAATGTAATGGGATTAGCATTCTGCATCTATACAAATTAACCATGTGAAATTTTTAGGAAACTTGTAGTTTCTAAAATATATTTCTTTTCGATTTAAATCAAATTTCGAATATGAATTCATTTCGTTTTTGAATAAAAGAAATAAAATGTATGTTATTTTAAAACGTAAAAATACTTATACACCTGTTATCATTACAAATAAATATTTTTTTCTTGATGAAATCGCTTAAATTATGGCAGACAATTGATGATTATGACCTATTTTAGCCTTAATCTCTTGAACGTCATTATACATTATTTCTACTGCGTATTTTGGACCTAATACGCAAATGTGGCTTACGCATACCATGGTTTTCTCTCTAACACTTGTGCAATTAGTGTTTTTTTCAAATTTTTGATCGCGTTAGCACTAATTTTAGAAGATATATAATTCAAAATCAATGTCTATTGAACATTGGAGATAGTCGACCTCATAAGGAATATTACCCCGTTATCGCACATCTCGTCGAAAATCAATACAGAGGCGTCGCGTATATACTATTGTTGTGAATGTTATAATAATCGTAGCATGAAATCCAAAGCTGCGACGACGGTAGGGTGGCACGTGACAACGGTAAACGTTGGTATAGTGACGATAGCTGTAAGTTGTAATACGGCCTTCTGCGGAACGAGATATAAATCGCTTTTGTTCGGACGCGTTAGGACTTTCGACTAGATAAAATATTACCATATCAATACATACATGAATAATTATATGTTGTCAATCGGTGTTTCTGAGACCTTCGGGCGGAAACTTTGTGCACACGCGCAATGCGTGTATCATGAGATGTAGGCGCGCAACCAACCAAATAAATAACAATATTATTGTATCGCTGCGCGGTGCGCGCGCACGATTATCGATATGGCATGGATCCAAAACGTAGTCTTATCGTTCGTGTTGATTAAAAAAAAATTTAATATTATACTCAAAAACAAAAACATTCGACGAAATTAGATTTTCGACACAAAGTACACCGCGCACAATTACAGACGCGTGCATTTACGACGTGGCATAATGTGCACGGTAAATTAATGAATGCATTCGTGCGATATCCCACTAAAGTTTTGCTAGTGCCCAATAATACATGTTTGTCATTTTCATTGTACACGACGGAAATAGACATGGAATACAGTACGCATAATACGTGCACGCGAAACCTTTAAAACTCACGAAAGTAAAGATATCAAGTACATTATACTCGTATATTGGTAATCGAATAGTCCACTTTTTTTCGTCGTAAGCGCGTATAATGTTCGGAAAATATATAAACTTCCGCGCGTCGATAGTCTATAGTTATACTGGCTAGGATTAAACCGACTGGTAATATTATAATCATGTTATGTTTCGAATGTTTGAACCGACGTACCTACATAAAGTATATTACGTCACCGTAAAACATTTTAATATTAATAACAAAGTTCTAAGACGAGTTACATTAGTGGTTTACAAAATAAGACAAATGCCCACGGTTAACACAATGTGTAAACAAATATAAACATCATGACTGTTTTCAAATTGGAATTATTTGTTTAAATTGATATAGTTTGTGAAATACTAATAAATTATATAGTTAAAAATCATTATAAACTATTTCAGTACGCTTAAATACTTACGTTTTCTTTGGCCTTTTGTATCGTGTTATTTTTTAATAAACAATTACATGAACCATACTAACTATACAAATAAAATTAAAATTAATTAATTAATTAAATTTTAGCATTATCTGCAAAATGCTGTGTTTTTTATATCGCGTTGATATCACGCGTGATTTAGTGAACAATAAATAAATGGTAATACGAATAATAGTGTTTGGAGTATTTATTAAATAAAATAAAACACGACGTTATTTTTCAAATGATCGATATACTTCTTTTATAGGTTCATTTACTGCATTCGATAATGTATTTTTTTATTAGTCAGTGTAATACTAAATGTATTTTCAGTTCATCATTCATATCTATGTTATATAAGTAGAATTCTAAAAAAAAAAAAAAAAAATGTATAAAACGTACTACAATACAACTATATTAATTTAAATCTCCTTGAAGTATTTGAAAATCTTTTGATAACTTCTTCAGTGTCAAAAAAAATTTCGGGGGGGGGTCTGAACCCTAACCCCCCACCACTGGCTACGGCCTTGATAAACAGTATTCCTCTTTTTGTCGCTTAAACAGTAAATTTGATAACCAATGTGAATATTCTCCAAATATTAGAACAATATAATGTTTCAACGCCGATAAGTGAACAGTTTAAAAGTTTTCTTGTTTTGTCACTGATGACATTAGTTTATATAATGTTTGTTGTTCTGGACAAAGGATAACAAGTTTTGCATATTGCATCGTTCGTATTTATTTAAAGAATTCCGATAAATTGCGCACGTGCACAGCAGAGTGATGCAAATGTTTTATTTCGTGATGCGATGAATTCTATGAAATATTACGTTTTACACAAATAGACTCGTGTATTATTATTACATACATTTATTTTTTTTACGATTATATTTAATTTTAATTCACTTCAAACTCTGCGATAACTTATTTTATTGGAAATAATTTAAAACGTACAATATATAATTGTTTTAGTTCACGCGGAACATTTGTAGCATTTTAAAAATAAATTAATGACAACAGATCTGTTATAGGAAGCGAAAATAGATGAACACAAAAGATTTTAGAAATATCATTGTCTTGTTGTTAGAAGCCATCACAATAAACAACGTTAGTTTAATATAGAGAAGAAGCTGCGTGCGTGAAATATATTTGTTTTGTCTTAGCGAAATTAAAATACGAATAAAACATAATAAATACGGATATAAAAATGCATCGTAATAATTACGTAATAATTATTATATGTCACGATTTAAATTTGAAAATATGTTAATTCGAATTTTTTTTTCTGAAAAAAATAAAATTACAACTAGTGGAATCCTACACGTATTAATTTAACTGTAAGCTTAATGCATATTTACTATATATTATTCAAAACCATATATATTATAGTACATGTACAAACATTCTAGAGTTATTAACTGCAGGCGGGAGAGAAGTATCAATTTACTAACATTTACGATAACGCAATAATATATTATTTGAATTAAAATGTTCTCAACGTAAACATTAATATTTTATATAGCGTTTGAATATAATAGTTGATTGGACAAAATTAATTAACGTGCTTTCAATGGTTGGCACGACAAATAAATGCTTTTCAGTTTTGATCGCTAAAACTTGAAGTACGGTTGTCACACATTTAGCGATGACACTGAGAAACTGCAAATAGTTTCGGTAATTTTGTTTTGCATTTGTGTTTACGTTTTCACGCGGAGTTTCAATGTGTTTTGAAAGAGGTAAATTTTATAGTACGAGTTTACCGAGAAAAGAAGCTTGAAATACAAATAAACGTTTTTTTTATTTAATACTTCTTTACACATATCGTCAAAGAAAACAAATAAAAAAATTAAAAAAATGTGTCTTGCACGTGCGTACCGCGCTCCGTGTCTTCTTGATTGTGACAACTAAATTTGAAGCACAATTAAAAGAAAGGCAAATATGGGCGTTTGTCAACATTTTAGAAGTCTTTAAGTTTTCGAAATCTAATAGAATTTATTGGTTTGACAATGATGTCTTTTTTGGCAGTAAAAATGCTCCGATTTGCTTAAGCAGCAACTTTTCTGAAAGGAAAGTGAATGTAGATGGTACTTTGGCTAGTCTAAAATCCAAATTTTCAATACTTTTTAAAAAAATCGAAAAAAACGATAAAAAAATTAAGAAAAAACGAGAAATTTTACGTAAAATCACGTTTTTACAAATTACATTCTTTTAAAATGCTCTAATTCAAAAACCAAAAATCGCAACAAATTGAAATTTTCACCAAATCTTTATATTGACATTTTCTATACATGGTTAAGTTTTCAAAGTATTTTGACATATTTTGACTTATTTATAGACAATTTAAATTTTCGATTTTTGTAAAATTTTTGTTTTTAAACATCTATAAAATTTGATTGGCAAACCGAAAACTCTTGAAAATTTAATACAAGGTTTATAATAAGTTAAAATTATCGTAACTAAAAAATATCGGTGATCGGTTTACTCAAATTTTTTTTATAAGCCCTTAATGCTCAAATTTGTATAAAATGTGTAAAAATCACGATAATTTGCAAGTTATTTTGTAGATAAAAATTCATAAAATGTTTTCTGTTCATACTTAAGGTTCAAAATTTTAACTCTAGGTTATCTATAAGCTACTCTTCAAAAATCTTTAAAAAAATTTCTACCGGACTTAGAGGAAAAAATTTTATGACTGTTTGAAATTTAAATATTTACGAAATTGCATAAAATAGCGATTTATTCTCAAACCATTTTAAATATTTGTTATAATTCAAAAAGTATAAGTCACAGATTTTTTAAATTTTTACCAGCTGTTAAGATTGGCATTTCCTTTATGACATATTTTTTTCAAAATATTATATTGGTTTTTAAGCCACTTATAGGCATTTAAAATATTCGATTTTTTTACATTTTATTTTTATAATCGGTGATAAAAAAAATTTGGGGCGTACAAAATACTTGAAAATTTAATAGAAGATTCCACAGAAGTAGTTCTTAGTGTCATTCAAAAATTATTAAAATCCATAGGCACAATTTTGTTTTATAAGCGTTTGAACATCGAATATTGACATAAAATTACAAGTAAAATATAATATAATGTATAATATTCTAGACTGACAAACTATGTCGCTGTATGCAACTGCCAACCCATCCTAATTGAAAAATATATTTATCGTTTCAAAATATAATATACTTTTTACAATGTTTATAAATAACAATGTATTATATCCTAGACAAACATATTAACTCCGTTCAGAATCGTTATTCGTATACAATGATATCTATCATTGCATTCAAATTTAACAAATCCATTGTAATAATGACCTATCCTATAAACGAGGTGCACTCCACCCCCAACTGTATAGCAGAGCGAGGCCCATCCGGTTCTTTTTTTAATTACAATTATTGAACTTATACAATTATTAATAATGTTAAAAACAAGATAAAACACTAAGATGTGAACAAACTTAAATCATTTATTATTTATTATTATTTATCATTTTTAAGTTATGATTAATAATAAATAAAAATTGCTATTTTATATGTGTAATAATTGAAAAAACTCTAAAGAACAAGAAAACCTATACATATTATGAGCCTCTTAAGTTTGATATTAAATATAATTATGATAATAATAATTGATATTGTTATTATAAACGCGTAATCATTTTTCACAACTTTTGTTTCATTGAAATATAATATATAATTACTTTTCAAGATAATTAACAGTGGTTAAAAAAGGTTTTTATGATATATATATATATATATATATATATATATAAAGTTTTTCTGATTTAAGAAGATTGTTTTTATCTCTTATAAAATGAACGAAATAAATAAAAAGAACAATATCTTAATTTTTTACATATACATAGATATTAGTAATATAACTTATAATACAAACCTCATGAAAAAAAAAATGATAAACAATTGTCGAACATAAGGTCACATGTAAACTGGGCTTTCTGATATTTTATTGCAGCAATTATAAATGTTTCTTTTTTAACTGCAATTTACACGACTAAAGAGTTCAGTAAATAGAATAAAAATTTAAATAAAAGTATTTTCAAAAGAAAATTGTACGGTTGTCCGCGAAAGAAAATAGACACGTTTTAAAAATCATTATTTAAATATGTCAAAAAAAGGTTTCGTTGTAGGTATGAGTTATAAACAAACAAAAAATTGTTGTGGTTGGACTTTTACACAGATCATATGGTTAAAAGAGAAATCACGACGAGAACAAACATTATTTTGATGTGCATTTATTATCGAAACAATATTTTTTGTTTTGCACTTCTCTATTGCTATTATTGTTATCATTATTACTCCATATACATTACCGTATTCATACGTTGTACGTGTGTCATCTCTATATTTGAACATAATATAATGATGATAAAAATAATAATAATAATAATAATAATAATAATAATAATAATAATAATAATAATAATAATAATATTAATAATAATAATAATAATATTAACGTTGCGTTTAATTATTTATTACGATTATGCGAGTTTGTAATTTGATTGCAAGTCGCTTTTGTGTCGTGTTAATCCTTTTTCGTTTGCGACCTTCAATAATCCGGCTTTACCTTATCGCGCCATCCCGTGACACCAGTTGCCATCTCACGATGTACCGTACTATCTTCTACATCACCGAATGCTTCCGGGAACTTTACGGTTGACGAAATCGATTATTTTTGTTTATATACTCGCAACGAGTCTTTTACACACAATTGAAATTAATCCACCAGTTAGGTATAACAAAAACAACGTTGATGATTATTAAAATATTATACAGATAATGTGAGCATCTTTTGAGTCGTCAAAGGATGGGTTTGTCGTTTAAGGTATTAGTATTATTAGTATTTATTTAGGTTTCTGCATATAGGCACATAGAAGTGATCAAATTGTTTTTCTATTGTATACGAAATTATAGTTTATTTTTAAAAATAAATTTAGAAACTGGGAATTCGGTACGGTTGCAGAAACTTAACTTCTAATTTGTTTCTTTTTTAATACTATAAGCTGTTCATGATTTAATTCCGGATTGGTTGCATATTATAAGAATGTTTCTTAAATCAATTCGCCACGATGTTTTGTTAGAACACTATATTGCACAGCGTGACTGTTTCGTACGAAAATAAATAAATATTATATCACCTGTGGTCGACGATGGATTGTAAGTGGTTACACTTTACATCGTATAGATATGACGTGTACACCGTGTATACGGTGCATGTGTTCGTAGTCAACGTCGAAAACTGTGGTTTTTTTTCCATACGATTGCTTCGCCAAGGTTTTATACACGTCGTGCGTGTAAACCCGTACGGGCGTGTAAGTCGTGTTCTTAAAGTTTGTATGCCGCGTTACACTATTATTCAGTTGAAACAATCGATTTTTTTTTTCTCCACAAAACAATAATATACTGTTTACTGTGTGTCTAATAGCTAACGGGGTCGGACGTCTAGGCTCATTTTTAATTAACGACACGGCGGGTATAGTAACAACAATGCTTATTATAAATAATATTAATTCTCTACTGAGATCGGTTTGATTTGCCCACTGGCCGATACAGCACATAACATGCACGTGCATACACAGTACACAATTATGTCGGTATGACTTCGTCAGTTTGTATTTAATTAAGTATACAACATTTTGTGTACCATACAGAAGAAGTAAACGTTTACCATAAAGCCACTATTAAATTTCCATAGCTATCTTAAGCGAATCTTACGGCTGTACAATACTTATACGAATTACCGTGTACTTTTATAGTTCTTAATATAATACGTGCAATTATTATGTCAGTAAAATTTTTAATTGCTGTGATGAATGGTAAATATAATATTAAACTTCGATTTTTCGTACATTTTTCGTACTTACACTACTACACATTATGTGTTAAACTATAATTTTTTCTTCTAACTTAAGTTTTAGATTTTATGTCTTACACTCCTACATAGAATCTAAAACTTATGTTAGAAGAAAAAACTATAGTATAAAACATAATTTATGTAGTATTGATCAGGCACGTCACCAAGGGAGAGGCCTTAGGGGGCCTAGCCCTCTAAGAAAATTTAGTAGCACCCACCAAAGTGGCCCCCTTAATTTTAAATTTAAATATCTTAAATATTGTGGCGTTTAATTGTCTTCTAATGTATATTATTAATTATAGCCTTTAGCTCCATATAATTAACAATCGTATTACAAAAATTAAATTCCAAAATTTCATTAAAAGTATTCGTAATCCGACAATTTAAAATCAGAGTGATGAGACAATTATACGTCTAATAATAGATTGAAAACTTGAAATTTGAAATACGGGTCTTGAACGTATATACTTATCTATGGTACAGACAACACATTCTACCAACAATGGTTTATATTACTAATAAGAGTGATAGAAGTCACTGAACAGTAACTGGTTACCAGTATAGTATAATAAACGCCAAACAAATAACAATATTATTGTCTATCGAGTTAAATTTATTATTAACAAAAATCACGCAGCGAACCAGCTCACAAGTATTAAGCATTAATATAACAATAAAGAGAAGTATATTTTTATACTAACATATATACATTCATACTAATTAGTACCTACGTATTTACCTATTATATTATTATTATATGTAACCGTATAACACTTGAATAATAACTTAATAAAAATATTATTGTAATAAATAATAAGTAGAATTCAATAATCATGTTTTAGTTTGTGAAGTTGATAATAGCAAGAAGTTATTATGTAAGGCATTTAATAACTTTTAATTTATAATTTATATTTTTTAAATATTTTCATAAAATAATATAAATATTTTATTTGGGTTATTTTTATACTTTTTTTTTTTTTTTGTACGCTATGTATAGGGATGAATAACTCAAAGTAACAAGAGTGCCAATTAATAGTACTTAAAAATCTAGCAGACCAGAGTAAAGATAACAAAAAAAAAATATTAAGATAAACATTTAATATTTATTTTATATAATTTAATCGTATGATTGAATCAATATAAGATAAATATCTATAGCTTTATTAGTTATACTGATATGGATATTTTATTAATAAACATTTAAATATAATATTATGATATTAATATACCGGTTTACACATATCAAAAACTTATCAAAGTAGCCACGTCCGTAACCACGGATCAGTGTAACTTTGATTTGAGCACTGACGACATTGTTTACACCGTCAAATTTTGTCTGTCCAAGTAAAATATATAATAAATAAATTGATCAGTCATTATATATCAGACTATTTGTCTAGCATATTTGTTTTTATATTCAGATATATTTGTATTCCACAGAACTTCATGACTTTCGTACAAATGAATAAATTTCATTATTTTGTCCTCAGACCATTTTTTTTTCTGCCATTATGTACGAGTAAAAAATTAAATTGAAAAAAAAATTATTACAAAAAATATTATTGTATAAAATAAACTTAATAAATTTAATATTTCAAAGAACAAAACATTTTATATTAGTTATTATATTATATTAACTATTTGCTCAATTCCCTGAAATCAAGACATATTAAAAATAAAATGTTCTCCACACGTACGAGAATTTTGATACATGTCCGTGCCGGCACGGATCGGACAACTCGACTTGTACGAGTTTGTCACACGTACGTGTGGTGTGTTTATATTATCAAAGTAGAATCAGTGCCACTAATTCGTGGTTCACGGACGTGGCTACTTTGATAAGTGTAAACCGGCCTTTAGTCATTTAATAATTTAGTTATAGTTCAATATAAGATAAGAATATAATATTTACATTTTACGATCAACGTAATTAAATTAAATATCAATAAACGTTATAATTTTATGAATTTGAAAATATAGCATGATTCAGATAAAAAAAAACGCGAGCCGCCAGTTGCCCATTCCTGCTAATTGTTCGTCGAAAATAGTTTCTAAAATTCTAACCAACAATATTTTCATTATATATATGTATGTATACCTTGTTCGTCATTGGAATCCAAGTTATTTTCGGAATCAGAAGGAAGTTCATATTCCAAAAATTTTATTATTTCACTATCTAATAAACTTCTTTTACGCATTTCGAGAAAAGTGATTTTTTACGATGTAAAACTATAAAATACAAAAAATAAGAGCACTGAATTATGTTAGAAACATCCGTACTCGTACGTCCCACGAACGCTAAACACATACTATAGCGTTGAGGAACAGTCGTGCATTATTGGTTTACAAATAAAATATTGGGGTTATCTGTATAATCTTGTAAATAATCTAAAGCAAACATATATATCAATAAGATAATTTACAAATTCCTTAAAGTCAAAACCATTAGACAATTATATAACAGTTTATTATGAAAATGTCTAGTATTTTGACTAGTTTATGGTATTAGTGATTAGTAATTTGGAATGGAACGCTAGAACAAAAAATGTATTTAAGACTGGTTGCCTAAACGTGCCTTATAATTTACCGACTGATAAGGGCACTAATAGTCCGGTAACTAGATTTGGGTGTTCTATAAACGCCAAATAATGATAACGGGTCTAAATAGCCTGAATTTTTACCTGTAAAATACATGCCCGATTTTGGTTCGACAATTTACCGATAGATCAATGATAGGATCGTATCAATTTTATTGTTGAAATGTATGTCACTAATCATTTTTTAATTCTGATTATAAATATGATATTATATTTGTTAACTAACAATGTACCTAATCATTAACATCATCTTCATCTAGTGCAAATGATCATATCTATAATAATATTTTATTAATAAATCAAATAAATAACAATAATACAACCTTATTTATTTCAAATTACTTATTAGGAAATAATATCAACGAATATATGACAAATATGATTATGGTTTATTCATAGCCTCGTAGGATTATGATTATGTTTATTTTGAACATATCAGTAGACAACATTTTTGTTTTTACAATTTATCGAATAATATGTGGTTTAATGGTTTAATTTAATTGGTAGCGCGGCTTTCAATCCATTGAACTTTCTCTATGCAAAATTTCAATAGTGACATCAATCAGCAGTGGCGGTTAAATCATTTTGTTATAGGAGGGGGATGAAGTTGATTTTTCAACATGAACTTTGATCGTTGAAGAAATAAGTCATAATAGGACATAAGGTCACTTAATTGAATAATTTTATTAATTTTACTTTTTTTTTGATAACGATAACATTTTGGTTAAAGTCAGGAGTATCGACGGTCAGTGATTATTATTTATTAGTGTTGTATCAATAAGTTATACAAAAAAATATTAGTTCGCCATACAGAGGTATATACTATTAATGTTTTACTTGATTAACTTATCCTATGTGATCTTCGGTTACAGTGATATAGTAACAACTTTGGTGCATGTTTAATATTTTACATAATTCAGTAGTACAGTTTTGAACTAACGTAAAATGTGAAACCAACTAACATTCACGTTCTAAAATACGGGATTTACACGTATCACGTATAAATTGCATTGTACATTATTATGTGTTCGTAAATAAGTTGTCATATTATACTGGCAACGCTTATTAACTTTTGCAATTTTCGTTCTCGTTTTTTCGTGCGCGGATTTAATTTAATTTCCTTAACGAGAAATGATTTCACTCGGAAAGAAATATTAATGACGGTCGTGGGTATTTAACGAGATATATTACCCACACCTCCTGCCGTGATTATAGGGCGGGAAACGTTCGTGCGTTCGAATTAACGATGCCGCCGGAGGCCGTAACCAAACTCTGTCGTACCAGCGTTTCGCATACGTCCGTAACACCATCGGTTTGACGGTGAAACTGATGGTTAGAGACACCGAAGAAGTAAGAAGAGAAGACAACTTCGGCGGTTTTCTGTACACGCCCCGACTGATGAGATTTTCGTTTCCACCGGAATTCGACAAGCCGCAATGGTCTCGCCAGCCGCGTTCCTTGTCCACAGTTTACTGCGCGGTTAAACACTTCACCAGTGGACCGAGTATCGCGATAATAATTAATAGTGTAGGCACGGTATTAACTCATTAAAAATAATAACCATATTAAAACATTAGACGTCTCAAAACCGCATTTAGTCGTTTTCGCTCGGAGGCCCGTACAGTGCACAGGCCTCGCGTTGCTTCCAACACGCGATAACGCATTGTTGTGTGTAAAAACGAAACACTAAAAGTGCGACGATTCGGGATTCGGGAGACTTCTTCGGAAACGCATAATTTGTTTTTTTTTTTTTTTTATTTTCGAAACGGATCCGGTCCCAAAACTTAATACACAATTTATTAACGGCCGCTCGAAATCGTTTTCGTGTACCGAAACAACCGCTATGTACCTGCATTAATTATTAGATTCAATTGTAAAAAGAACCGGATGGGCCTCGCTCTGCTGTACACTTGGGGGTGGAGTGCGACTCTTCATAGGATAGGTCATTATAAAGGATTTGTTTAATTTTAATTCAATGATAGGCATCATTGTATACGAAAAACGATTCTGAACGGAGATGATATGTTAGTCTAGAATATAATACATTGTTATTTATAAATATTGTAATAAGTATATTTTATTTTGAAACGAAAAATTTAGAAAAATTGTCTATAAATAAGTCAAAATATGTCAAAATACTTTGAAAACTTAACCATGTATAGAAAACGTCAATATAAAGATTTGGTGAATATTTCAAGTTGTTGCAGTTTTTCGTTTTTGAGTTAGAGCATTTTAAAAAAAAACCGATATCTTTGTCAGTCTAGAATATTATACATTATATTATATTTTACATGTAATTTTATGTCAATATTCGATGTTCAAACGCTTATAAAACAAAATTGTGCATATGGATTTTAATAATTTTTGAATGACACTAAGAACTACTTCTGTGGAATCTTCTATTAAATTTTCAAGTATTTTGTACGAGCCAAATTTTTTTTATCACCGATTATAAAAAAAAAATGTAAAAAAATCGAATATTTTAAATGCCTATAAGTGGCTTAAAAATCAATATAATATTTTGAAAAAAATATGACATAAAGGAAATACCAATCTTAACAACTGGAAGAAATTTCAAAAATCTGCGACTTATACTTTTTGAATTATAAAAAATATTTAAAATCGTTTGAGAATAAATCGCTATTTTATGCAATTTCGTAAATATTTAAATTTCAAACAGTCATAAAATTTTTTCCTCTAATTCCGGTAGAAATTTTTTTAAAGATTTTTGAAGAGTAGCTTGTAGATAACCTCGTGTTAAAATTTTGAACCTTAAGTATGAACAGAAAAAATTTTATGAATTTTTATCTACAAAATAACTTGCAAATTATCGTGATTTTTACATATTTCGTATAAATTGGAACTTTGAGCACTTATAAAAAAAAATTGTGACTTACGATTTTAGATTTTTTTTTATCAGTTAAGGAACAACTTATAAGAAACCTTGTATTAAATTTTCAAAATTTTCTAGGCAGCCAAAAAAATTTTATCGTTATTTAAAAAAAAAATACTTAAAAAAATTGAAAATTTCAATTGTCTATAAATAGCTTAATAATAATAATAAAATTTAATGGTGTATAGAGAACGCTAATCTAAACATTTGGTGAAAATTTCAAGTATTTACATCGATTAGTTTTTGAGTTATAGCAAAATAAAAAATTTGATTATGTCGAAAACTGGTTTTGCGTAAAAACTCCCGTTTTTCCCAAATTTTTTTATGGTTTTTCCCGTCGCATTTAAAAAATAATGGAAATTATTTACTTTTGACCTCCCAAAGTACCAAATAGATTCACTTTCCTTTCAGAAAAGTTGCTACATAAGGCAATCGAAGCATTTTTACTGCCCCAAAACGTGTCGACAGACACAAAAAAAAAAAAAAAAAAAAAAAAAACACACATCATTGTAAAATCAATACATTCTTCACTCCGTTCAGAATCTAAAAAAAAAAAAACACACATCATTGTAAAATCAATACATTCTTCACTCTGTTCAGAATCTAAAATTAATTCCAATATTGGCTATCGGTACTACGTGCATCCCTTTGTTTCATAATAATGCATCATTGTATTCGCGACCGAGGTATTCGGTCATAGAATGAATTACTCATCACACGTATATGAGTCTGTACGAAGTCGAGACGATATTATTATATATTTTTAAATGTGGGCGAAATTATTGAAACTCGAAACTCTAAACGAGTCAATTAAATGTTGCCCGTTTTATTTGAATATCGATACATAATATACACAGGAAAACTTACAAGGGCTTTACTACAGCTGTCGACAAATTATACGTAATATATGTATAAAATGAAGTAATAATAGTCTTTGAAATCATCTGACTTTTGAAAAAATTGCATTCAGGTGTTTGATAATCAGTGGTCCATAACAAAGTGAACATGTCAATATTTAATGAAAACCAGTTTTTGATATTTAATAATGTGTACATATTGGTTTGAAAACGCTAACTATAACGTTTTGTCTTTAAAACTCGCTTCTTTAGAAGACAACACGACGGTCACTTTTGGAAATCGGTACAAAATATCTTATAATTTAAATTGTGAGCTCATAATAACGATCAATATTAACAATAAAAAGTTTAATATTAAGATTTTCACCACAAGTTACTACAAAAATATATTATTCATCTACAGAAATAAGATTTTCGAAGGTTATAAAAACAACAATTAACTAGAATTCTTTATTTTTAATAAACCGAAAAAAATAAATTGTAAAAAGTATAACGCGGGATAGTAAAACGTGACCCCGGGTTAAACAAATTTTTTAATACATCATATCACCTGCGATAACATCATATCACGCGCCTATTTTAGGTGCTTTTATTGTAAATTCAAATTTTAACTGTGATTTAAATAAATCAATATACGTGATTCTCTTTACATATTGATAATATGTGCATAGTCATAGATGTATTAATGATTTCCCCGAGCTTATTTTCAAAAAAATACATTTTTATATAAACATTTTTGTTATAAGTTTCTGAGATCAATAAAGTACAAACCGAGACTGGTGTCGAGTGTTTATGAGAAATTGCGTTTCCACTTGTTCAGTACGTGCAGTTATGCATCCACGAATAAAACAACCATAGAATATATACCTATATATAATATAGTACATCGTAAACTATACATATCTATACAGTAATGCGAAACATCGACCATGAATTCAGTAGAAAAAATTAAAAATGTATGTATAATTTATTCCACTCAACGAAATTCCGTTTTAAAAATGTTTTCAAAAGCATGTAAACTACGATTCTCTTATCATAAAAATAAATGTAATGACCGAACGAAAGGAAATATGTGCGTTTGTATATAAAATGTTTTGTACACTTATAAATGTAATAAAAACGATGCATGTTAAACAGGTGCCGACGACCGTGTGCATGATACGAACGCGATCGAACTTCAATAGTACCTACTCGGTGCCGTTGATTATAATATAAAAGTAATAATAACGTTTAAACATTAAAAATATTCAATAACGCATTTCGCATAACGAGTGTATGATTATAATTTACTAATGCGGTCATACCACGTGTAAATACGGATATTATATTATGCACACATAAATGGTTGATTTGTTTTTTCAATTATCACCGTTAGATTTCACGATGTAATAACGATTTATTGTCGATGTGCTGTTCAGTTCAGTATCTAATGCTACACATTATTGTGCTTATAATATAGAAACTTGTTTTATAAGACGCCAAATTGATATTCAAGTCGTCGATCGGATAGTACAACACTGCGTACCGCACATGATGGCTTTGCGCGCGTGCTTTCTCCGTTGTGTAGAATTTTTTCGCCGACTCGTCTGCACTTACCTCCTTATTATAATATAATTGTACGCCTACAACAAACCATCATCACCGTATACACACACATACATACATATATATATATATATATATATATACACACAAGTGTATTTGCGTGTATACATCTAGGTACTTAACTATGAGTATAATGCCTATCAAGATTCTCGTGGAATCGTATACACACTAGTTTACGTTAGGATATGAGTAAGTACACTTTATGCGATGTAGTATCAAGATAAAATGTATAATATACCTGCATTCACGTACAATGCATTCGTACTATGAAATATAGGATAATGTAGTGAACATCCGGTATCCCTGGTTTAGTGCGTATATTCTATACATCGGTGGTGGCGGTAACCATTGCATGAATACTGACTATTCTTTTTTTGTCTCGGAAAACATTTAAGAAGACATATAGTACCTACCATACACATTTTTCTTCTTAAATCCACGTAAAATCACTTGAATTTCATTTAATTGATATGATATGACGATTATTGATGTTTAACTAAATTTATATAAGAAAAAACAAAATAACTATATAATTTAACTGTATACCACAATAAATTTATTTACAATGAATAATGAAAACAAATATTTGTATTTTAACAGTTTAAAAAAAAAATCAGAAGAACAAAAATTATGTAATAATCTAATAATTTTTAAATTGTAATACAGGTAACTAGGTATATTTTAATATTAAAAGCAGTTTACCATATTTGATTCTGTGGAACTTGAATTATCCGTGTAACGGGAGTGTCGAAAACTAATAATATATAATACGTTACTATGTTAATTTCTAAGACCCTGTACGAATCACAGTTACAAGTTCGATAATTGTTATACCCTCATTGATGAGAATTCTTTTAATCTTTTCCATTTGCATAACTGTAACATTCTGACTTATAAATTGTACAATCATCGTATCATATTTGAACCTAAAATTTAGCTCAACTAGGTTGTAATTATAGATTTCTATGAAAGGGGTTCAAAAACCTGGTTGAAAGGGTTTAAAAAAAATTGTGCAAATACGTGGAGATTTGTTTTTTCGTGGCGGAATTAATCCACAACCTCCCATACTTTCCGATTTAACGAATATATTGTATTGAAATAAGCATTCGCTGAATATTTTAAACGACAATGAATTGGTTTCATTGTGATATGCAGTAAATTATAATAGAAATGAGTGCACGTCGACGGTGGATTCTACAAATTGATAAGATATAGGTAGTTGTTATAATAATAATTTTGTATTGTTATGTGTACTGTAAACAGCGAACACTATTTGTTCACAAACATTATGAAAAGGTTTTATTCGCTGGCAAGATTCCAGTACACTTTTCTATAAGAATCAGTTGATCTGCATAACAGATCATTAAACGCGAGACGGTCGTTCGTTATCATTTGTTCACGTTGGATGAGATTCGAAAACATTTTATTTTCGTAAAATTTTCGTAAAACAAAAACAAAAAGGCATACGTAATAATATTCAAGATTTCACGCATCTCACGGTGCGTTACGATAACGTCTTTGTGTTTTGTTAACTTGACGTACATAACCATGATGTACACCGAATACAAAACAACATTATCCCCGATCGGATTACAGACCCGATACCGATTATAAAATTTATCTATATAAATAAAGTATACGTTTTAAGGTTTTTTACACGTCAGGCTACGTTCCGATCAAGTCATTCGATAACAATATTATAAACTATTAAACTTGTTGCGTTTCGAATAGCCGTTTTTTATTTTACTTTATTTTCACATCGGTTTATTCACAAGTTATAGCAACAGCGTCAAACGACCTATCTGCCTAATTATTATTAATGGCCTCAAAAAAAAAAACTTTCTTTTTACTGTTTTGCGAACTTGAACATAAAGTTACGTACTTTTTTCGATTCACTGCAGTATTATGGTACATAGATTTTGAGAAAGATGCTACGCACGTAGTGCAGATACTTGACGTACTACTGATTTTCTTTTATTTTATTATTTTCTTATGTAATACTTTCACAGTTTCTTTTATGGCAAATCGTTGGTAATCTTTAAGGTTTTATTTTCTACTCTTTCAATGTACATTGGACGTTGCTTCTACACCCTATTTCAGTTCTTTCTCGCAAAGATTGCTTTTTGTCAGAAATGAACATACCCGCATAGAAATAAAATAACTGACGTAAAGTTCATTCTCATAAATATACAAAAACCTTCTATATAGGCAATTCTATACTTGAATAGTTCTATAACAATAGAATATACGAAAGAAGATTCGTAAAGAAGAAGATTTCCACCAAATTAAAGGGACGAGTTTTTCTCATTTTTCGTAATGCCGTCAAATCATTTTAAGCCTAGGAATTGATTATTTTTAAAACCAAAAGTCTAAATACAAAATTCATTTTTGATTTTGTATTAAACACAAAAAATAATTAGGATATTTTATCGAAATGTTAAGTTAGCAAATACAATTTGATTTAATAATTATTATGTTATACGTTATACATATTAACCCAAAGCCTGTCGGGTGATTCAATTATTTTATACATTTATTTATAATTAATTTCGTTTGTAAACGTATAGGTATATATTTTCATGTAGACCAATATTTTCTAAACTCTTTATAAATAGTTAAAGAGTTATAGAAACTATAGATCTTCGTCCGCCTTGTAAATTATAAAATTATCATTATCCCCTCTCCTCCCAATTAAATTAAAATTAAATTTAAAAAAAAGTTTATGACCTTTTTTAGTGTTTTAATAGATAAAAATAACGTGGAATCCTTTTATCACACCGATTTATAAGAAGTGCATAGTGATACCATTGTATTTTTATTAATAGTTCGGTATTAATTGTTCCCCATAGATATTCAAATAATATTAAAAAAATGTTACTCCGTGGTGACTGTTGCTCGTGCCTCCCCAACACTATTGTTTACATCCCTCCCCCATGTGACTGCGTGCCAAATTTGAGAATCATTGATGAAGAGTAAACAGTTTGGATGAACGGTATGAAGATATGACAACAATTATTAATACAAAGGAAGCTCATCAACTGACGGTATCAACGGGCCCCTATGATGCCAGTGGACAATCAAAACTTCCGGTCGTCTACAATAATCATCTTTTTCATAATCACTTAGTGCTAGAGTTAAGTAAAAAAAAAAGTTACGCGCGTGACGACCACGTCGGGGTATTTTTACAGGAAACAATCAAATTATATTCGTCCCGTTTATTTTATTAAACGCACTCCGGTACCTCTGTGGTGTATACAGTATGCACTAATCAACATAATGTCTACATGAATTGATTGGTATGTTGTGTATTTGATATTTTTATAAAATGTAAATTGATTCGATGCGTACGGCTTAAAAAACATACAAATTTACAAAATTGACTATATAATCTCGAAACTATTTTTATCGATATTGAAACACGCATTTTATTTTTTTCGATTCGTGATAGACGAATAAACATAGCGATGTTTAAATACATGGTACTCAAATTATAAGCATCTACTTGAGTTAAATTATTCGTCCCGTGTAAACGTAATATTTAATTGATATATTACTATTTATGCTATTTATGTATTAGAGAATTGATGAAATTAAAAATGTATACCACAAATATTATAATTCAAATAATTTGGTTATTTTTTTTTTAATTAATAACGTTTTTACAGGGAATTGATGAATAACTTTGTTGTGATTTCGTTTTTACGGGTGAATATATCTATCCATCAGAAATCGTAAGCGAGTAAGCTTCATTCGTGTTAATAAAAGCGAAATTCGAGTGGAGACAAATGTTTAAATAGTAAAACAATATTATGTCAACGGATTCGAAATTGACGGTAAAGCAAGAGGGAGAAAGAGGAATAGAGTACGAGAGAGAATGCAAAAGCGGAAGTAAGGTCAGTGTCAAGGACGGACATGTGGTGATCTATTATTCGTGTTGGTTTATTTATTTATCCCATAATGGTTCATGGGCTGTATAAAATTATTCCGGACATTGTTTTTTGTTGTACCTTTTTATTGATCAATTGTATTAAATGTCGTTATGTACTATGGTCTAAGAAAAAATAATTTACATCGGTTAACCAGCAATCAAAGTGGTATTCTTATACTAATTAATATTACTTGTTTAATGATGTTTTTGTTTAATCTCATACAACTAGTTGTAAGCATTATGCATTTATTTTATTTGATTTATTTGATTCATACATAAAAATACCATAAAGAATGTTGTGTTAATGAATTTTATTCTTTTTTTTATTTTCAATCTTGATAATAATTTATTGTACATGTACTTATATCAAACGAATGAAGAACTTATCCTAACCGCTTACATGTCTTATACATTACGTGTAAACGTTTTTTTTTTTTTTTTTGCGAAAAAATAAAAATCGTGCGTCTGCCGATCGGTATGAACAATAAAAACTAGATGGAAAACGCAGTAAAAGCACCTTACTAAAAGATGTAAACGTTTGAATAATAAAACTATATTATATTTTATTGAAAGCGAAAAAAGTTATAAACTTAAAATGTACGGTTTTGTGTGCGAGTATAAATAGAACACTGAAATAAAGGGGTAGAAGTACGGACATGAAAAGTATTCCGAAAGTACGGTCTGAAAAATAGATAAAGCGAGGAGATATGAAGTTTTAAATGTTTAATTTCGTACATTCGTACAGAACAAAAATAAAAATAAAATAAAATAATTAACAAATGAAAAAACTCGTACTGGAGTAATTTTTCCATTTCGATACAACGTGGGCCAGTCTAAAGGGCCGGTGTTACCGATGCGCCATTGTCCACGGCTATTGCACATCGAATCGGCAGTAACGAAAACAAGTGGAATAAAAACTACAACGGTGATAATTAACGATATTTGCGTTGGGATGTCGTGGGCAGTATGTCAAAACAGACGTGTTGAGCGCGCACTGCAGGACTGCAAAACAGGGGTTCGCTTTGGTGTTCGAATTTCGAACGCGATGCGTGCCAGTAACTTTTTTCATTCGACAAGCGATGTCGAGACGCGAAAATATTCGAATCGCGTTTGCTGCATTCGTCAACGTTGCACTGAGATAAGCTGCGACGGTAAAAATATGGAAACGCGTTCGCCGCGCGTAAATGCCGTAACGCGTTTGGCTCGGTCACTTGCGGCGGAAAGGGTTCGTCGCGCGGCGGTCCGCAGTACCATTACCGCGGTACACGACCAATCGATATCGCACGTGTAAAATATGCGTGCGTATAAAACGTACATAGAAACGGTGCGTGCAGTACCTGTGCGTACGAAAAGCATCGGTGCAGGGGACGAGGGAAACACCCGTTGCCGCCCGCGTAGGGTGCACGTTCAGTGTGAAACTCGAGTTCGCAGAAATTATTTACCCCAAGGTTAGCTTTACACAAACCTAACTTAAAACTGTTTCGGTTTCAAAATAAAACTGTTAATCAAAACGTTAGAGAAAACCGTGACAGTAAGATGTGCTTTTCAATAGATCGTTTTTCATTGTTTATTCAATGTAAAACTTACGTTGGATTCCTCCTCTAAAAATATGAAATAACTTAACGACAACTTTTTTATTATCATATTAATATAATAATACATTATTTTACATCACATACATTAACACGCATTCAAGTCCAATAACTTTTTTTTTAAATTGGCGGTTGTTATTCATCTCATATGTGAACATAGCGAATTATTTTTACGTGATTTTTAACGTATTGGTATTACCACAGTGAATAAGAATAAGGTCATTACTTTAAACAAAAGAATGTCATCCTCTTAAAGTAACCTTTTTATCTCAAAATAAATTGAGGATGCTGATATTTAACAATGATCAGCAACCATAGGTACTCCTGTGCGCGCGTCAATGGTCGTCTATCGACTAGACCGCGTATTCACAGCTATTTGGTACCACACACACAGTACGATAAACCGTACGCAATAAGTTCAATGTCAATTTTCTATTTTCTGTTTCATTAGTTTTATGTATTATTTTTATATTTATATAAAAATCGAATCGAATCGCGTCGTCTTGGCACCGAACACTGTCTAACCGTCGACCGCGTTACACAGTCCAGGCACGTACACGCGTGCTACTTTATTCGTGTACGTACATTTTTTATTTTTTATGATATTTTATGTGTGCGCAATGTGTTTTTTTCTGTTTGCACGACTACTCGTTTTTCCGATTTATTTTTATTTTATATGTGAAATATGTTTATTGCAAATAAGATCTAACGCAATCGTTGATGACGTCCAATACAATACTACCATTGCATATACAGCGTACATACGACAATACAGCCATGCTGCAGGAAACTCGCTAAGGTATACACAAGTATCATGTGTGAGAACGTTTATGTTTTATAGTAAAATCATTGAGTTTTTGAATTATATTTATACGCACTAGTACGCACATTATTGTGTGCTACGCGTGTAGGTGTATAAATTGCGTGTGCATTTAGCACTTATATTACACTTGACATAGGCGATAATAAATGGAAAAATTGTGTTAAATTCACACTCGACCGGAATGTAAAATCGTTTTCGATACGCAAGTTGACTACGGTGTATGTGTGTATATATATATATGTGTGTTGGTAGTTATATACCGGTATAGACATAGACGTACGTGGGGCGTCGGGTATGCCCGAACTCAACTCCTCCCCCTCGAAATGTTGTGAAAGGGGAAGTTACAATTTAAGAATGAGAGGTTTATATTTTAACCGATTTTGTTCATATTAAATGTAATTTATTCTAATGGAAACGAGTTAATATGTTATTTACGAATTGACAAATAATATACAAAAATCTGAATAATGTTCCGTAAGGTGAATTATAAAAAAAAAAATCCGTTGATAAAACATATTCACAATCAGCTTTTTAGTTTACTCGAAAACTTTTTAAATGCTGCATTTTTGGTAAACTTTAACAATTTTTGCTTTTATACGTATTATACAGATAAAAAAAAGAAAAAAAGAAAATTCTGAGAAAAAGTTTTATAAAAGGATGAAGTATTCATTGTATAAAAATTATCCCGTCCAAAAATTGTTCATCGCACTACCGAGAACGCAATGCGTATTTTGGAGTATATAAATGAATTATCAGTGAAACTAACCGAAAACAATAATAATAATAATAATATATAGGTTAGATTATTAAATTATAGACTGTAAACGAACAAAAAGCCGCGCGACTATTTACCGAACGGAAATAATCTAATAAATAACAGAATAGTACGTGAAAGAAGAAAACCGTTTGATATTATAACAAATTATAGTATACAAATGTATATTAAACTGTGTACCCGGGTATTAAAAAGAATAATAAACTGTTGATAATTCATGAGTAGGTCGAATGACGACGGCGACGACGAACGAGAGTTGAACGATTGTACAAAATGTTATTGACGAATCGATCTAACATCGACTCGAAACGATCCGACACGCTTTCGTTATTATTTCGATTCGTTCAAGTCGGTTAAGGAAGATTAAAAATCTTCGTGTACGCACGCACAAAAGCGATTCGAAAACCGACCGTCCGAAAATTGCAAGACCAAACGCCGTGTCAACACGGAACAGCAAATGTAATTGATGCTCAGCAAAATATAACTGTATATTATCGTATAACAGTAGTGATTCCGTAAAAACAATTGCAATATTTGTATATATAGTATATATCTTATTTTTCTAGATTTTTACAAATTTTAAAGTCAAACACCGCAACAACGTATAGTCTCCGTCCTTCTCTATTTTGAAATAACTGTCATAGAAGTTAAAAATTTGTAACTAAAGGACAATTTTTATAAAAATAAATCTGGATTCAATTTGTATAAGAGGCTTAATAATTATGTTTTTTGATTAATGTCCGTAGGACGGTGTCTGCATAAACATTTCCGATATGGAAATGTGCTTCGTCCGACGATAACGAGCTGTCAACAAAATTGGGTCGTCTGTTACATTTTCCATCGTTTATTTTTTTGTTCACATTAAATCGCAGCCGCACTCGATCGCTTCGGATCACGCACAATTAGGTGTTGGAAGCGTCGAAGAGCCATGTGCAATTTTGGTGTTCGATTTCAGAATTTCTTACGGACATTGAATTTAAAACAATATTATAAATACGTGTAAATACATCGTTTTTCTGTTAATGTCTGTTGGTCATTTCGAATATTCCCGTTTCCCCGAAGCATAACCCTGCACATGTCTACCGACCGACGACGTGCTGTGCGTAAAGAGCGCGCGCCACGACTGTCGTTGCACCACGTAATCGTTGTACAGGTGCACAACAGCGAGCGCAATGTGGCGCGGAAATTATCCGCTACGATTATCGAACGGTAAAACGTACGTCTATTTCGCGGGCAGCGGATATAATTATGTACATGAATGGGTTCGCACGTCGGAGGTGACGTCGCGGCGATTCGGCACGGACCACATTGTCGTCGTGTCCGTGATTTTTCCGCTTCCCGAAGAAACGGAATAAAACGCGCGCGTACATACCGTTGTTGTGGATAAAAAAAAAAAAAAAAACAATAATAATGAAAAAATAACCCGTAAAGAAACCGCGTGAAAACCGCAAGTCGCGTAACGTCTACTATACACAATACACGAATATAATGTATTGTTGCACACGCCGCGTTACACACCTCGATGTCATCGGAAAACCCGAAAACGCATTGTTTCAAGTACCCGCGGTCGGGATAGGTTCTAGAGATGCCCGCGGACCAAACATGTGTCTTGTCCGTCGATTGTACGTCGACATAGAAGCGTTTCGTTACAAACATACGGTTACGCTCGTTCAAATCGACCTGGAAAATATCACGTGTGAAAAACGAACATGTTCCTCGCAGTTGAAGGTGTGCGTCGGGCGGGTATTTTTTCATACTAAGTACTGACGAACCGAAAACAAATATTTAAAAAAAATCTACTTTTCATAATGACAATAGTATTCCAATTAATAATATCTAACAAAAAAATAAAAAAAAGGTTTTTATTCTATTAGTGCTACTTTGCGGTAAAATCTTGATTAGATTTCGTGCGTTACCCGTATAACATTTTTTTTTTCGAATAAAATATAAACTTTTAGATTATAGTAAACGTAGACATTGTGCATTATAGAGAATATTGCGATAATATATATACAATAATGTTTTGTTTATTTTCAAACTTTTTTTTTCATTTTTTTGGGAATAATTTCTTTTGGTATTTTGACGTAAAATTTACGTTTTAACTTGTATTGTTAGGAACAGTTCATATTTTTTCGATTTCCTGAGCAGATTTTCACATGAATCGCAAAAAGCAACAGAGCAGTTAACAACAGTCCATGAGTATTTTGAACAAAGTAAAGGCGTTCGATTTTTGGGATCATCAGACTCATGGCCATAAAAGTTTTTTGAATTGAATAAAAATTTCAATATCACGTAGGGATTACACATAATAACATACGAATGTCTACCATGCAACGGTATGTATGCTATGAAATGTTGACCATTTTTTTTCTATCTAATATATACTCAAAAAATGTATTATTTATTAAGTTCTATAAGGGTAAAAAATTAAAGATATGTAGCGTTCAACGGAACTTATGTCTTACAACTATCTTGAAGTGATTGCGCTATCCAAATTGGATTTTCACTATTAGGAAAACAATTATAACTACAAAAATAATCTAGATAGTTGATTTCGTACTTATAAACGGCATATTTGAACAGAAAAACAAATTGAAGAATTATTTTTCTCTTTTTTATTGGGCCTAGTGATTTTATTGTGTAAAGGTTTGAACATCGTGATTAATAAAAATAAAAATATGATATCTCATTATATATTTTTTTTCACCTTATATAATTTTAAGCATAAATAATAATTAAGTGCCTAGTTTGTGACTGATAGAGATAAACATAAGCATTCTAATTTGATTAATTATTATTTATTATGTATTAATAGTTTTTTCCTATTTCTTAGATGTTACATTATTACAAGGTGAAATCAATTAATTCGGTTTTAATTGTAAGTAATTACACAATCAAATGAACTAAAGTTTCCATTTTATGATTGCGAAAAATCGTGGTACAATTAATAATTAATAAATCAACGAAAATTAATTAAAAAAATATTTTAATAAAACGTAAAATGTATATGATAAATAAATAATAAAACAGTGATTTTGTACCAAGTAAAATTATTCATGAATGATATAGGCTTAATTAAATTAAAACTTCTATACGAAAGTAAAAAAAAATTAAGTCATTTTAAAACAACCGAGTAATGAACAACTTTATTTGGCCGACATAAAAAATAGCTTATTAGTTATTATTAATTACTATATTATATTTGACGTCTTTCAACTGATACATTTATTAAACATATAAATGTTTAATTAGTTAGATATTTTAATTTGTAGAGTGTTAAACAATAAGTGTTTTCATTGTTTCAGAATAATGGTATTTATAGCCGTTAATTTATGTGTCAATTTTGCTGAACGCTCTAGTGATCATATTGCACATATATAGGATGAATATACGTGCACACATGTTCAAATTGCTTACACATTTCTATATATGTATGTTATTATGTACGTTGTATATTTTTGAAAAATAAATTTTGTCATCGAAACCTATTTGGAAAAAAATATGTGTCCAGACTCGTGTAGGTATCCGGTCATCTTGAAACAATGATGCATACTATTACACGCACAATAAAACCAAGTGCAATTCAGATCGTATGTGTAAATTGCAGTGTTATGGTTGATATGCAGCTGTGTGCACGTGCACGAAAATGAAATATTATGGAAGTAGGTATTGTTAATATCGTTTTCAATTATACACGAGTATATATGATGAATACCGTGAACCGAAGTCAAACGTTACATACGTTATTGTCGTTTATATTTACGTGTAACTGTTATTATCTTTCTTTTATTTGGATTTAGTTTGAAATGAAAAACATTCGGGTTATATACGTATACCAAACGAATCGATGCGAACAAAATTTAATCCGTCAATTCCGAATAGGAAATTACGAAGGTACACCTAAAGTAGAATCCCTCGTTTCCGGCCCGTTGGTTTTTAATCGAAGTTTTAATTTCCGACGTCCCAAATATAACTGCTGCGGTAGGTACCTACACAATATTTATACTTCCTGCGACATTTAAAAAATACTCGTAGATATCAATATAAAGTCTTCGCAATGCATCTGCGGTTTTCCAGTCGAATGACGATGGTTTAATAATAATAATATAGACAGTACAGAGTTTAGCTATTATTGAATGATATATGACGATATATAAGACTATATATGATTATATGTAGATATAAATATATATGAATGTCGATAAACATTATATAATATTACTATTATTATTATTATTAGTATTATTAATTATTTTATGTTATGCGATTAATTAAATACACTAGATGCGTGCCAATAGAAAAAAAAACTAAACGTCACAACGTCGTCAGATGAGTACGTTCGACATGAACAAATGATAATGACGACTCGGAAGAATTGACGGAAGCGGCGAAATTCGACTAATGCAGCATACCATTTATCGACATGGATAAATAAATGTAACTTTTTGACCTTTATATGAGTAGTATGCAAAATGTCATGATGTTTTAAAAAAATGTACAATAGTAATATATATTTTATTTTGAAAAGTAATCAGGAAAACCAATAAATTATGTTCAACATAAAAAAACAAGTGTATATATGTTGACAAAAAAATGATACTTTAATTGAAATCGAAATGTTCAGTTATGGTCCTGACATACACGACAATATATTTATGTAAATTTGTTGGTACATTGGAAAATTTATCGTGTAACATGAATAAATTTTGTTTATGATTATATGGATGTACTTGAGCTTTGAAATATAAAAAAAATTTAAACTAACAAGAATTATTATGCACACTGCACAGTATTTATCATTACATATATTAATGTAAGAAAACTATTCTACTCAACTTTTTATTTTAAGTTACCTAAATGTATATAAATGTTATAAGAAAATCTTTTAATAAATTATTAGTTAAAAATTAAACAAAATTTGGTAATCCAATTAATACGTACAAATATAATTTAAATAATAATAAGTAATATTTATAATTACTATAGTTTATTACGTAATGCTATATTAAAATTTTCTAAAATCCTGACCAAAATTACACAATTATTCAAAAATAACAGTCATTAGGTTAAAACATTAAGTAACTTGCAGGTGAAGTCGTGGTCTATAATATTTTGAACAAAAATATGATCGATTGGTCATAGAACGAGGCAAAATAAAATGGATCGATGATATTCAAGACGGTTGTGATTTATTATGTGAATTTAATAATTTTCAAATAAGTTACGTACCTAATACACTTTTTTATAAAATTATTATTATTTTGCTTAAATACTTATTTATAAATTTAATTTATGTTTGTTATTATAAATTCAAAATACATATAATACACCAGTTAAAAATATTTTAATACGCTAGATTGGTTTCGATATATTTTAGAAAGTCATTTGTTTATTACTGTATTTTACAGGAAAAACTATGAATAAAAGTGTAATAAAATGTATTGTTTTTTAACACATTATATTATATTATTGTAATAAATTGTTTCGTTAACTAATAGATATATTTCATCATTCCATTATTTTGAATTCAGATAAAAGAGTGCATATTGTTTGTGTGTGTGTGTGTAAGGTATGGTTATTTGACAAAGGATATTTGTTTTTAGTATTGTACATCTTGATTTATCAAATATGTACTTCAATCCGAACACATAGAATAACTTACATGACAAATTAATACCATGTATATTAAAACAATTTAAACTACAGTCTAAAATATTAGTATTAGGAAAATATTAATTATGATTCGCATTACGAAAATTTGTTGCGCCAAATATCCCGACATGAGAATCAATGAACACGATTCATCTGATTAAATCATAAAAAAATTAATGTTAATAATTTAATTACAAGTTCATTTTGACGGTCAAACAGAAGTCCATATCTTGTACTATATCAGCATGTAGATCTAGATAAAATAATAAAATAATATCATAATACTTGTGTATAGAAAAACATATATACAGATATATAACTATTCCTAACGGTAGGTGGTAGCCAAGTAACTCGTCCGTAACAACAAAACGAGTTATACCCTTAAGTGGGTGAATGTACCCCATACTTTCAGTCTACATAACCGTACACAATAAAAGTAATATAATATTTAATATTTTACACAGAATAATTCAAAGAGAATTGTTTACAATATTCCTGTCACATCTTGTTGGGTAAGCATCTCGAATAAATATAAAAAATGTACTGAGTTAAATCGAATAATAAAAAATATATTTTTGTGCTTGGACGGTAAGTTGTCTGCGCAAACTAAATTATTTTATGAGACAGCTATCAGCCCAAAAGTAATCTAATTTACGAGATTTTAAAACTGTACTCATTTTTACGCATTTTTCAGTTTAAAATCAATTTTATTTTTAGTAAACGTGTAAAAAATTAAACATTAAATTAATGAATAAAATAAAATATTTATTATTAAGGATTCCTTTCGTAGTCAAGTGTAGTAAGGCACTTGAAATTGAATACAATATATTACAAATATATGAGAATAGTAAATAATAAATAGTGTACATTATTGTAATCATAATGATAAAAATAAGTAATTTTTTTATTTAATTACTTTTTACATTTATCATTCATGAATTATTTTAAACAATTATTTTTCGTACTGCAAGAGTGAAATCATAAATACAATGCTCCCGTAAAATGTATAAATCTATAGGCCTAAATTCGTGTATCTGATGTCCCACAAGTATTATGATTTATCATACCCTAGTTCCGATCTATACCGTTTTTGTTCGCTTAGGATCGAATGTGAAACGCGCGGAAACATATCTATCTTGAGAATCAGTATTTACACGGTATTGTAGTACACGTGCTGCAAAAACTTACAGCTATGTATACAATGGTGTTTAAAATGTCAGATCAAAAAATATTATATTCTAAAACACGCAAACGACGTACACGGATGGACGTCAGTTTCTACATTTAAAATATAAACAAAGAACAATTTAAAACGTCTAACATGTAGAAATTAAAATCGAAAAATTCGCTTCAACAACCGTTTAATAAATTAAATTATAATATAATAATATACAACATTTTTAAAATATTGAGCTACGAATCACTATAGACTCTATACAGTACAAAGAACAATTTAACAATATCGATTGCAATAGAACAACCGCGGAAAAACGATACGGGGACACGGAGAGGAATGCCCTGATCCCTGACGCACACGTACGTGATCTTGTGCAGAACTCCGACTGCAAGAGCTTCTACTACGTACGGAAGTGTACAGATTATGGACTATCCGTCAACGCGTTTCGACGAATTTCTCCGGACAATTGTTCGAACGAGTCGGGCGACAACCGCGGTTGTACTGTCGTACACTCCGGTAGGGATAACGGGGAAAAGCTGTTGCTGGACAGGACCGCTGGTCGAAAAGCGTACGTTTTTCGGAGAATACGAATAGAAAAAAAAAAAAAAACACACTCACTTTGTCCGTTCGAGGTGGACCACGCTGCGGAAGATGCTGTGGCCATGTTGCCCGTGCGGTCGGAGAGAGACGGAACTGGAGCGGAACGGAGCTGGACGCTGAAGACCGGAAGCACGTCGTGACGATACGATTTCAATTATTACGGACAACACACGATGGCGTGTAGAAAAGGGCCCAAACGACGTTCGTTCCTCGTCCGCTCTCGGCCAAAACCCTTTGCTCGCGCGTCTCACCGGCTGCTGCTGCTGCTGATGCTACGACGACGACGACGACTACAACGGTCGGACGGTCCGGGCGGCCACGCGCTCACAACAGGCTGCGCACACGCGAGCGCGACACGATGTCGGCGGCGGCGGCGGACCGCCGTCCCTTGACCTGTGTTCGATTGAACGCCGCCGCCGCGGCGATCGCGCCCGAGCGTTGCCGAACAGACGGTTTCCCCCCACAAAACTTTTCCCCGTTCGGCCGAGACGACGAAGCGTACAGCGTGCATTGCTTCCCACCCTCGTGCTGCCTTTTTCCACTGCGCGTATTTTCCGAACCTCTCGCATATCGCGCGTTCTTTTCTTAGCGCATCGTTGTTGTTTTATTTTCTTACTATTTGTTATTGTACCGAGGAACGGAATATATCATAACGAATGCGTCTATAACCGCGTGCGTGCACTGCGGATCATCGAAAAAAACAAAACGTAGGTTACTCCTTTTAAACCGCTGAAACGCGGGCATTTAAGTGCGTATACTACCTTAACATTTAGGCAGTCACTATTTACCGCTCACTACTTACTAGTTACACTTGCCTATACATTTAGGTATGTGCTCTGAAAACTTTGCGTGCGACTAAAAGCACAAAAACTGTTGAGGCGAAATAAATTTCTGGTGTCAGCGAACTGGTGTAGACGAAATGTTGTCGAAAACTTTTATTGATATACACGTACATTTATCTTTGTATATAAGTATAACCTATGGGCAATATTACTATTTGGGTAAAGTCCATATTACCCATGTGCTTTGGCTAATTTTCCTTGAATAAACACGAAATATCACCATCGTCCGGATAATGTTTATATTAACCGTGGAAGATATCAATAGATAGGTGTACATTAAACATTTTTAGAAATGTAAAGTAAAAGTTTTTTTGAGCACTCTGTATGTAAAGTTGCATCCCATGTTTTAACTCAAACCGTGATCAATCAGTTACAGCACTTTTATGCGGTCAAGTTTTACGATAATTATGTATATATATGGGTATCACAATAACAAAATTCCGATATACCGAAGCATAATATTAATAAATAATCAAACTTATCAAAGGGAAAGATAAACAGCTCAATAACATATATCATAATTAGACGATTTATATTTTGTTGACATTGTCGATCTGTTGCTATCTTTCCAATTTTAATATGGCCACGTGAAATTGTTTATTTTAAAGTGTTTTACAAAGGTTTAACATATATATATATATATATATATACACATATATTTGTATTATACTTGAAAAAATATTTTTTGGTAAAATGAAAAAATAATTATTTTTACAAATTCGATGAAAAATACGTTAATATAACAATTAAATAAATTTAAAATAATTAATATCGGAAATTAATAAAAACTTATAGTACCCATCGAAAAAGGTAATAAAAATGTAATAATAAATTTATAGTATCCTAAAAAAAAAATGATTTATATGATGTACATATTAAATGTACATATTAAATAATATACATATTAATATTGGACATGGTGGTAATCAGCGAATGACGGCAGAAATTAAAGCATGCCGTGTAAAAACATAAAATTGTAGGACTGATAACATTTAAATCTCATGTTATGTCTCAATTAATGTTTCAAAAAGTGTTTACTAATATTATATTTGTATATTAAATTATGATCTAACCGACCCCAAATAGTTGGGAGGAAGGCGAGGCAAAAAAAGAAGAAGATATTAAATTATGATCTTAAAATCATTTTATCTTACTGTTGTTAAGATATTATCCAAAGGTCCTTGGCTAATGTCTTATTATTCGACCAATGTTAATTTAATAATTTTCACAGCGGCTTTTGATACCAGTCTGCTTATGTCAACTTTATTAAATTGTAAACATCACTCGTAACGTATGACTCGTCAAGTATAATACAATAATTGATTACCGTATAATATACATATTATGTACTTGCAAATTTTTCATACTCGCGCTATATTATCCCAATACATTTTCCGATAATTCAAGAAAATTGTTATTCGGGACTGGTTTAAATCAGTGGCGTCATTTGAGGAGGGATAAGGTGGGCATTTGCCCCTGTCTGATTTTAAAAGCAGCCCGAGAGGCCGGTTCCAAGTTTTTGAATTGTAATCATTACTATATTTTATTAACACAAAAACATGCCTATTAATATAATTTTTTCAGAAAATATTATACCGTGTATGTACTAAGAAATTTTTGTTACATATCCTTTAAAAACTAACAATATATTTTAATCAATAACAATTTTCATAACAGTTTACAGAGTTTAATTGGTATAAGTATACAATTAATTTTATAAAATATTTACTTCCTCATATTTGCAATCGATGTTTTTACATAATAAAAAAAGTATTAAGAGGATTGAAAGCGGTGACTTTCTATCTTTGTCTAACACACACGTAACAGGATTATAGACGTATTTTATTTCCAACGTACCGATTGATATAATAAAGCGATAAGAATTATGAAAACAGGTATGAATTGGTCGTCAAGTCTACTTTATATCGACTTCCTCATATTTTTGATTTTATCCCTTCAAAATCGTAAAAACTACATATTAAAAAAACCGGATGGGCCTCGCTCTGCTGTACAGTTAGGGGTGGAGTGCACCTCGCTTATAGGATAGGTCATTATTATAATGGATTTGTTAAATTTGAATGCAATGATAGATATCATTGTATACGAATAACGATTCTGAACGGAGTTCATATGTTTGTCTAGGATATAATACATTGTTATTTATAAACATTGTAAAAAGTATATTATATTTTGAAACGATAAATATATTTTTCAATTAGGATGGGTTGGCAGTTGCATACAGCGACATAGTTTGTCAGTCTAGAATATTATACATTATATTATATTTTACTTGTAATTTTATGTCAATATTCGATGTTCAAACGCTTATAAAACAAAATTGTGCCTATGGATTTTAATAATTTTTGAATGACACTAAGAACTACTTCTGTGGAATCTTCTATTAAATTTTCAAGTATTTTGTACGCGCCAAATTTTTTTTATCACCGATTATAAAAATAAAATGTAAAAAAATCGAATATTTTAAATGCCTATAAGTGGCTTAAAAACCAATATAATATTTTGAAAAAAATATGTCATAAAGGAAATGCCAATCTTAACAGCTGGTAAAAATTTAAAAAATCTGTAACTTATACTTTTTGAATTATAAAAAATATTTAAAATCGTTTGAGACTAAATCGCTATTTTATGCAATTTCGTAAATATTTAATTTTCAAACAGTCATACAATTTTTTCATCTTAGTCCGGTAGAAATTTTTTTAAAGATTTTTGAAGAGTAGCTCATAGATAACCTAGTGTTAAAATTTTGAACCTTAAGTATGAACAGAAAAAATTTTATGAATTTTTATCTACAAAATAACTTGCAAATTATCGTGATTTTTACACATTTTATACAAATTTGAGCATTAAGGGCTTATAAAAAAAAATTGAGTTAACCGATCACCGATATTTTTTAGTTATGATAAGTTTAACTTATTATAAACCTAGTATGAAATTTTCAAGAGTTTTCGCTCAACCAATTAAATTTTATAGATGTTTAAAAACAAAAATTTAACAAAAATCGAAAATATAAATTGTCTATAAATAAGTCAAAATATGTCAAAATACTTTGAAATCTTAACCATGTATAGAGAACGTAAATAGAAAGATTTGGTGAAAATTTCAAGTTGTTGCGGTTTTTCATTTTTGAGTTAGAGCATTTTAAAAAAAACCAATATCTTTGTCAGTCTAGAATATTATACATTATATTATATTTTACATATAATTTTTTGTCAATATTCGCTGTTCAAACGCTTATAAGAAACCTTGTATTAAATTTTCAAGATTTTCTAGGCAGCCAAAAAAATTTTATCGTTATTTAAAAAAAAAAATACTTAAAAAAATTGAAAATTTCAATTGTCTATAAATAGCTTAATAAAAGTCAAAATACTTTGAAAATTTAATGGTGTATAGAGAATGCTAATCTAAACATTTGGTGAAAATTTCAAGTATTTACATCGATTAGTTTTTGAGTTATAGCAAAATAAAAAATTTGATTATGTCG
Organism: Sipha maydis; assembly: GCA_034509805.1. Classification (NCBI taxonomy): domain Eukaryota; kingdom Metazoa; phylum Arthropoda; class Insecta; order Hemiptera; family Aphididae; genus Sipha; species Sipha maydis. The sequence continues at coordinate 130,575 of JASXSY010000679.1, read as the reverse complement.
AAAACTGGTTTTGCGTAAAAACTCCCGTTTTTCCCAAATTTTTTTATGGTTTTTCCCGTCGCATTTAAGAAATATTGGAAATTTTTAACTTTTGACCCCCCAAAGTACCAAAAAGATTCACTTTCCTTTCAGAAAAGTTGCTACATAAGGCAATCGAAGCATTTTTACTGCCCCAAAACGTGTCGACAGACACAAAAAAAAAAAAAAAAACACACATCATTGTAAAATCAATACATTCTTCACTCCGTTCAGAATCTAAAAGAACCGGATGGGCCTCGCTCTGCTGTACACTTGGGGGTGGAGTGCGACTCTTCATAGGATAGGTCATTATAATGGATTTGTTAAATTTGAATTCAATGATAGGTATCATTGTATACGAAAAACGATTCTGAATGGAGATGATATGTTTGACTAAAATATAATACAATGTTATTTATAAATATTGTAATAAGTATATTTTATTTTGAAACGAAAAATTTAGAAAAATTGTCTATAAATAAGTCAAAATATGACAAAATACTTTGAAAACTTAACCATGTATAGAAAACGTCTATATAAAGATTTGGTGAAAATTTCAAGTTGTTGCGGTTTTTCGTTTTTGAGTTAGAGCATTTTAAAAAATGTAATTTGTAAAAACGTGATTTTGCGTAAAATTTCCCGATTTTTTTAAAAAGTATTGAAAAGTTGGATTTTTTTTTTTTTTTTTGCTTATTCCGGGCCTTGAAGGTCCATCGCCGCTTCTACTACACCTCTCCACAATTCTCTGTTCTTCGCCAGTTGTTCTCCTTCTCTAATCCCCAGGAGCTTGAGGTCTTCTTTAACTCGGTCTGTCCATCGCTGTCTTGGCCTTCCTATCGGTCGTTTTTTATTTGGTTTCCACATTGTGACATCATATACTGTTTGGCCCTCCGCTCTCCATACATGCCCGGCCCAGCTTATTCGTTTGCTTTTAAGTATTCCCACTATGTTTGGCTCATTGAACATTGCCCTTAATTCTGCATTAGTTCTTCGTTCATATACATTTTCCTCGTTTCTTTTGGGTCCATAAATTCTTCGCAGTATTTTCCTTTCAAATAGTAGTAATCTTTTCTCGTCCGACTTTGTTGATGCCCATGCTCCACAAGCATATAATACTATAGGTCTAATGAGTACTTTATATAGTCTTATTTTTGTATTTTTGGAGATTAATCTTGATTTAAATATAGGTACGAGCGCAAAATAGCTCTTATTTCCTGCAGTTATTCTCCTTTTAATCTCATCATGGCTGTTTGCTTGTTGGTTAACATCTACTCCCAGGTATTTAAAGTTTGTTACCCTTTCGAAGGTAAATCCACCGACTACTAACGAATTTTGTACTTGTTCTCTACGTGATACTATTAAGTATTTCGTTTTTCCTTCATTAACTTGTAGTCCAATCTCTTTTCCCTTACTTATTAGTTTTTCTGCCGACCGTTTTAGGTCCTCTTCGGTTTCTCCCATAATTATTATGTCATCAGCATATGCAGCTAGTGTGATTTGGTGTCCTCCTCTAATTCTTAGGCCCGTGACATCATCATCAAGTACTTCTCTCACTACCGATTCTAGGGCTATGTTAAATAATGTGGGGGATAACGCATCTCCTTGTCTAAGACCTGTATTTGCGCAGCAAACATTAACTGTTATATTTTTTGTTGTGTTATCATTTTTGTGCGACGTAACGGTGTGTCACGCTGTTGCGGCAACGGTCGGCGGTGGCGGCGTGCCTCCGTGTGCGGTCGGCCAGCGGCGTGGTTGCATCGTTATCAGTCGCATGAAAATGTATTCGTTAATTCCACGTTTTAGAATTTTTCGGTTATGTTGTTCAGTAAAAGTTAAAGTCATGCTCTCAGTGCCACAAGTTTCAGTAAGTTCGCGTGTTTTCAGTTTTGTGTGGTGGCACTGAGGCATTTAATCTTCTTTCTGGTGTCCGGCGACCTAAGCCTTCGTGGTGAATGTCGTCGGCACCAACTCGCTCTTGTCTTTTCGTTTTCGTGGTGTGCACACCTACTCAGTTTTCGTGTTCCTGTGTCTGCAGCCATTTTCTTTGTGAAACCACGTTGTCGTCACCTTTTCGTTTTGTGAATCGACCGTCTGGTATAGTATCGTTCGAGGCATTGGAATATTGTCTAGCGTGCTAATTGTTATTGTTTTTAGTGTTACCAGCGGTCGTCCTGTGAATAGCGTGGTTTTGTCATTTGTGTCTTCTTTTCGGGCTGCAGAAGAATTGTTCTTCGTTGGTGACTGTGCTTTGTTGGTCGCACGCACTATTCGCTGTGACTTATTTTTATTATACACTGCGGTGTGCCGTCGTAGGCATTTGTCAAGTCACAGCACTGGTGCGGTCGCGTTGGGATGAAATCCGCTATCAATCACAGTCACATGTGAGTATTGGTCGACTATATTTGTTCTTGTGTAAAGGCCGACGGGCCTAGCCGCCAAAGGCTAATTTATTATTTATTAATTTATTTATTATAATTGGCTGTGCCGTGTTGGGCAGCATTTATTTATTTATTTATTATCCATTATTTATTATTATTGGCTGTGCCGTGTGGGCAGCATTTTAATTTATTAGTTAATTATTTAATTATTTATTTATATATTATTATTTGTGTGCCGTGTGGGCCAATATTGTATTTATTCTTAATTCATAGCAGTAGAATTACATTGACGCATTTATTTATTACATTGATTTTTATTTATTTAATTATAACTGGCGAACAAGCCAGCCTCCTAATATTGTAGGCACTTGCCGCGCCGACAACCTGTTTCAACTAAGAAATCTTCAGATATTTCTCCGTTGAACTTAACTATACACTTGGACTTTTGCACACATGTCTTTATCAATCTCACCAATTTTGTAGGGATTCCGAGATGGGTCATTGCTTTCCATAATCTACCTCGATTTACGGAGTCATATGCCTGTTGGATTTTAGACTAGCCAAAATACCATCTACATTCACTTTCCTTTCAGAAAAGTTGCTGCATAAGGAAATCGAAGTATTTTTACTGCCAAAAAAGGTGTCGTCAGACACAAAAAAAAAAAAATAAAAAAAAAAACACACATCATTGTAAAACCAATAGATTCCATCACTCCGTTCAGAATCTAAAAGAGTAATTAAAAAATTGACATAGTTTAATATTTGGAGAAGTTTAAATAAAATATGTGGAAAATTCAATATCAAGAAGACAAAAGTCGACTAAGTCATGTTCGTTTTCATAATTCTTATTGCTTCACTAGATTAATCGGTACGTTAAAAATAAAATACGTCTACAATCTTATGTTAAGCATGTGTTAGACAATGACAGAATATCGTCACTTTCAATCCCCTTAACAATAAAAGAAAAAAGTATTTAAATTATAAAGTGAAGTGGTTATGGTAATTTGATAAAATGTAAGTAAATATTTTCTTACGAGCGAAGCAATGGAGGTTTTTATACTCATTTGAGCCGGTCAAAACCTTTGCCCTCCTCTCTATTGAAAACTGAAATGTCGCCACTAGTTTAAATGGTTCAACATTACAAACTTTGATGCAATTGAACATCTGAATTTATTAAATAACAACATGTGTGTATAATTTAACAAAATTAGTCAATTTGTATGGTAAATGTGATACAGTATTACAAATATATTTCAATATTGTTATATCGTAACAGTTTATACTATTTCAATTATATAAAATAGAAAATATATAAGGCATTTTTATTAGTTGAATTTAAATTTTATCCAGATTTTTGTCCTTGGTATTTGAAAAGTTTTGATTGCGTATATTTAATCAAACAGAGTTATTACAGAGTTATGCGTCAGTTTTTACTTTTCATTTGGTAACACAGAAGGCGCAAACTATACACTAGATCAGCGGTTCCCAACCTTTTTCGCCGGCGGTGCCTTTTTGTTTGTACAAATTTTGTTAGGTGCTCTTCTATGAACATCACGAGGAACGCGATAAAAATAAACACTAGTTTTCATTCATAAGTGATTTAAATAATTTAATTGAACATATTATTAACAAATTATGATTTTATAGTTGAAAGTAAAAAGTAAAAAGATAAAATACTGCTTTAATAGTGAAAAACTAATAATAATTATTAATTATAAATGAGATATTTGAGATTGCTTATTTTTGAAAAGTTTGACCATATCTGATTCAATTTGAGACAACTGGATACGGAGGTCAGGTTCTACATTAAGGCGGTTGCGGTATTTGGTTTTAATAGCTGTATAAGCCGAAAATCCTGCTTCGCATAAATATAAATACTATATTTAATATTAGATATACATATAGTATACCAAGTAATTTTGTACGTAAAACAATTTTTTGTCTTTTCAACTACAATAAATTGTAAATTTTTAACATATAATTTAATAATTTTTTTCATTCTTCGATGAGTCATGGTGCCCCTTAAATGAGCTCGCGGTGCCCTAAGAGAATGATTAGAAAACATAAAAAAGACAGATATCTTGAAAACGTCAAGTGTTTTTTATGCAATTATATTTTATACAGAAGAAAGCATGAAAAGCGGTTAACGGTTTGTCGTTTGGCCTATATTCTGCAACGCGATTGAAAAATGAGCACACACAAAAATAAAAATTATACTCTTTGTTAACGATTTTTTGTTCATTTTATATATGTCACTCTAAAAAATAAGGACTTAATTTTGCGATACAGTCTATAATTAACGATAAATTAATATAAAAGTGATTTTTATTCACTTATGATATTATTAATAACAGTGTCTGTACTAAATATGTCAATTTTTCCACGATATTTATGTTGAGATATTATTAATTGTGCTATTATTTATTAGGTTTGGAATACTACAAGTATAAAATATGTTGAAGTTAGTGAAGACTCAAATTTAACATTTAAACTATTACTATACTAGACTTAATACATTATTTTCCATGTAATTTATTAATGCGTTATTAATTTGTTTTTATCAAATGTTTAATATGTAATACATAATTACGACAAAATAGTCTAAGGTTGTGCTGGACGCTAAATAGTAAATGATAATGTACGTATACAATTTGTATAGTTTATTAAATAAATAACTAAGTATAAATGAAAAATCTATGTATAGACTAAATAAAATTAAGATTTATTAAATAAATCTAATAATAATTTTTAAAGCCAATATAAATTTTATATCGGCTTTAAAAATTATAAGTTCAAGTTAAATTAGGACGGAGCGAAAATATTTATTTTTATCTGATTTGAAAAAAAAAATCATTATTGAATGGCCTTGGTGAGTATTGAAACTGCCCCTGATACTGTATATTCATTGTAGAGCATGTTCCATCCAAGTAAATTATTTATGCGTCGGAAAAAATATGACTGGAAGGAACTTGCTGGAGAAAGCGTTACATCTGCGATGAGGATTGATGACATTTACTAACAAAGAGCCGATTCAAAATTCACAAGTATGCCGGTAATCATGTCTCACTTATACATCATTTACCAACCGAGAACAGCTGTGTGCATTCATCATTGTTAACAACGTCAGATTGTCTATAAAAATTCTAGATTCCAATAACGTATTAGAAAGCCTGACAGATACTTATAATACAATAAATATATATATATATATATCGATATGATTTCCGTCTACTATAAAATTGTATTAAATGGAGGATATTATTTGAAAATATACAAGTATGAAAGATAAGTGTTTATAAATTAGTTGGGCTGCTTTTTTTTTTTTTCTTGTGGCAGCTGAAGCCGATAATCAGTGCATGGCCGTTCCGTAATGTGTTGCGTATCTTATCAATTTATTTTTAAATATATATATATATGTCTAACATAATTTTGCCTATTGTTATAATAACCAAAAACATAGTTCGTAAATCAAAAATAAAAGATAATCCAACAAAGAGAGCTCTCTGATCGACTTGAACTCTTCGGCCCACAAGGATATAAAGAGCAAATTTTTTTGTTTTTTAAAATTGCTTTGAAGTTCTAGCAACTGAAGAACAAGACTACATTTCTGACCACCATCCAATGATATTTCGTTAAACCAGGAAACTTTAAACTTCCTAATTTTGTCTCAAAAAACATATCCGATTTTATTACGCTCAACAAAAATTTAACTCACTTGATGGTCCCAGAAAACTATTACCTTAGTTATTAAATTTAATATTATCGTACGGTCATATGCACGAACTGACTTAATGACCTTAAAGTCTTATCTAGTGGAAACCGATTATAATTATCATTCCATCCCCACCGTTTCCTCCAGCCTTCCGTACTGTAATACGTTTCCAACACCACTCTACTCCAACCGTGGATATCACAAATAACTAATGTGACCCCAGGCACAAAGTTATTAACATTTCAACTTTAATTTACTGTACAAGTAAATCACCATTGCCTTTGTTTAATATTAACTTAGCTCGTGATACAAATAACTGTAAATTATTCAAAATCACTAAAATATTCAACCCAATTGTAAAATACAAATATTCAATTAGACCTCTCCAATGACATAGTAGTCAAATTTACGAACAGACAAGTAACTAGCGTAATTACTCTCCACAATGCGTGAAATGTGGATCGAATCACTACACCAACTAATGTACACAAGAGGTACTAACAAAATGTGCAAATTGTGATGGAAACTACATAGCTAACTTTAAAGGTTGCCAAATATTCAAAGATATACTATACCGCACTAAAGAAAAAATGCAATTTACTAATTTATTAAATACTTGAATAAACTAATAATTTACTATTTTAGTCTTCAATGGGGAAATTAAATATAAACTATATGTACGCAATTGGGAGAGATAAATTATATCACTTGAATCCGTATTATACTTTTATTTTGTATACCTTGGTTCAGGGCTTATTTTAAGGTTTTTTTAGAAGTGCATATGACTCAAAATCCTCCCCTCCCCTAACTTCCCTCCTTCATCCCCTAATTACACTAAGCAAATTATAACTACGCATTTCTTAAATTATAGCTGCGCATTTTCCTCTTAGAATTACGCAAAATGTGTCCAAACGCACGTTAAAATAAGCACTGCCTTAGTTACATTGTATAGGTGTTGATATCTTTACGGTAATAGTTGAAACAAACAATTCCGGAGCAATAGTAATACTGAATTATGTACTACATTATCGATATCCATATACGGAGGTAACTCTGTATAATAATGGAAAGGTAAAGTTTTTATTTATTTTTTTGTTTCACGGACATCAATTATTATTTAAACAAGAGCTAAAGTGGTATTATATTTTAAACCCAACAGGACTAGATTAATATATTTATGTACCTAAAAAACTGGGGACTCAAAACGTTCTTAAAGGTTTTGTGATATAAGTATTATAATGGTGTAATGAAACTACATGAAATAAAATATGTATGTAGTTTTTACGCTTCAAGAAATATAATGGTTGAAGTCATTTTTTATCTAGTGATTTAACTACCAAATTACCAAGTTAAGACGTACTCGTACTTACCTCACAAACAAAAATTTAGAAAAATAGAGTAATGTCATAGCGATAAAATATTTTAAACGTATGAATAGAAATTGCCTATACACATCGCCGTCATAGAAAGATTAGAAAATACCTATTCAAATTTTTTAAATAACCAATTTTGAAAAGAAACATTTCAAAACTAGTGAGATCTTGCACTCCATACTATAGAAAACGAACATCTTAACAGCCTTTCAAATTATTTTAAAAATATATATAACATTTAGATATAATATAATCAATATATTAAATATATTAATGAAATTATGATACGTGTATAATTTTTTTTTATATAAAATTAACTTATGAATATTTTTTACTTATAATGCGTGAGTACAAAAAACTATAAATATATATAAAATAATTTAGATTAGGTATCGAAAATATGATGTCCAATAAACCATTAAGATGTAACTAGATATTTCAAATGAATAATTTTTTTTTCATAAGATACTTAAAATCTAAATATATTGCATTTGAACATTCATCATTTTTAATGCTAACCATATTTTCTAAATAAAATATTTTAACTAGAAAAAAAAACTTTGAAAACAAGGGTATCCGAATGTTGTTAACCGTGTAACTCTCAGGATTACGAATAACTTGCCTGAATTACAGTTACTATGTGCCGTCCTAGCTACAACTGCGGTGAGTGTATTTGAATAATATCAAATCATCTTCTTCTTCTTCTTCTACTTCGCCTTCCTCCCAACTATTTGGGGTCGGCCACCCTTGTCCTACACCTCCACTTTACTCGGTCAATCACATCTCCTCTGCACACACCGACAGCCCTCATGTCATTCTCCAAAGTCTCCAACCATCTCTTTTTTGGTCTTCCTCTTCCTCTTTTCTCTTCAACGTCCATCTTCATAACCATCAGCCTTTTATATTGAAAGTGTCTCCACCATGAATTGACGGTAAAAAAATCTATTTACAAAAATAAGTCTCGTTCCGAGTGGTGTTGGTGTGTGTGTATTATGTAGGGGATGTAGAAAATCGAGATGAGTGGAGGTTTAGAACAAAAGTGGCCGATCCCAAATAATTGGGAGAAAGGCGAAGGAGAAGAAATAGAAGAAGAAAAAGTCTCGCTCTGGGACGAACCCAGGTTGTTCGTTTAATATAACAATAGGGTATAATAAAATACAATACGTTGTACATTAAGAATTCACAAACTGAAGCACACGAAGCACCATCGATGAGTCGACAAAATGTTTAAGTACTGAATTTTTCTTTGACGTTTATTTTACAGTAATCTATACAGCTTTCCCCTCTCACAAATATATATCCATTTTAATATCTCCTGAAATAATGAAGATAATAAAAGGGTTTACTTTTTTATGACACACGGTTATACAAGGATGATACAAATAAATATATATTTTAATTCAATTAAAGTGTATCTATTATTCCGTTGGATACGAATTGCGGTCGCAATAGACGAATTGCAGTCGTAATAATATTGAAGGTAAAATTACCGTCTTAATTGCGGTCCGTGTTCGGTTATCGATTATAATTTTAATGACTATTTGGTGGGTAATTATTTATTAATTATAAATACAATGATGCTATTTTTCCCAGCTTTGAACAATACTGTTAGGAGAACAAATAATAGAAGTGAAATCGTAAACCTACATTATATTAAAAATAAAATCAAACAATATTTAAAAAAAGAAATCGGCTCGCTGACATTTGTAAATTGTGTTTCATACAAATATGAACCAATATTGTATGATAAATGTATTATTTTAATCGTTAAATGTGTACTTTACATTTTGTATTTTAAACATAAGTATGTTATAGTTTAATGTTTATGTGTAACTATAAATTTGTATTATGAATCTAACCGTATTCTAATAATAATTAATCATTTTTCTGGACCGCAACTAGGATTTTGTTTTTTACCTCGTTTAATCTTGACGGAAAATCGGTATTGACATATTATTCATTACCATAATAGTGTCTTGTACTTATCAGACAACGAGATCAGAGAATATCAATATATTAACATGTTTAAAATAATAAATAGTTCCACAAGTCAATAAATGAAAATGAAATTATCGAAAATCATAAGATTGTTGAAAATAAAAATTTGAAGGGCCAAACATATCGAGAAGTATCAACTATAAAACTGTACAGCTGAACAATCAAGTTTATCGACAATAATAAAACAAAAAATTGAAAATTTAATTTTTACTTCGTGATTGAAATGTAGTTAAACTATATATATCTGCAATCCTGATTCCCGCTAGGAATTTTTCTCAGGACGAACCACAATGAAGCCTACATATATAAATTAAGGCTGGTACAGTAGTATTTTTGTTAAAAAAAACTGAGTTTATGAAGTTTATGTTGTAAAAGTGTTTGCCCACACACCGACACAGCTATAAATAGAAGACACAGAAAAAAATTTGCAACTCTTATAACTTCTCATTTCTAATCATTACATACTTTGTTGGAGATATCATTTTATTAAGAACTCGTAAATGAAGTTGTGAAGCCGATCGTTAAAATAAAATAAATACAATTTCATTATACTTATATTTTTAAACACGGAGAAACTCGTATAGAACGTGGGACGTTTCATAATAATAATTTAAAAAAATAAATTCCTCCTTTACCAATTTAAGTTAATGGTTGAATTTTTATATATGTTTTTAGCTTGTTACAAATCAAATTGTATGTAAAGTGGTAATTATTATTATTAAAACACTACTTCGTGAATTATATATTAAGGATTATTCTTAAAGTTTTTAGAATGATCAAATTTACACAATTTTATCTTCTTCTCTTCTTAACTCTTGCTTTTACTTGGGGTCGACCACCTTTGTCCTAAGCCTCCACTCATCTCAATTTTTTTACATCCTTCATGCACACATCAGGAGCCCACATACCATTCCCAAACGTACCCAACCATTTTATTTTTTGGTCTTTCTATTCCTTTTTTCTCTTCGACGTTCATTTTTATAATCACTCTTACTGCTTTTGTTTCTTTTTTGAAATTTAATATATTTATTAATTCCGATTAATTTTTTTTGATTATTTTTTATGTTTGAATTATGTGTTTTATATTCATTGAAAATTGTAAAAAGCCAATGCAAGTTAATCAAATATGTTGTATAACTGATAAACAAACCTTTAGTAAAAATGTTTGTTTCATGACACAGAGTATTATGATTGCTTAAAGAATGATGAAATTATACCAAGTAGATATCTATATTAGAAATAAGATTTTATACATATTAACAGATTAGACAATTTATATAATATGGTAAACGATTTGATTAATTTGTGCTTCTGTGCACATGGTGTTGATAATGACAAGTTACAATACTATCGGATTGTATTGGTAGGCATAGTGGCCCAAGCCCAACCGGACAGTTCTTGAAATCCCGATATTGTACAACTATCAAATCATTCCGAGTAATATCTAGAAAAAAGTGAGCTATTTTATTGCATTGAATTAAGTTAATATTAATATTTATATTAACTATATATTATATTCAACTACCTACCTATTAAATTTATGTTTTCTACGCACGGTTTTTGTGATTATAGGATACAATGGTACTATGGACTGTTTGGGGGGCTAAGTGACCCTTGCCCGAACAACCGAACTGCTCTTGAAATTATGATTCACCTGAGTGTGTTTGTTTGTCATCGTTAACGATAACCGATTTGCTTATTGACGGCCCGTGGATTTTATTGGATTTGGGAATATCAGTGGTCAAGACTTTTGATATTTGGATCTGTGGATGCATTGAGTATAGGGACCTTGTTCACTTTTGTCGCTCTTTCGTCGTTGTCCAAAGTAAATACCGGTTCGTCAACGATAGTGGAGATGGTCGGCTCTTCGTAGAGTCCAGACAATATGCCGTTTTCCGTAAGTTGATTTTTAGAAACATTTTTTTCCAAATATATGTTATCACTGATATAAGTATTTACTTTATGGTACATAAGCGTAGCAGCTTGTTTTTTTCCTTCTCTTTTTATCATTCCATTGACTGTTTAATTAATAAAAACAACATTTTTAATACATTAAATATGATTAAGAATTTACATTAAATCGCTAACCTTCGACTGTGAACATTTTAACGGTGCACACTACAGTATAAGTAAAAGTTTTACTATCGCCCTCTTTAAAAAACTCATATTTAGGTAACATCCAATTCCGAGACATACACAACTCTTGTAATGCGCTTATCGGTTCTAGTTTTAAATAAGTATCAACTTCACTCTTTGTTTGTAGTTTTCTGGAAAATATAATTACAAATTTTTACTGTTTTTATATTTATAATAAATCTTGATTTTTATTTTTATATACTTTTTTTTGTTCACGGTATTTTTGACTTTTTTGACACGCTTTTGTGTGAGGACGTTTTTTAATTTATTATGACCGTCGAATTTGGTGGACGCTGGGCAACAACTATCTTTAGTGGGAAAAGTTGATTTTACTTCATGATCAAACGGGGTAATCTTTTTCATTGATATAAAACCGAAGTTATCACTAAAAGTTGAAGTTAACTTGTTGCTCGTTTGCACCCGCTGTACCTTGGTTTCAGCGGATTTTTGGACAACGCTATCAACGACAGCGGTTATGGCCGGTTCTTCGTTGTGTTCAGTCGATTTAAGAACACCCAAATCATTTAATTTATCGCTGAAACTACTATTATTGTTGCCCTTTGCAGAATCGTTGATTTTGCTAGTAACATTGGAGCATTCGTTTTCATAATTAAACGACGCCATTGAGCAAAGCCTGGATTGTCTAGCTAATTTAGATTCCAAATCTTTAATTTTATCAAACATTTCGTTGTTTTTCTTTTTCAATAATTTGTTTTCTTCTGTCAATGTGTCAATTTGTTGAATATATTTTAATTGGACATGTCTTGGTGTATTATCTAAAATAAAAACGTTTATGTTTTATATAATTATGTGCATTGCATTAGAGTGAGTATTAACTATATATCAAGTTTATAATTTGGATAGGTTATACCTTCTTGTCTTTCAACCCTGTGTTGAAACTGTTTACATTTCTCTCTTAAAGAAGCCAACTCTAGGTCCTTCAATTTAATTTGCACTCCATAATCAACTGATAAGGAATATTACGTTGTTATATTACATTAGCTGTTTATAATACTCAAATATTGTTGTAAACTTGTAAAAATTACAAACCTTTCAATTTTATCGTTTCGGATAACATATCTTTGATATTCATTCGCTGGGCCTCGATCTTAGTTGTAAGCTCAGCAATATCTTTGTTGTAACTGGAAGACATTTTATTCGGTTTTCTCGTCAGCAATTTGCCTTCGATGTTCGTACAACTATAAATATCGCTTACTCGTACGTCGTAATCAGACCTGAGGAAATAATTAATCGTCTGAAAATATATATACTTATGTATGACTTACAAGAAGACTTACTGTTGCTCTGCGTTATAATAATAATGATTATTCGAACAGACCTTACAATATATTTAAAATATTGGAGCTGTAAAATAAGAAACTGTTGTAATTAAAAAAATACCAAGCCAATATTGTTTACTAAATATCATACAATTTTACTTAGTTATTTTCTTATTTATTATTTTTTATTTGAACCAGTTGATAAATAATTTCAATTTTTTATTTGCCAAGTATCTACAAATTTCCCCGAAAAGTCACGTCTCCACTTTCTTCGTGTTATTCAAAACTAAAATGTAATTAGTGAATACTACAATTTTTTGGGTAGTCTTATGAACCGAAAATAAAGCATGATTCTTAGTACCGGGCCACACGATGCGGTATCACCGGATCCGTCGTGATACAGCGATACCGGATCCGGTGGAATTGTTTTAAAAATGCACTATATAAGTTATCGATTTTATTTTGGTCTACACGATACGTTTTCACAGGTTCCGGCAGGTCTCTACCGCAACATGTTGAAGGGAATTGAGGCCCGAATCATTTTAGTTTATTTCTATAATTAGGTATATAGAAATACAAATCTATTTTATTATTTTTCTAGCAATAAGACTATATTATTATGAATTAACCAATTTAATATTAATTATAATTATACGTATCATAACATCGACCTTTGGATCCATCTGATCTTTCTGTCTCTGTAACTGTCGTTTCCTTTTCTCCTAACAAAAGTTTAGCACGTCTTCGAAGTTCAATTGAAATGTTTCTATTGTAGATCTGAATTGTTTTTCTTGTAGAAAACATCAAACATTTTTTATATTTATTATTATAGTTTTTGAACAGAAGTAAGAACTACTTCTATATTTATTCAATAAAGCACTCAAAAAATCCATAATATAATGTTGGAATGCTCATTTTGTAATAAACAATTTTTATAAGGAAATCCCTTCATCGATCATATTATGATGAAACATTGTACCAAAGAATGTGTAAAACACCATACTTGGCAAATGAAGTACAACTGATTTACTTATAACTACATTGAATTTTTGCTATTAATTTTGATATATATTTTATAGATAATGATTATGAAAATTACTTTCGAAACTATAGCTACTTTACTGCTTTAATTTTTTCAACGATTAATATATTAAAGATAATTGGTCAAGAGTTAGAACTTTTCCTTATCGTTTTAATCGTACCTGGTCATTTTTAATATTTAATCTGCCGGAAGTTATGACTGATACTGTTAACCCGATTAGTGACGAATTAACATTGAATAATATATTCAAATTATTAGATTTGGATATAAGTAATTCTCATATTTCACGTTTGGGTGTATTTGTTTCATCTTCTTCAAAACCTAGGCCACTAAAAATTACACTTCACAATTGTCATGATGTTTTTAAAGTCTTCTCCAATCAAAAAAAATTAAAATCAAATGCTACCTGGTGTAACCTCCATTTCTCTTCTTACCGGACCAAGATGCAGCGTGATTTCATGTCTAACTTACGTCAGGAACTATTACATCGTCGTTCTAATGGGGAAAATGATTTGAGTATAAAGTATGAAAATGTATTCCTACAATAATAAAGTCAAAAAACTAATTAGTTCACCCCCTCTCACTGTAAACTGTTATTATCAGAATGTTAGGGGTCTCAACACTAAATTGCAAATTTTAAAAACTAGTTTACCTGTTTTCAATTTTGATATCTTTATTCTTACTGAGACCTGGTTGCACGATAATATTTTAAATACCGAGCTTGGATTTTTTAATTACTCAATTTATAGATGTGATAGGAATTCTTCTAATAGTCATTGTCTTCGAGGTGGTGGTGTTTTAATAGCTATAATAAATAAATACGCTTCCACTGTTATCAATATTAATAATAACGATTTAGAATTATGTTTTGTCTCTGTAAAAATCAATAAGTATACAACAATTATTATTGGTTCTGTTTATTTCCCACCTTGTTCCCCTATCAACTCTTACTCTAAGTTTTTTGATATTATTGAAAATCTTATATTATTATTTCCTAATTACGATCTTTAGATCTTTGGTGATTTTAATTTACCCAATTTATATACTTCTAATTCAGTCAATACCAATTTGTATTCTAAAGAAACCTTATTTTTCGAAAAATTATCGTTACTCAATTTGTTTCAGATTAACCCTATTCTTAATTCTAATAATATTTTTCTTGACCTCATTTTATCTAATTCTTTCTTATCTCAAGCTACTTTAAATATCGAATCTTTAGTACCCATGGATAAATACCATCCTCCCCTGAATCCAGTCGTATCCTCTCTCTCCTTTTGCGAAAATACATATGACTGGAAAAATGGTAATAACCACGCTATTATATCCCTTCTCGGCTCTTTTAATTGGACTGAATTTTTCAGTATTAATTCCTATATTAATTTTATAATAGATGAATTTTATTCTTTGCTACATTTTGCTATTAATCTTTACATTCCTAAAATACAATTTCATTCGTTTCGTAACTATCCTGTTTGGTTCTCGAGTGATTTAAAAAATTTATTAAGACAGAAAATCATTGCTCATGCCAGTTATAAATCTTCTAAATCACATTCTGACTATTTAAAGTTTTCCGTGCAAAATCTAAATCTCAAAGTAAAATCGATCATTATAAATATATATTTAATACTGAATCCTCCTTAAAATCGAATCCTAAACGTTTTTGGTCTTTTCTAAAAACCATTAAATCTTCTCTGGACTCCCCTGGTTCTTTAAGTTTAAATTACTTATTTGCTAATGATGGTAAGAGCATAGTTAATTTATTTGGCACTTATTTTTCTTCAGTTTACAAGAACTTAAACACATTTCTTTTTGACTACCCATTTCCAGTCATTGAATCAGTTGATATTTTTAATAACTGTAAAATCAATATTTTAGATATTTTTAATGAATTAGAAAAATTAACTAGTAAAATTTCTACAGGACCTGACGGTATATCTGCCTTATTTTTGTATTACTGTAGATTTATTCTTACCCTTCCTTTACATATAATGTTTACTCTTTCTTTAAATCAAGGTATTTTCCCTTCTTATTGGAAATCTACTTTTATTAACCCTATTTTTAAAAAAGGTTTAAAATCATTAGTCTCCAATTATCGTCCTATAACAATTACTTCTATCATTCCTAAGATCTTCTCTAAAATTATTAATTATAAATTAACTCCGATTTTTAAAAACATACTTATTCCGCAACAACATGGTTTTAGACGTTATAAATCAACATTAACTAATCTTATTAATTTTAAACATTTTATTTTACACTCATTTTCCAATGGCAGTCAAATTGATACAATTTTTACCGATTTCGAAAAGGCTTTTGATAGTATGGATCATAATTTACTTATAATCAAATTAAAAAAAATTGGCTTCTCTAATCCTTTATTGTCTTGGTTTACTTGTTTTATTTCTCAACGTTCTCAATATGTTAAAATAAAAAACTATATATCTGATAAAATTGTCGTCACTTCAGGTGTTCCTCAAGGAGACCACCTCTCTCCTCTTTTGTTTAATTTATTTATAAATGATATTATTTATTCTATTAACAACTCTAATATCTTACTTTTTGCTGATGATGCTAACATTTTTAAAGCCATAAATTCTCTATCTGATGCCGTAGATCTCCAAAATGATTTAATAAGCTTTAACAACTGGTGCATTCATAATTGTCTTTCCTTAAATATTAATAAATGTCAAACAATGACTTTTTCTAAGAAACTCAATAACTGTATCTTTAACTATAGTCTAAATGATATTATTCTTACTCGTACAAACATAGTGAAAGACCTTGATATTATTTTTGACACAAAACTATCATTCTCCTCTCATATCATATCTATCAAAAATAAAGCATTATCTATGTTTGGTCTTATTATGCGTAATTGTTCTTCTTTTAATGATCCGTTTACCTTTAAATGTCTTTTTACTTCTATCGTCAGGTCTCATTTAGAATATGCTACTATTATCTGGGACACTAATGCTATTGTTAATTCCAATCACATTGAAGCTGTCCAAAACAAATTTTTGCGTTTTATTAGCTTTAAATTCAATTTACGAGAATTCCTCATTCTGATTATGATAACATTAATACATTTTTAAATCTTAATTCTTTAAAGAATCGTAGGAATGATTCGTATATTATATTTTTAAAAAAAATTATTAAATAATAAAATTGATGATTCTTACTTATTAAGTCTTATCAACTTTAAAGTTAATTCCCATAATACGAGGGACTCATGTTTATTTTATATACCTCATTCTTCCCTCAGATACATGCTTAACTCCCCTATTAATAATTTATTAATTAATGGTAACTCCATAAATACTGATTTTGATTTTTTTTTATAATTCTGCATTTTACTTTTAATACACCTCTTATATTTCATTTTTTTCCCCCTTTTGTTTTATTGTCAATATCTAGTACGTACAATAATATTTTGTTGTTATACTTATTTTTTTTTTCTTATTCACTATGTTATGTTAATCTTTCAATTTTGTTCTTAGTTATAAGTTTTAATCTTGTGCATTTTATTTTGTAATTGGACTCAGGTCCGTAATATATAATAAATAAATAAATAAATATTAGTATGCTTCCTTATACTTCTATTAACATTTTTTTTTTAAATTTATTATTTAGTTATTCATTTTTATTTATAACCATTAATATTTTTAATTTAATTTCTTAAATTTGAACATTTTTATAAAATCGTCGAATGCCTACAAATCAAGTATCAAAAAAATAGTTAAATGGCTATAAGAAGTATTTTAAATAGAAGACAATCTAATGATAAAAAATATAATTTATTCAAAATTATAAATCAACGAAATAAAATTGTGTTGCTCACAATACAAAACCAAAATACTACAGTTTTTGCACAGAGAACTTTAATTAATGTTTAAAAATAAATGTTATCTATCCAAAGTTAAAAAATCATACTTCATGGTGTTATGACAACGCAAAAAGTACGACAACTATTGAAAACAAATAACATTTAGTCGACTATTAGTTAAATGTATGTACATGTTTAATAATTTCGTATAAATGTATATGCAGTGTTTATTGAAGTTTTATAGTTTCTTTACTTTTTCTGCAGCTCACACATCATAAGAACATTGATATACGTAGTTATTTTGATAAAGGTGAGCACAATGATGATACGTTAAATCTCAGTAAAACGTTATTTCAGGATGCAACCAGGTGATCATATAATTTTACAACTTTAAATTGAAAAAATTATTGATTTTTATTAATCTAAAATTAAGTGTTATGCCTTAAAATATGGAATTGATATAGGGTTTTGTTTGGAAATTTTCAAAAATTAAATCTGCGATTCT
Source organism: Sipha maydis (assembly GCA_034509805.1). Taxonomy (NCBI): domain Eukaryota; kingdom Metazoa; phylum Arthropoda; class Insecta; order Hemiptera; family Aphididae; genus Sipha; species Sipha maydis. The sequence goes on along the minus strand of JASXSY010000679.1, from coordinate 112,310 downwards.
ATGATTTAATTTAAAGATTTAAAGTGCATTTATTTTAAAATGCTCCTAGTATCACTTCACAAATAAACATTTTATATTTTCAATAATTATATTAATATAGCATGTATACTCGTATATAGTCAGTGTTTATTTCAAACTATTTTTACTGAAGTATTGTAAATTTTCAAGGACTATGCAGTATGATATAGAAATATATAATTAATAAATAATTTGATGTTTACGGAAGGGGGAGTCATCCCTCTGAAATAAACATTGTAACATATGTATTCTGCATGTATGTGACAATATACATACAGTTTTGTTAATAGTAAGTAGATTATACCAATTATTATTTCAACATTGATTCATAAGTTTATAAAATGTGATATTTAAAATTTATCTTGCATTAGAATTTGTCTTCGGAAATGCTCCGTTCACTAATCCTTGAAAATTTGTTGACATTAAAAGGTAAATGTTATAATATGCATAGGCGCCGGCTTTTAAATTTCAGCACGGGGGCAAATACCCAAAAGAAAAATACTATTTTTACGTTTTACCTTAATTCTACAATGTGTCCCGGGGCGAAGTGACCGGCCGCCGTCATATGAAAGTATACCTAAAATGACGAAGAAATAACCTTTAAAGTCGGGGTCTAACTCTAAATATTATAAATTGCCAATAATTAAAATCACAAAAGACCTGTGATGTTTAGCTGCGTATAACTCTGCGATTATGAAAGATATGAAAACCTAACTTATAAGGTATTATAGGTATTATTCTGTAGAATAATACACAACCAAAATAACCCATACTGAATACCTATTGAATTATTTTGAGTAATACGAGATTTATTTTTAAAAATTCCAACTTTTGATAAAAAAATTTACTTTTTTCAATTTAATAATAATAATTTACATAAGTTTGGTTTAATTGCGTATGTTAGTTGAAAGGACAATTAAATAGCTTTAAAATTAAAATAAATATGTTAAAATATTTAAAATTTCGGAGAAACATAAAAAAATCCATGGTAGTTTTGGTTTGGTTTAAAAAAACTTAAATTGCCTAAAACTCAAAAAAAAAAGAATTAGACCCCCACTTTAAAGGATATTTCTTCGTCATTTTAGGTATACTTTCATATGACGGCGGCCGGTACTTCGCCCCGGGACACATTATATAATTGAAGTACGGGAGCAATGTTTCTTTTAAAATCAAATTACTGGGGCCATTGCCCCCGTGAAGTCGGCGTCTATGATAATATGTATACCTAAATACAGTAAAATATAACTTTTTATATCACATTTCTACTATGCTTTTATTTCATAGCTTTCTTTTTATAATATTTCTTCTTAATGCAATAATTCATTGATATTATGAGCAAAATTATCTTAAATTTAGCAATGTGTATTTATTTTTATTTATTAAAGCATATTTACAATGTATACAGTTTGTATAATAAGTAAATTTGATACATGGTAATAGTAAAATGACTTGAGTGTCTTGAGGGGGGAAAACCGTCCAACAACAATACCTCCTATTTAATTTGATGGGTTCATAATATGGAGACCGTTAGGCAAGAGCGTCTCTTGGCCATTTTCTTTTTAATCTCCTTGGAGGATTGTTGGGGATGGTTATAGAGGACATGCGGGAAATTAGAGGGTTTTGGTTCGAGTGCAGTTTGGAGTGAAACTTTTTGTAATGACGAGTTAATATTTTAATATTTTAGTCTAAACATCAAAAATATTCAACAACTTTTGAAAGAAAGTCACCATTTTTCTTTATTAACGAGGCTAATTTTGCAAATTGCTAATTTTAAAACCACCCAATCCCGATAATATTAAAGAACCAATAGTGAATATTAAAAGGTATTTTCACGAATATACTACATAAAATATTTCTCAAGTATATGTCTATGATATTTAAACACTAAAATAATATATGTCGTCATATGTTTTATTTAGTTGCATAAACAAATAGTTGTTCTTCAATACAATTAACTCTATATTTGGAAAATAAATGTTATGTATATTACATGCTCATTTTCACGAAATATTTGTTAAATATTACTAGTTTTTATCTTAATTTTGAATTTACATTCGAAAACCACTGGCAATTAATGTTCAAGCTGTCGTTTTATTGGTTCTACCATAGTCCATACAACTACATGTTTAAATTTTTCAAGGGGAGTTAAACTTTTCAAAAATGTATAAATGTGATATTATAAATTCGAATTTATATGTTGGGTTGACCGTAAATATTTATTTTGATTTTGCAGATATATATATATATATATATATATATATACAGTCATATAGAAATTAAATATATATGTCAATAAAAGTTTAAGTTTGAGTCTTAAAATCATTTTTATATTATATTCTTTAAAATATTTTTTGTTTTTGTTTATCAGCAGTAGATATTTATAAAATTTGTGAACTTTAGTTATACTAGGAATATTAAACGAAATTTAGATATATATATATATATATATATATATATTATTATTATCATGTTTGTATTGTTTTATCTTTTACACACTATGAATTTCTAAACAATTTACTAAAAGTACTTGAATATTCAATAAATATCTACATTAAAATATTTAATAAAAATCGTATGGAAACCTTTATATCAAATCCCCTGATAGAGATTGAATCGTTTTTCTGGGGTAGTTTCTTATCACTAGATAACCTTGACATTAAACTTATCGATATCGTATACATAACACGGTTTTAATAAGAACTAAGGAATATTTTATTGGAGTATAGCATTTACGATCTCATTTTCTGTATGAACAAAACGATTAATCATAATTATCCTACAACGCAGTGCGCCATGGAAAATGTTAATGTTTTAACCAAATAAATTTATTTATTTAGGTAAAATCATGAGTGTTATAATAAGACTACAAAATCTACCGTGGTCAGCCAATGCCGCAGACATAAGACAATATTTCCAAGGGTTGTCAATACCCAAGGGTGGAGTTTACATCATCGGCGGTGAAAAAGGAATTGCTTTTATATTATTTAGGTAAATAATAATTAAGAAATTAATAGGGTAGTTGGGCATTTTTTTTTTTTTTGTTACTTCTAATTATTTACAGTACTGATGAGGATGCTAGGCAGGCTATACTTTTTGACGGTGGATTTATTAAGAACGTTCAAATCAGACTGTTATTGAGCTCTCGAAATGAAATGCGAAAATTCATTGAAACTGTGCGACAGTACACGACAACACAAATTACGCAGGTCTACATGCACCAAATGCAGCAGCCGCAACATCCTCTAATCGGATCGTCGCCACCACTAATTGCTAAGGTACACAAAATGAAAACTACTTTTGATTATTTTTATATAAGTACTATTATTCTCGTTTTGAAACTGAAGTTGTTATGTGTTTTATTAACGTACAGGTCTTATCACTACCCCAGCAACAATCTAGACCAAACCAATTAGTTACCATGTTACAAAGACAACCTCCCAGTATAGATTCAAAAGCAGTGTTTTCGTCTCAGGACAAGCAAGAGCAGCTCCAACAACAGTTGCAGCAACATAGGTCTCTAAAATCAACGGAAGCGTATGATCGTGACGACAAAAGTAGCTACAAACGTGAACGAATTCGATCAAAATATCGGGAGCATAGGTCAAGGTTATCTCAAAGTAGCGAGAGCAATAGACAGGATAGATCGAGGTCTGGAGATCGGCATCATAGTGATAGGAGTCGTGAAAGAGAAGAAGACAATGGTGATGGCCAGTCGTCGGCCAAGAAGCGTAAGAACGACGAGGACACTAACAATCCGATGACGTGTGACAAAAACCCGTCGGCGGACGACAAACGTCTTGGTGGCGACGGAGATGAAGAACAACAGTCGTCGGCAACGTTGCAGCAGCAGCAGCAGAACGCGCCGACCAAGTATCTAAAACTAAAGCAGCTGCCGATGACGGTGACGGAAGAGGAGGTGCTAAACGAGATGAACAGTGGCGGCGAGGTGCGACGTGTGACTTTTTACCCGGACGGCGAGTTCATGGGTGCCGCTCTGGAGTTCCACAGCGTGGACGAGGCAGAGACAACGTTGAAACGGTTCGATTGTGTGCTTCTGGGTTCCACCCCCGTGCCCGTGCTGCGGTGCACTTACAAGGAGTATGTGCAGATCGTGCGGAAACCCGGCGATGGGACGAAACGGTTTCCCGGCGAGAACACTAGCGGCGGTGGCGGCGGTGTTGGAAGTGGTGGTCGCCACTATAACCACCAGCATCACAATCCGGTACCGGTGCCAGCGCAACCGTCCATCCAACCGAACGTCGCTCCAACTGGCGGCCGTTCCAATTGCGTGTACGTGCACGGGCTGCCCATGTCGGTGACCAACACGGACGTCATGCGATTCTTCGCCGATACGACCGCGCTACCCGACAAGATACACATCGTGTTGAGCAAGTTTGGCCGACCCACTGGCGAGTCTTACTGCGCGTTCAGCACCGTGCAACAGGCGCACATGGCTCTGATCAAAGATCACTGTTACATGGGCCCAAACCTGGTGCACGTGTCGCCCATCAACCGGTCGGACATGATCCAAGCCATCACCAAGCTGATGCAACAGCACAACCACCATCAGAACATGTCTTGGGGACCGGGAGGCGGTAGTAGCAATCGTGGTGGCGGTGGTGGACTCAAGCAGCACTACATGATGTTCGGGCCGTCTATGCAGCAGCACCAAAGACCTCAGTACAGCGGTGGTGGCCATAACGGCGGGTACGGCGGTGGTCGGCCGCATCCGTACATGAATAACGCGCGCGGCGGCGGCGGTTACAATCCCTGGATGCGCGGTCCCGGACCGAACTCCGGACCGGATGGCTTCGGACAGCCCGGCTGCGTGGTGGCTATGGACAACGTGCCTTACAGCGCCAATGTGCAGCAGATATTGAACTTCTTCTCTGGCTTCGAATTTGACGGCCAGAACGTCATCAGGCGGTTTAACGACTTCGGCAAACCCACCGGTGAAGTACGCGTCAACTTCAGGAATCCGCAGGAAGCCATGCGGGTCGTTCACGTGCTTCAAAACAAGCCTATCTTTAACCGACCGGTGCGCCTCACGCTCTTGTGAGATCACTAACTTTGATTATTGTTGCACGCACCGCCGATTACTTTTGATGTAAATTTTTCATTATTCAGCATTTCACTTATTATCATTTATACTTAGGTATGTATTATATTATATAAACGTCTGATGAGAAATAATCGTTTGTTAACTGCTGTTGAATAAATATACTCTTATTTAATAGAAAATTAGTGTCATTGTGTTGTTCTTTTTTTTTCATTTAATTTCCATGTTTAAACGATCGGTTTGTATAATATTATGTTGATGAAATTCATCTTTTTTACACTGTTACAACCTAGTATGTACGTTATAGATTATTATACATATTAATATTATTGTATCCGCTTTTTGAAATAGCTTGAAATAAATATGTAATATAACTACATAAAGTGGGCATCCGTTTTGTGAAGTTCACGTTTTTCTTCAAATATGGATATTTTTTCGTGAAGCGAATAAGAATAATTTTATCCACATTATGAAATATTCGATTTATACAATTTACCGGCTACAACTCATTAACGCACGAAATATTTTTCGAATTTTCCCAAAAATTTATTAATTTACTTGGTTTTATTTTACTCACTGGTCGTCTAAAACATCATATTGTCATAAAAATATTATGTAGCGTACAATTTATTAACATGGAAAACGATCTACGTAAATCAATAAAACAATACTAATTAAACATTAATCCATCTTACCATATTTCGATTGTGTTTTTAGTAATTTTATTTTATTTTAGTAACAAGTTCTTTTTTCGTAGGTAACTCACAACAGCTTACATATTTATGTAAGATATATTTACAGATGAATGCAACTTAAATTTTCAATTTTATGTTTAATCTAAACTATAAAAATGATGCTAACTTATGCTGTCAATCATTGGACTATTTTTCATTACTTTCTTCTCTGTTACAACTTATTACAGTTATTGTAATAATAAGTTATTGTTGCTCTTTGGACGGCACTGGCCTGCCCGTTATCGTTTTCCGTTTTCGATAACGGACAAACTGATAACGACTATGTTGATAACGGGGAGAAACGCGTTCGGCGGCAGTAGCAGCGGAAACTGTGAAGTTGCTCTGGCCGCGGTTCGAGTCGGCAATCGGTTCAGCTGATAACGGTGGCCGCGAATGGACGATCCAGACGGGCGGACGGACTACGGTTCGATGAGTGCGGCCACGACGGCGGTGTCCTCGCGACGTGAACGTACGGCGTGTCAGTGACCCCGTGCGACAGTTCGCGTCTACGTGACCGGGAGCGGCCACCTGGTCGCAAGTACCCATGGCCAATGTTCAGCCCGCGACCGTCCGGAACATGGCCCGCCACCGGTATCTGGTCTACCTGATCTTGTGGCTTTGCGTCTTCTTTCCAGGTAACGCGCGCATTGCCTCAAAATCGTGCGCACTGTGTGACGCGTCACACGCCTGCAGTTCTGCTCGTTTCACTTACACCGTCTCTGTTGTTTCAGTGCTGTACTTCAAGATTTCCAACCGCCCTGCGCCCGACAGAAAACCTGTGAACGTGTCCGAGGTTACCATTGCTAAGCACGCTAGACCGGTGTCTAAGATCGATTACAAGGAGTTGGCGAAAGTGTGCAATCCTCCTCAGGCGATTAAACGCGGTGCCGAGGGAGATATTGGTGCTTGAACTATTTCACCTTTTGTTTCTGTAACTTACGGTAACCTGTGTTTTTAATTTTTTCCTTGTATTTCATCAGGTTCGTTGAACAACAGTCTTACCATCCAAGGGGTGATAATTCTGACCCGTCACGGGGACCGGGGACCAATGAATCACGTTAGGAATATGGCGAAAATCGATTGTGGTACAGCACCTGATCAGGAGTACAATGGTTATGTGACATTCTTGCAAAATATATTCTTTAACATGTCTTTGCAGTTTTTAGGTCCTTTTCACGGTTATCCGTTGTATCCATCGCAAAACAATTGCTCTATTAGTCAACTAACACCTATTGGTGTGTCTCAAATGCTTAAACTTGGGCGTACTCTACGTTCCGTATATTCCTCTTTACTCGGTGTTTCTACTTCTGATGACATAGTAATATATAGCACCAAGTACAGACGTACTTTTCAGAGTGCATTGGCATTTGCATATGCAATACTGTCGCCAGATATTATGCCTAAAATTACATTTAAAGAAAGTGATAGTTACAGCTATTGTTTTGACCATTGTGCTTGTTACAATGTCAACAGCTTATTGATGAAAATCAAACAGTCATCAGAAAAGCGGTTGAAAAGCCGTAGAGCTGTGGAGAAGATGCTCAAACATATGCACAATGCATTACACCTAATGTCTAGCAGTGTACGGGTGGACCCATACTTACTAAGAGATTCGATTATGACATATATATGCCATGGAGCTCACCTGCCTTGTTACCAGGATGATTGTGTAACAATTGATAATGTGCATCAGTTATTTGGCTACCTGGATTGGGATTTGAAACGGTATGCTAAACACGGGCTGCTGCAAAAGTATGGACTCCTCAAGTCATATGGTTTTGCCTTGAATGTGGCCATGAACCTACTTAAAATGGTGTCAGAAGGTAAACCACATCTGGTCCTATACTCTGGTCATGATTTGACTGCTCAGTACTTGTTAGCAGCGTTTGGTGTACTTAACGCCCAAACTGTGTCACCACACTATGCTTCCAGACTTGTATTTGAAGTGTATCGAAACAATACAATTGACACGACATTCCCTGGTAAGGACTTCTACTTCAGAGTAATTTTCAATGGTAAAGATGTGACCCGATCAGTAGTTTTCTGCAATGATCGTGCTGGAGGCTGGCAAGATACTGTTTACTTATGCCCTATTGAATCTGCCATAAGATTTATACATGATGATTACTTCACCATATTCAATTCGTCCAACTATAAAGAAGCTTGCGGAATGCGCCCATGAAACTTTAACTTATATAACCTTTCATTTCTAAAAATGTTATATTTAAATTGTTACTATAATATTATGGTTTTGTATCATAACATTTGTGTAATCATTCTCAAACTATTTTTTTCTTACCGTTGATGTGTTATTATGTCAAACATTGAACATTATTCAGCACTATTTCATTAAAAAATCTTCAATAAGAACTTTGATCTCTTAATTAAAATAATAAATTCTTGATCTCTATTAGACACATCTGCAGTCATGTCGTATAATGAAAATTTATTTAACTATGAGACAATTAAGTGTTAATAGTTAAATTTATGCCTCTATATTTTTATTAATGCTTTTAAAACTACTTTGTGTTTTAATTATACCTATAAAACTCGAATATTTTATTTTTTAAATATTGTTTGTATGCTGTTTAGGTACACAGTATAACACTAGCATTAAATAGGTATATTATATTTTTCTAGTCTTTTATTATTGTTTATTTTATTTTCGTTTTTACTTTTATGACTAATTTTATAATTTTTATACAAAATTATTATTTATTTATTGTACTGTTAACATTTTTTTATATCAGTGATATTACTTAATTTATTGAATGCCCAATTATGTTTTTTTTTTATTTTGTTATATTTGTTTTAAAGTATACTTATTAAAATAGTGGTTCATAATTTGTTGTTTATACTTATGTATATATATTTATTTATTAAACATTTTGCTACAAATTGTTAATTAATAAAATTGGCAAAGAAAAATATTCTATTTAACTATCACTAAAGTCTAATATTATAACATTAATCAGAAATATTGTTATAAAGCTGGTGACTAAATTTTACTGTGAAATTATATTGATAGATCCATTAAAAAAAAAAAAAAAAAATGAACAATTTACAATTTATAAAATGGATACTATGGTTTTTAAGATAGAATGAACCAGGGAATTAAAAAATTATACATGGCATATCCCATAAATGCATTATTAACTATTTATGACTATTGTGTATATTATATTTATTATGAAATAAATACAATTTGTACAATGAAACAACTGAGATATGTTAAGTTTTCAATAATACATATTTATATTATTGTTGACACCGAAATTACATTTGCTAAGAAAAAAAAAATAGAATAATAAGATAACAAAATGTAAAAAACTATATTAAATCTGTTATCTATACTTAATCGACTTATTGTTTTATTATTTATTTTTAAATTTTACTGCCTTCCAATAAGCACATTTTGTGTAGAGTGTAAAGGGTAGAAAAAAAGCTTCTGAGAGGCTGTTGGGAACAGACTAGAGCTCTCGAATTTGAACGTGAATTAAGTTTCACGTGAACTTAAATTTAAAAATCCGTGTATTTAATTAACGTGTAATTAATTAGTAAATCACGGATATTTATTTCACGTGTGCTTAAAACATAATATTTACTGAATTCATATATTTATATTTAAAAATATATTAATAATTTCCGTAAAAACTAAAAACTAAAAGAATTTATACCTACTATTCTAAAAATAAATGTTTCATAAACAATATTATCGTAAAATGACGGGACAGGTAGATTAATGAATATACTAAGCAGTACCATAGATTAAATATAATATATTAAATATTTAATCTATGGCAGTACGTACACTACAGCGATGTGGAAATTTCTACGAATCGTTAAAGCCTATGGTTTTACTAGTTTATTATAGTAATTTTTTAGGAATTAGGAAGCCATCGGAAGATATTTAATGTATTGAAAATAAAATTTTAAATGTAATAATAAACGCGTGATTTAATAACAAAATTCACGGACTCACGTGAAGTTAAAATCATGGATTCACGTGTATTTAAATTCATAAATTCACGTGATTGCGTACGTGAATATTAATTTCATGTGTACCCGTGAATTTAACTACACGTGAAATAGAGACCTCTAGAACAGACTGGACCGTGCATTGCGGCCTTTGCGCGTACGCGCAAATGAGACAGCGCGCCGCCGAGTTGTCAACCGGTTTTTCTTGTCGTAAAATGACTGATTACTCATGTCATCGCGCCTTTCGGTCTGTAGTTTTCTGGTGGCTGTCGAGTTGTCGTCCGTCGCGACACATGCACAGCTCGGTGTACCCAATCATAATTTTTGTATTTTTGTGCATCAGCGTACTTCGGCGTCCTTTTCTTTTGCTGTTGTCTGGTCAATCATTACACGTGGTCGCGAACAGAGCTACCCGTGCTTCCGTCACGTCAACCTGAACCGACTACTTGTTGTTTTTTGTGTTGTGTACACATCAACAACCACGTGTTTGCGTGTACATCACACTCAGCCGTCCGGCAAATATCGGATCTTCGTCATCCACTATCTGTGGCACCAGCCAACTTCAACCGCCTCCAGTCGACGTCAATCATTCCAGGAGAGTCAGGTCGCAATTTATTATTATTTCTAATTATTTATTCCTTTTATTCATTTATTATTATTTCCGTGGCCTTTACTGTCGGCTACATCGTTTATCGTCCGTGTTTATTACTAACCCTAAAGCTAAGTTATTTTTATGCAAACATATATCAATATAATATATTATGTCATTTAATTTCTTGTAGTTAATAACGACACATTTACCTGAGTTCAAAACTCATTCCGTACCATGCAGTCCACTTTCTCTACCTCCTTTTACCATCATTCATTGCTAAAATTAACAGTGATACGACCGGCGAAATACGCCGAATTAATACATTAAGTTCGTTCGTTTCTATGGTCCTCAGCCGACAGAGCATTGATATAAAAATGTATTTGAGGGGCTGAAGTCACCCCCCAATTTTTTACTCTAATTGCGCCTATGCATTTGAAACATCCATATTGTTAAAGTAACAATATTTGCAATCAATTACATAAAATTTATTTGTTTTACCAACATTTTTATTATCACAGTTTTATATTAGATAAAGATTAAATGAACTTTTATATTGGTTTTCATTTTAATGGATAATAAATATCATATAGGTTATAGGTATATCAGGTATTTAATATTTACACTCTTAAACATTAGATATTATTTTCAACAAACTTAAATAAACAATGTATACTTTATTATTATATAATATACAAATTACATTTGTTTTTGAGCTAAAACATTTATAGTTGAATAAAAAAAAATTACACAATTTTTATTTGCCTTAGCAACTTACTTAATATTATAAAATCTAGTTACAAACAAACATAGAAAATAGTCAAAAACATAATCATATTAAATGGTATGCATATAATTGGTACCTAGAAATATACATAAATTATGATAAATTTAAAACCATAAAATTAATTTTTATGTACCTATATATAATCAAAAACATATGATAGATACTTTTCTGGTTTATTACACACTCTTGTCACTGTTTTTTTTTTTATTTTATAATTTTATATAATTTTTATTATTTGTATTTATTATGATTTATATTTTATAGTATTACATAAATTATGTTAGATTAAAATAATTTGACTGTTTTGATGCAACGATGGAAATTCATTAATAATGTCATCAATGTTTAGACTTTTGGCTTCTTACTTTTCAATAGCTATCACACTCAAATTTGACATATGATAATCCATTAATTTATTTCTGAGATAGTTTTTTACCCATTTAAGACAGAAAAATGTTCTTTCACATCCAGCTGAGGAAACAGAAATTGTAATAGATATCAAACAAAGTTTATGTAGTTCTGAAAATGCAATTTGATACTCATTTAGAAAATCATATAAATGAAAAATATAATTTATTTTCATAGTTTTGTAATGATTTAGGTTAAATTCTGATTTTAAAGTCTATTTCACAATTATAGGATTGTGCTAAAGGCAATAATAATGAAACATTTAAAAATGATTTTAGAATTAGGGTCTAATGAATTTATACTATTCAAAATATCTGAATTGTTATCAAATCTTTTTTCTAGCTCATTTATTACTTGGTTTAAAATGTAATAATATATTTTAGAACGAAATTCGTTTTTAGCTGTTAAGTTTTGTTCTTTTTCTATATTACTTGTCTTGCTTATACATTTTTTCAAATAAGTAGGAATTTTTTTTTACTCTTTTTGTTGTTTTTTTCTGAAGAAGTAAAATCAATATTTAGTTTTTTAGAAAGCATTTTTTCTGCTTCATTAAACAATTTTTTATGGCGGGGAGGGATTTAATTTCTTAGATCATTCAAAAACTGTTTAGTTGTTTCAATTAATACCATATCTTTAGTAATATCTGCTTTAACATCCTGCAAATATAAGTTAATTCCATGTATATGAGATAAAAAATTATTGAAAAATAATAATAAGTACACAAATTTAAAATGTATTCTTTTGAGTAGGTATACTTTTGGCCTCTAGGTTACGGTCATTTTTACTTAATACTAATTGATTCAATAATAATTAAATAACTTCTATAGTATTTTTTTATTGCTTTACAAAAGTGAATTTAAGATGACCATCTTGTGAGACATAAACGTTCTATAGGTTTAATATTAAGGATCTGCTTTTGTAATTTTATAAATTTAATGTGAATATTAGAGCCAGAAACAAAAACATATAAATCTTGTACAAGAGTAAAAAATACATCAGCTTCTTCATTATTTTTGGCAATATCAACAAGGACTAAATTAAGTCTATGATTTGCGCAATGTATGTAATATGCTCGAGGAACTTCTTTTTTTTTAAATTTTCTGAACACCATAAATATGACCTCGCATCACACTTGTGCCATCATAAGTTTGTGCTACACAATTGTTTATGTCTTTTTGACATCTATGCAACATTTTATATATTATGTTCTAATAATGTATATCTAATCGATATGACAGATAGACCGTGCTCTTAATCGTTTTTATCGTAGGTATACAATAATTTATCATTGAATCCAAAATTTATATTATTTGTGGGAACATAACAATTGTACGTAGGTAATAGGTATGTTATACATTTAGTATTGATTTGAGATTAATTTGCAAAAACTCATATTATGGGTTTATTTTTTCCTTGGTTATTTTTTCGCGGGGTTATTTTTTCGGGGTTTTTTTTTCAGGGTCTAAATTTCCGGGGTTATTTTTTCGCGGTACCCTTTGGGACCAGGTATGAACCAGTTGTATGAACATTGAGTGGCATAATTACATGTACAGGAGTTATTATCGAATTAGCCTCAAACACAATTTGGTCGTCTGTAGATTTATCATTGGAACTGTTACTAAAATCAAAATTAAATATTTATGCTTAGGATGGTGAATGAAAAATATACTCATGTTTTTTTTTAAATATATATTAAATTTAATCATATAGGTACCTGTTTAAACTACCACAATTTTCTTCTTCACTATCTTCACTAACGAGTTCATCAGTCACTAAATTAAAAAAAAAAAATTAAGAACAAATAAATTATACACTAATAGATAGTATTGAAATTAAAATCATTACCTGCTTTTTTGTGACAAAATTGAATCAGAATCATTACCTTGTTTTTTATTTATTACTGATGTAAAAAAGTCATTTATTTTTCGTTTAGACATTATTAAGTTAAAAATTATAAAACGTTTAAGATATCCTTGACGAGTACGTTGGTTTAATGATGATCTTCGTTGTTTAGATACGCGTCTTTTAAATTGTATTATTATTGGGTTTTTTATATTCGACATGGAATAGATAATATTAAACCGATAAAGCAATATTATGCACTGTAAAATTTAAACGTAAAGCGTAGACAAAAATAATAATACTCATTGTCAATAAATCGTTGACATTATATCACAGACTCGCACAGCTCGCGGACATAGTAAAAAAAAAATAAATCATAAAATATCATAATTGGTTAAAAAATTAATATACTGAGTATTTCTTGCTTAAATATCTCATCCTATTGAACTGTTATGATTTATACCTTTATATGTATAGTCATAATTAATATTTCAGATTATGTTAATATGATATATAGAAATGTTTTACATATTACAAAAGTTCATTTTACCTTTATCTAATTTAAAACTGTGATTATAAAATTGTTTGAAAAACAAACAAATTTTATGTAATTGATTGAAAATATTGATACTTATGGAAACATATGGATATTTCAAATGAATAAAGAATATTATTAATTCAATTATTTATAATTATCATAAAGAAAATAATTCTTACCAACATTATAACAAATTAGTTATTATTAACAATAAGTGTTGTATGCCAGTTTGGGTAAACTCGATAGAGTCCGTCGGCACTACAGTAACGTTTTTAAGTTCGCACTTTAGAAAAAGCACCACGAGTAAGTTATCAATTCAAACAATTTTATTTAAAGTATTTATTTTATTGAGTCGCAGATAATTATAATATAGAAAGAACGATTTTACAATTGCTTGGTTGTTACACGACTGACTGCTCGATAACGGGTGGTCAGGCGTGTATGTATAAAAATGGACAAACGCATAGTAAGCATTTGTCCCCACATATTAACATATACATACTTACTAATAATAATAATAATAATAATATACTATAATATGCTGTTGTGCACATAACATAAGTGTTTATAGCGTAATAATATGGTACATTCATAATAATAACCGTTTATGATCAATTGGTTATACCATGAATTATCCATGATGGATATTGTCAATTAGACAAGGTACTATATGAACAAAATTTTTGTCAACCCAACATAGAATTTTATCACTATGAATGTAACTTTACTTTGGATGTACTAGTAGGTCTACTAGGTGCTCTAGTAGGATTGAATTGTTTTTTAGGTCTTTATAAATATCGAAAACCGTAATGTTTGACCATTACCATGTTAAATATTAAAAAATAAAGAAACTTCAAACTTGCCTAGAAATCACCTGTGTTATATTTCAGAACGGAAAAAGTTCCTGGATGTTTTCCGATGAAACAAAGGGGAAAATGATAACAAAGTTTGTAGACTTGAGGGCCAAGTCCTACGCATAAAAAATAGATAGAAAAAAGAATATTAATGCGAAAGGTATTCGAAAACATGTTATTAAAAATCATATGACATTTGAAAATCATCGACGGTGCTTATTTGGAGATTATAATTTAAACGTATATAGGGATACGTATCAATCAGATTATTATCACCAGCTGATGACACTAGTATCTAATAAGTTGACACACAACAACTACTTTGATGATAAAAGATTTATATTATTTGATCAAATACATACGCTGCCACATAGTCACAATAAAATTATGTAAGTTAGAATAAGAAATCTAATTTTATTAAAGAAATATTTAACTAATAAAATTAATATGTGTTTTAGTGACATTATGAAAGTCGATAACTGTTAAGATTTATAAGTGTAAGAATATATTGATGTTAAGGATATTTAACAAACAAAAATAAATAACAAGTATATTTTGTTTAAAAATGATTTGCTTGTTTTATTACTAACACACATATATACTACTCTTACATACTAGATATGCTTGAAGAATATAATTCGCTAGTGTTAAGAAAAAAATAACGGTTTATTGTATTTCGAAGAAACGTGTTGTGATTTTTGTTGGAGATACGTATCGTTAAGACGATTATGAGAAACAGGTCCTTCTTGATTGTAATCGATTTCTTTTATAGACTTTGAGTTCTGATAATCGCTATGCAACGCCAGATGTTGGTTATGGAGATTCGACGAATTTGTATAAATTGTTTATTGTTGCATTCTTAGTACCTACATTTTATTACCTTTTCTATGACCTACATATATTTTTGCCGAAACATTTTTCAATAGACCATTGTTTTTGCTTCCTGTAGTGCATACGAGTCAGTGTTGGGAATAGATAACTAATAATTTATCTAGATAAAGATAAAGATGACTATATTAATTCTTATCTAGATACAGATAAAGATAGTTATAATAAATTTCATCTAGATAACGATAAAAATAAGTACATTTTTATCTAGATAAATATTAGATAATTTCATGTTTGATTTTGAAAATATTCAGGATACTACAGCCTACAGATATTAGGTAAAAAATTCATAATTAAAAATATTTTAAAATAAATATCATTTTTAAAACTCATTTCAAAAATTAATAAACATAAAATATAAAATAATTTTTTTTTTAATAAACTTCATAAGAAGATTATCATCTTATCAGTTATTATCTGTGTCATAGGTATATGATGTACAGAAAAATGTAAAAATGAAAGTATAGAAACATTTTACATTTTCAAATTTTATTTTTATTCTATTTAAATAAATTATCTAGATTGGTACTGATAGATAACAAGATTTTTATCTAGATGAAGATAAAGATAACTGAGTATAAATGTATCTAGATAAGATAAAATATAAATAATTTTTATCTAGATAACTTATCTAGATACATTTATCTATATATTTCCTAACACTGATACGAGGAGTATAGTCTCTTATATTGATATAGTACGATATTAAATTGTTTTTTGTACTTATCAGTATTAATAATATAGAAATTATAGTTGATAAATTTAGTTTTATTCTAGACAAAAAAAAAGATTTTTTTTTAAAATATAAATGTTAACTATTGAATGAAATAATTTTTTACACAAATAAAATATATTTTATGCTTGTTGACTTGTAGATTACGATTAAAATAGTACGCCAAGAACAATTATTAATTTACAAAAGTTATTCAAATTTACAATTAATTATTTTTCCAGTAAGGATGAATCTAATATCGTATTATTATTATTATTATTATTTGCGTTATTAATTTACATCGATTAAATTTACTAATGCTATAACAATTTCGTCGTCTGATAGTCCGATGAATAAGAAGACATTATAAGGGGCCCGGTGCTGGCCATTTATTAAGGAGTAAAACATTGGCAACTCAATTCACATATCGTGTTGGTGACGATACATGGCTGTGTTTGTGTAGGTGTGTAAATCATTATTAGTGTGAGTGAACTCCCCTATTACCCCGCACCTTATAAGATAATTACGATTATGCGATGCGCTGAAAGTTATATATAGATGGTATAAAAGATAAAATCTTTTCTTGGATTTTATTGTATGTATTTTATCATTATATTAATCCGTTACACACTGCTGCGATAGCGATAGCGGTAATCATACACAAACGTGTTTTGGAAAAACAAAATTATAAAATTATAATTTATATGTCTGAAAATAAAAATAGACTATTCGACTTCAATTGAACACAATTTATACCGTAACCGTTGCAGTGATGAGGGCCTTTAGGATGAACCGCTGTAATATAGTAAAATTGATTATAGAATAGATCTATTCTATAATCAATGATAGTAGGTATACACTAAAATGTATATTTATCGTCGTTATCAAGTATTGGCGTTTGACGAAATTTTGTCTGCTTATTATTACTGTCTTCACTTTTGTATTGTGAGTTGTTAAAAAATAAGTATAACAATGGATAAAATATATTGTAAGAAATATAAAAAGAAATCTAAGACAGTGGCAGCTTATAGAAAAAAATTTGGAAATATAAAATGGAAACTCAAATTATAAATTTTTATGAGAATTTTTTGTTACAAGAAATAGTGGACCCTAAAATTCTCTGCTAATTCAGTTTATGCACTACAAAGTACCATTTTTATTTAGTCTTATATTTTACTTATGTATGTAATAATGTGATATGTATATTTATTTATATGTTCATATTTTATTTACATACCTTTGTATGGTATTTTTATTTATATATAATAACTAAAAACGAAAAATGGTTTCAAAATGTTTTTCAATAACTCCAAAAGCCTACATAATACGCGTAAACAGGCTCGAAAAACATACATAGTTTATCTTATTAGTTTGTGTATGTAAGTATCTATAGTCTGTTCATTTTAAGAAGCGATTCAGGCGGCCAACTTCTGCGCATGGATGTGGCCTCGCAGATCACGTTTGTCTTAATAATCACCGCCGACGGGAGCGACGCATTAGTCTATATATAGTGTTATAGTGTTTATTGCATACTTGTACACAATTTAAAATGTATGGCATCGACTCCAGTGCGGTGCTTTATCAGTTATCACGTATTTTGTTCGCACGTCGACGTTGACGCACGCACACACATTCACCTAACGCGGAGCACATAACGTACGCTCTCACCGGTGGTAAAAATAGTGAGGTGGGGATCGGTTGGGCATGACCTGTCCGCCGCCGACAAAAATTGGTCGCCGCCTGAATCGCTTCTTAAAATGAACAGACTATAATATATTATAAAAGCCCAGATTGTATTTTTAAATTATTTATATTATCGGTACGCGGAAAACGAGATACCAAAAATCACCGCAACGGAACACTAATGATGGTGAGGTGATGAGTAGAGCAGGAGGTCTATAAACTGTGTAAACGCACGCGCATGCACATGTCAATGAACAACAAACTAATGAAGTATTCAATACGCCATTTGACAGCCAAAAAATGACTTTACGGGAATAGGGATAACTCATTATCAATTAAATATTTAAAAAAAAAATTTTTGCCTATTGATTAAAGACAATATTCTACAGCCCGCATTGAACTCAGATTTTTTAATTTCAATTTTAAATAATGGGAAAAATTTGGTAAAAAAAAAGCATAAAATATACTTTTTTTAAAGACTTATTACAAATGTTGAGAATAAAATATTGAAAAACAGAGTTCAATGCGGGCTGTAGAATGTTCCCTTCTATTAATTAAAAAAAAAAAAAAATTGGTTGATCCTAAAGGACAGGATCATTATTCCCGTAAAGCGTATTTTAGTGGGCTAAACGACATCGGCACCGGGCGCCTTAACAACTGATGCTACTATTTACTTAACCCATAGGTAGAAGTTGTGTCACACCGTACGTAATTTTGTTGTTACGCGTTTGCAACATCAATTGCCACATTTCACATTACTTTGGTAGGCACCGCGCGCGTAACTTGGTTGTTGTAAATTAGTTTATTTATTTTTCGCACGCGTTTCGGATGTAGCTATACTTACACAAAATGTGTACAGTGGCTATCCCTCGACAAAACTGCAACTTTTACTTTTGGTCTATAAACTCATTAGTAAATATTTACACAATTTGTATCAACACTTTTTAGCTAATCTACTGTTAAAGGACAATTTTATTTTAAAAATCTTTATTTATTCAAAACATTTCATTTTTTTTTTTCGTCTTTGTTTTATTTTTTTTATTATCGTTATAAAACATGCTATAACTCTTACTCGAATATAATATGTATATATTATTCTCAAAAAAATACTTCAGAGAAGTAAAAAAGGCTTTCTGTGCGTAAGCTGAAGCGATTTGGAGAAAAGATGGAATTTTAATGTTAATAAATAAGTGAAATATATCCCAAAATTCTGTGCCTTGACTTAAAAAAATATCAACTCACAAAAATTTCAAGTTGTTCAACTGTACAAACATTGAAAATAAAATTAGCACAGAATGGCGTATATTAATGATAATAAATCAGTAGCAGTACTGGGCTTATTTAGAAGTGCACATAACTTAAAACTCAACTACCTCTCTATACCCTCAAAAATATTACTTTCTGTGTATTATGTGTGAATTAATTTATAAAAAATATACCAAATAACTTATTATTATGAATTTTTATTATTAATAACCCTGTTTAAATTTATAAAAAAAATATTAAATACAAAAGCTTAAAAAATATATAAATTACAACTTTATATTTTCTTTTTTTTGGCAAAATGTCTTCGTCTTCAGATGAAACTCTATGAATAATAATATAATAATATAATTTAATATAATAATATTGATAATATTTAAATAAAATAAAAACAATGCATGCACTACATTAATTTAACATTTAAAGTCGGGTCCACTCTATTAAAAATGTACGTTATGCATCGAATATGCTGAATACATTCAATGTCCACACACGCCATACGTTTTTTTTTGCGTCACAACATAAATGTTTAATAGTGTGAACGCGACTTAAACAAAGGCACAATTTGGGGAGTGCAGTGCAAATATTTTTAGTAGCATCATCGAATTTTTATTGTTTATAACTTTATTATTTAGTCATAAAAATTGATATTTTGTTTCATAAACATCCGTTTCATGGACCACACTGGCCTAAAAATATTGATAAGCTTTCTATCGCGAGCGTGAATAGTCAATATTTCTATAGACGTTTCGGCGTAATCGTTATCGTCCAGCCTTCTATAAAATCTTCTTGCATTTTAAGTACATAATAATTTATTAATCATAATTTATTGTTAATATTGTGAAATAACGCCGAGGTGAATTGCAACATGACCAATTTCGGTGGCCGTACTTGATACACGTATATTCATTACTGTTTTGTGTTTTATTTACATTATATCGATGCATTCCTTAATTTTGTTGTATTAAGTTGTATCGACATCACAATTTTTCATGCGGAGATAGTTGTGCAAAATACAGGTTGCTAAAATTATTTTTTTAGTTTTTTCCTGCTTAACCTCTATCGGACCTTTATAAGTTCTCCATTTTTTTGCTAGAATACCGAAGGCATTTTTAACCACACGCCTTGCTCGGCATAGCCTGTAGTTATAATTGTCTAGTCTTTTGTCACTTCTTGATAGTCTTCGTGGAAAGGGCTTAATAAAATAAGATTTTAGAGCAAACGCCTCATCTCCAATCAAAACCATAGGTGTGTCAAAACATGATAACTATGAAAATCATCGTCACCGCGGCAGTGTGTGTGGTGTACACCGCCACCGCCACCGCGGCAGTGTGTGCGCACCTTAAATTCGCGTCGCGTCGATTTTATCGGCCGGTGCTATCGTGTCGTTGGCGTCGGAACTATGGACGTTCACCGAACACCCTTCCTCTCTTACATTGGAAAACAATTTTGTCGCGTGTCGCGATACAGTCGCGTCGCGCCGCCATCATCGTTTGTCTTTTCTCTGCGGTTGAGCTGGACGGACCTTTCCTCAGCTCCCGCTTGTGTAGCGCATCGGTCAGTATGCCTCGGTTGTTGGCTGGTGAGTTTTATTTTGTATACACCTCGTGACGCCTTCGTTCATGTTATTCGTGCCTACCTATACCGGTGGAGATTGCACGTTGGTCTTTCGCGAGAAGAAGACAGTCTGAGGCCGCCACTTGGTTCCAGCTCAGTCCGAATCTTGATAGCTGGAGTGGAATCGCGTGCGAACATTGCAATTTTCAATTAACGTAGTCAGGTCGTACATTTATTTGTTTATACCTATTTATTATATTTATATATTTACCTTTTTTCTTTATATACTTGATAATATTGGTCTGAGACCTTGTATTATTATAAATATATTATCTTTAAGTGTATTCTTTGGGGCGTAGGCATTGGCACACTACGCCCGATATTGGCCGATTCGAGACCGCCAAATTCGTCCGATTTTTCTGGTTCATTTATCGGCCGAATTTCCTGGTCTCAATACACCGGTCATCGGTCAAATATACACATCCGTTTGAATATATTGTTATATGTGTCATTCGTTGTTCAGTAGTTGTATGAAATGGAAGTAATCAACCAACTTTATTTTTTGGAAACCAGTCCTGTTCTAAAGTATTGAATATTCAGTGAAAAAGTAAAAAGGCAATGGTGGGTCAACAGAATATTTGAAGAAAGGGAAAAATATGGTGAATTTCACACGCTTTTCCCACAACTTTTAAAACAGCCTTTACAAATTTTTTGAATATATGAGGGTACCTAAAACCTTTTTTTTATATTTTGGAAAAAATTCGTCCATACATAGAAAAGTATTTCAGTTTCAGAAAATTCATAATTCCAGAAGAAAGACTTGTACCTAGTAACTTTAAGGTAAATGTTATTTATATTAGTATTAGTATTATTGTTAATAAGTAATCATCACTTTATAATTTTTCAATTAATATATAAAATAACTAATATGAAATAAGATAATTATAATTTTCCGAGGCTATAATAACGTTTTTTTTTTTACACAAATTTAATATAACATGAATAAAGTTATTGAACAAATAGATCAGTATAAAATAGTAAAAAAGTTTTATTGAACAAATTGATAAGAATAAAATAATGAAAACAACTTATTGAACAACTTAATAAGAAAAACAACGTTTTGTTCTTTCAAGTAAAAAAAAAAAAAAAATAATACATAACTTTTTAATATTAAAGTAAAAAATTAACTTGCTTAAAAAATATACATTTTTTTTTATTCGTTGTTAATGTTTTGCCAAGAAGATAAACATGTATTATCTACAGTTGTAGGATTTAAGTTTGTTTTAATCTCAATTACAATATTTTATTAATTTTCAAATTAAATTTATGTATTTATATTTTTATATTTACTTACCTTTGACCTGCATTTCTTTTTCAATTTCTTGGTTATATCTCTATTATGATGTTTTTTGCTTGTAGAATCCCATATAGGTTCTCTTTCAAAAACTAAACTAATTAGTCGTTCGCAATCAACCATTATTTCAAAATTCAAAGATACGTTTTTTTAAATAAAACACAGGCAATGAAACACAAAAACTAGTGACGTACGACGTACCGTCTTCTTAAAAACTTAAACTAGTGTTTGATGTAAATTAATAATAATACTAATAATACCTAATAATAATAATTATTCAACTATATTGATATTATTTCGGATTGGTAGACGATGTGCGGGAAATATCCATTTTCGGCTTCAAACGGCCGATAAAAACAAATAATATTGTTTTTCCCGTTAACGGTCGTATACGGCCGAATTATTCTGAACTAATGTGACCATTATAAATAGATTCAATTGAATTAATATATTCGAGCGTATACGGCCGAAAAACGTTTTTCGGCCGATATCAGGTGTAATGTGACCAATATTACAATAATTATTATAATAGGTAAAGCTTTCCTTTTATGTTGTTGGCAAATAAAATTGCGAGCGGTGTATGATGATTCCTACACAATTAATTTAAACAAATAACCATATAAAATCACACATAACTTTATTTTATTCAAGTACTTTCCAATCTTACAAAAAAAACCCGCGGCGGGACGCACTTTTGACGAAAAGTGCCGACTGACTCGAATAGCACACTAACACACTAACACACACCTATATTAGTGCTCTTTATATTTATAATTAGGGCAGAGGACTTGTAGCTCTAAAAATTCACCAAATATGCACTTAAATATACAAAATATGCATTCAAAATATGCACTTCAAAACATAAAATATGCATTTTAAAATGAATATTTTTGAACAAAAAATAATTCTTCTTTACAAATAATTATATAAATTACAACGACAGCCGTACAGGTGTCTCCATTGTCCGTATCGATATTTTGTGCTTATCTGTCTATAAAAATAATTAATAACTCGATAATCAATCTAATTGGCAACTCTCGAGAGTCGAGACGAGTTTTTAGGAAAAACATGCGTCTGGGATTAGTTAATAACCATATTAATATTATGATTAAAATTTAAAATTTATAAATTCAAATAATTTATTTATAATAATTAATAATAATTAATAATAATTTATTTATAAATTCAATGTTAATTTGGTTTTATAAATAAATAATTAAAAACTTCAATGGAAAAATATTGGTAAAATGTTAAATTATTTAAATATGCATCTAAAAGTATGAAATGGAAGAAATATGCCTAAAAAACCAAAAAACCGCAAAATATGCATTTATATGCACAATCAAATTTCAAAACTAGCTTTGTGGAAGCATGAAACGTATTTATTTCTTACTCTGCTATTTTTGTGACTGTGCAAAAAAAATATGCAAATGCTATAAGTAGGGTTGCCAACTCTTATTTACAGATAAGCGGGAAACCAGACATTTATATGCGGGACTAGACAAAAAAAAGCGGGACATGCTTACAAATGTACAGAAACAAGAGAAAAACGATTTTATATCAATATTGATTTTGTTATCATTCCGATAAGTGTTCTATATAAATATTCTGTGAAAATACAGAACTGAATCTATAAATACTAACAACTTAAGATAAAACCGGTACGTGCAATCGACTCGGAATTTCAGATGGAAAATAGTTTTATATGCGCACAATAAGAATGTAAGGCTTATATAAAATAAGACTTTAACAGGTTTACCAAAAGCGGGACAATTAGCGTCCCGCGGATACACATCGAGGGACGCATTATTTGAGCCCTGGAAACGGGACGTCCCGCCTCACGCGGGACGGTTGGCAACCCTAGCTATAAGTCCACTGCCCTATTTATAATGCTAGCTCCACACTCTCGCGAGGTCGCCTCGTCGAGAGTCTAGTCGAGTTAACGCGAGGCGAGGCAGCACACGAATGCATAGTCTACACTCTCGTGTAATCTCGTGAATCACTCAGTTGTTTCAAACCAGACAAGCACGAGACAGCGCGAGAATGTAGTTGATAAGCCTCGCCTCGTGGCACGTGTCCTTTGACTCGCGACAAAAAAACCGACACCGAACGGAGCACGCACGAGGCAAGGCGAGACGAGACGAGACGACACGAGTGAACCGACTACACTCTCGTGCTCGCGTTGCCTCGCGTCGCCTCGGCGAGAGTGTAGAGCTAGGTCAATAGCTATTCCTATGTCAACTGTAGGTGTAGATGGATGCAGGTTACGGATGCGCCTTGTTTTCTTTTAGGAAGTGAATAATGACACGATAGTGGTCTGGTTTAGTTGTAAGTATTTTTAAGTCATTAGTCGATGATTTAAAAGAAAAGTTTTCTGAACCAATTGGCCTTACGAGCTCGTCTCGAAACCCAATAAAGTCAAGGAAGCCACACACTATTATTGGAGGCGGTAAATTTGTTTTACTTGATGCATTTTCACAATTAACCGTATTAGAGGGGGTTTGTGATGGTCTGGTGGTAGGATGTGTTTAGTCGTTAGTGATAAGTAAGGCGAATCTATTTATTGTTATAAACATAGGTTTTTTTTATTTGCCTCTTGGCCGTCGGATTTTGTAGAAGAGAGATGACGTTTGGCAGTTTTTTTTGGTGTTACGAAATCTTCGTCGATAATTTCTGTAGAATCATTGAACACGTCACTGGACACTCTGTATACTGGTGTTCCTTGATTGGGTTTTTTTCCCCTATAGTAGTTTGTGGATGCCGTGTTTAATGTAGTCATTGTCGTTGCGTATCTTGCGATAACATAAACAGCGATAGCTAGTCGCGGTAATTACCGACGGCTGCGCAACGGGCTACGGCGTGTGTTAATTAAGGGCGCCTTCACACGTAGCCACTCGGCAGCGCTTCTTAGCAGCACGTCAGTGGCGCTGCAAATTTTTTTAGAAGCGCGTTAGTGGTGCCACTAATTTTTTTAGAAGCGCGTTAGTGGTGCCACTAATATATTTAGGAGCGCGTTAGTGGCGCTGCTAACGTGCGTCGGTAGTTTTGTGAATACGAGAGCATACTACATCAGTCAAATAACAAATTTAATTATTACTGCTTCCCACGCATTGCGTTTTGCATTTTTATTGCTGTAGTCGTCATGCTTTAGGTCCCAAATTGCGGACCAGTTTTCTATTTCACTAATGAAATTTTCAATATTAATGTTTATACAATCAGATGTCATTGTTTCAAAATATAAAAAGATATAATAAGATTGACAGGACACAGCACTTAGGCTGACAAATAAAGACTGAAATTAAAATGATAATAATTTAAATCGTTTGATCAAACAGGGATCAATCAGTGGCGCGTTAGTAGCGCGATTGATTAATCGCGCTACTAACGCGCCACTGACGCGCTGCTAAAATAATCGCGCGATTGTAGTCACGTGTGAAACGCCCAATCTAAAAATATGTTTTGTTACAAGAAGCGCGACTTTTAGACGCCACGTTCTGCGGCGAAGCCAGCCACTGACACCGTCTGTGGCGCTTCAAATTAGTGGCCGTGGTCGTGTGTGAAACCATCTATATAAACTAATGTTTTTCCAACAGCAGCGCTGCTAAGAAGCGCTGCCGAGTGGCTACGTGTGAAGGCGCCCTAAGATAAATTGATTTATAAATTAATAAATTTACATTGCATTAGAGAAGAATAGATATTTTAATAACTACGATAACGGAGCAATAGTTTGAACGTACGTGCGATCGTAATGACAGCCGGCACTGAACTGATTATAGAATAAATAAATAAATTTATAGAATAAATAAATTTATTCTATAAGCAATGGTAGGTTAAAACACAAAAAAAACCAAATAATGTTTATATGGTGAACTATAATATATTCTTATACATATATTATATACAAAACAATAAGCTTCAAAAATATTTTCATAAGATATTTCAGTTTGTCGATGAAAAATAGTACTACAAACTGTGTAGATGCATACAAATGTAGCAATAATTTTAAGAAAAATCGATGAGCAAAACATTGAACAATAGTCTAAATTGGAATAGTAGTGCAAATCGCGAGATAACTATTTAGGCATTAAAAGTACATGTACTGACGACCATTGAATGTGCACGCTTTCACTTTTCGCTTGACAAGTTGGATATCCGCGTCGTCAATGGGTTTGCACTTGTTGAACGATGTAGTAATAATACCTAAAAAGTCGCTCAGGTTTGACAATATTTTTTTGTACCCGGGATCGTTGTTTTTCAACAACACTCGAATCGCCCCGTACGTTTCCGACAGTACAAGTCCGTTTAAAATGTCACTTCCAATGTACTCCATCATCCTAGAGTAAAACCCGTGGTTTAAGCTTATTCGGCTTGCGTGGTGGGCAACCAAGAACTCCGCAAACCACACCATCCTCTCGTGGCTGTTCAGTCGGTTTTTAATATGTTTGAACTTGCCACGAAGATTCAGTTCGTAAAGGCAAGTCAATTTATTATTATTTTTCCCGCGTAATCGTCTTCGGTTTTTTCCGTTGTCGTAACCGGCAAGGCCATTAGCGAAGCAATCACTCCTTCAATACTCTCCTCATCGGCGTCCGACGACGGCAAGACCACCGCGATTACTTGATCACGACTGTCAGCGGGTGCGATTCCCACGGTAACATTTGCATCGGGTTGTTTCGGTTGCGTGACAAACGATTCCTGCAACTTTCTAATGTCCGCGCTTTTAGTGGACGGGTTCGTCTGCGCCTCTACGCTCTGCTTCACAAGCTTGATTAGAGTGTTCGGTAATGTTGCGAAATGTGGAATTCTTGATATCGAAAAGCTATACTGCGGGCAATACCTTAACCGGTTTTGAAACCGAGTCAGCGGTTTTCCCGAAGTTGAACATTGTCGAATACGGGTATTGCTTGAGAGCATCCAAGACAAATGCATGGGTCTTGCCTAGAGTCCCAGCACCGGATATAAGCCCATGTTCAATTACTCCACTGAAAAGATGAGCAATTCGGTCGAGTGCCTTTAAAGGCTTTGAGTTCCGAAAATCGCTAGGCAACGCCAGATGTTGGTTATGGAGATTCGACGAATTTGCATACATTGTTTTTTAAGATATAAATGTTTACTATTTAATGAAAGAGTTTTTTGCACAAATAAAATATGTAAGTATTTTATGCTAGTTCACTTGTAGAATAAGATAAAAATAGTACGCCAAAAACAAAGAAATTATTAATTCACAAATCTTAGTCAAATTTACGATTCATTATTTTAAATTGTGTATAATATAAAAATTATCTTATTTTATTATTGTTTACCAATTACAAAAATATTATGAACTTAAATTATTAAAATAATGTAATAAACCATCTGGGGGTGGACACTTGCTTTTAGTATTATATCGTCTTTGGATATAAATGTAACAAGCCACACTTATTCGTATTGATATGCAATTTCCACGAGGAAGGGTGTATTTCGATATCATAAAGGCGAGCTACATTGTTCACATCGGTCGGAATCCCTTACTCTTATCCTAAATGGCTGCCTATAAATACGGTATCCATTTTCCCATGTCAGGGGTTATTTTAACGTGCGTTCGAACACATTTTGCGTAATTCCAAATGAAAAATGCGCAGCTCTAGTTCAAAAATTGCACAGTATAAATAGAGTAACTACTATCAATAAATAACATTTCTCACAAAAATAAATTGTAGATATGGACTTCATGGTCTAGTGCAGGTAGAGGGTCCGTCAATCATCAGATTAAGTTTATTTGAGGGGTTGGAGCGTGATTCATTTCAGTCGAAAATATAGCTCACGACATCAAGTACTACGCCCAATGTAATGTTCTGATATTAATTTTGTAAGCAGATTTGAATTCTTCACTAAATTATCTATGCTTTGACAATTACATTTTTCTAATTTTTGATTTTTTTTTAATTTGGTATTTACTAACAAAAGGAGTAAAAATGGATAATATTCATAATTTAAATTTAAATACATTCATATAGAATATGATAGATGTTCGACTGTTAAAGCATAGTAAATTTAGAGGAGATTCCAAATTTACTTATAAAATTGAATTCGGTACATCCTACTGAACGTAGTGTTTGAAGTCACTGGCAGTATATTTTGAAAAAAAAAAGTTTGTAATTTTATAAAGTAATAGTTAATTGACATTTGCATGCGCGTAGGTAAAGTGGAAGACGTACATTTCTCGATCGTACGTACATATCCCGCCACTATGATGTCCATATACAACGTAATCGGTATTATTCCGGGAATCGTACACAACTAATTAGGGATATTATTATTGTAATACTATGAACAGAATATATATATAAAGGTATAAGTAATAGATTTTATTTTAGGGATATTATATTCATTATGATTATTCAATAAAATTAAAATATACATTATACTGACAGGTATATTTAAAAATGTTTGTCTAGATACTCAAAATATTGATATTTTTCTAATATAGTTTAGAACTATTTACAAATATTAAAATATGTGATTTATTCCTTTCGTAGTTAGTACACATTAAGACGCGTAATGTATTTTGCAGGCGTACAGATAACAAAAATGTAAGAAATTAAAAACTCTTTTATTTAGGTTTTGTAGGAAATGGATTTTCAATTCGATGTGTCGGTTATTTATTTTAGTACCAAATATTTTTTTTTTTTTTTTTTAATTTTCTTTAACTGTAGGATTATAAAAAACAAATAATTTAAAAAAATTATTTCCTACAAAACATGGACAAGAGAATATAGAATTCAAATGTGTTTTTAAAATTAAAATCGGGGTTTCGTTACCGAGTGAATTTTTCATACGCTTTTTGGTCTAAATGCGCGAAAAAACGACTAGCTTTCAACAGCTTCAAAGGGTTGGATAGGTAATAAAATAGCATTATATATATAAAATCCAGATTTGTACATTCGATTGTACAGTCCAGATTTTAAATTCCATATAATATATATATTTATTTATATTAATGGTCTTGGACCCGGGTACTACCCGTGTACCCGGGTTTAAAGCGGCCTCTACACGATCAATTATATTGCATGATATAATTATTGTGCAATATTATATTGTACAATATTTTTGAATACAAACGATTCAATGTCTTTGTGTAAAATATTTAGTTTGAAATCACGATTTACTGAGAGCAGATTAAAATTATTAAAATATCTCAAAAACGGAAAGCGTGTCTCGCAATTGTTTTATTTTTTGTATCCACAAAAGAACCAAAACGACTGCGTTGGGCTAAGGAATGGTAATTAAAACGAGAATAATTTACTAGTGAAAATATACTACGAGAATTAAAGCTAAGTGAACCAAGGGATTACCAAAAACTTTTTACGTATGAATAATGACAGTTTTAATGAGTTGTCGAAAATGATATCTCCAATAATTACAAAACAAGATACCGTGATGAGAAAGTCTATTTCACCAACAGAACAACTTGCAATAACGCTACGATTCTTAGCAACAGGTCGAACAATTACCATTTGTTTTTGTCGGAGATGAGGCATTTGCTCTAAAAGATAATGTAGAATTATAGGGCTTCTGACCATAGTTTTTCAGTTTTTATTTTTCGAGTTAGTTTTGCTACGGTAAATTTACGAAATTTAGCCTCTTTTTTTTTTTTCAAATTTTTTAGTTATTTTTTTTTTTTCGAGTTAGGTAAATTTAATAAATTTACTTACATGTAACTAACTCGAAAAAAAAAAAATTTTTTAAATAATTTAACAATTTTATATTATTTTACTTCTAATGATAGCTACCTGAATTGTACTTTTATACAGTTTTATAATATTTGTAAAAATAATACATTTTTAACAATTTTTTTAATTGGTAGATATTTCCTACTACAGTTAAATTATTTTTTAATTAACTAGATGTCGTTTGTAAATAATATAACTTTTTAAATATATCTATACATTTTTATTTTTTTATAAATATTTTTTCCTTTAGAATAAGTTCATCAATCAGTTTGCAGTTAATAGTCAACAAATAATTACTTATGTTTTTTTAAATTACATTTTTTTTTTTTTATAAGTCATTTTTTCTTCAAATACCGTTGTTAATGTCGATTTTAAAAATGTATGCGTAAAAAAAATATTTATTAAAATATAATTTATAGAACAAATTTGAAACTATTAGAAAGCCTACAAGGATTTCAAAATCACCAATACGTTATCACGATGAATTTGGTTATTAATATTTTTTAATTATATTCTACAATATTTTATTAAAAAATAATGAGTTTAACAGTGGTATGTAAATGAGTTTTCAGTATTCAGCCTTACGATAATAAAAAAAAAAAATTCAATTGGATTTTTAGTTCATTATCAAATTACAATAATTGTAACAATTATTGTTATTCTACTTGAGTGTGAATTAACAAAACAGACTTTGAAATTAGATGAAGAAAAATAGAATGTTATCAATATAATAAAAAAATAACATTTTTATTGTACTTTTTTTATTTTTTCAAACAGTTAATTAAAAACATTTTTACAACAATCAATCACGCACGTAGTTGCCTATTAGCTTTGTTATCACCAAAGACCGGATTTATATGTTTTTACATATCGTTACTGGGTCTATGCAGTATTATGAGAGTACAAAATGTGGACGATTCGTTCAATGCTGAATGCGAAGAAAAAAGTTTTTTTTTTGCATATTTAAGAATATTTCATGGGTTAGAGAATATTTAACCCATTTAGCATATTTTGGAATACTTCGTAAATTGTGAGAATAAATATCTATTTATTTTTAATTTCGGTACCCAGAACATTTTTTTTGAACATTTACAATTTTCTTTTTTTTTTATCAATTTGATAAAAATAATACACACAGTAGTTCTTTGGTATTATCAGTGTTATAGCACAGAATAGACTAAATCTAGTCTATTCTGTGGTTATGGTGCTTTATCATATTAAGTTTCTGTGCCGTTCCCTAAACATGGTGGCTAACCTACAATGCTGGCAGTTGTTTTCTTACTGATTTTTACTATTATTCTGTTATATTTATACTATATTCCTATTTTCCACTCTTACTAAAGTGCAATGGTATTCCATTAGGTATAATACGCAACTTTAAATACCTAATTAATACCTCATTATTAAAATAATGTTGAAAAAAAAATTTAAAAATGCATATTAAAGCATATAATGATATTGATTGAATATTTTAGCATATTTTTGCATATTTTATACATTTTTGAGAGAATATAATGAGAATATATGAAGGTTTTTTAGAGAATATTAGCATCACATTTTGGGCATTTTAAGAGAATATTAATCCGGTCTTTAGTTATCACGTTTGCCGTTCGATAATATGGTAGACGAAGTCCACGACACCGGTGGCGGTCCACTCCATACATCTATGTCTAACAAACACAATCTTTCTCATTCGTCAATTTCTCCAAAAGTTGACAGTAAAAATCAAAAATTTTCGTTACACCTTATCGGTTTGTCGCCTTGTGCTCCGATGTTTCCGTGACAACGTATTTAACACATCCACCTACAGTGCGACAGCTCACAATGAAAAACCAGGTTCTGGAAAACAAAATATCGAGCAGCTGACGCTCGGTAAACAAGACGCCAACGGCTCCACCGATTTACATCTCCAACATTTCAACTTCACAAATGAGCTAACAAGGTTGACCGGTCCAAACGCATTTACTTGTAAGTCCACCAAATCATTTCTGATCGTATATCCCAGAGGCGTACTCAACTACAACACTATTTTAACTCATCTCAAAGAAACTGAAGCTAGTTTCCATACTTTTTAAGCTTGTGTTAATCGCTCATTCAGAGTCGCAATAATAAATCTCCACCATTTCACATTGTATACGGAAATTTCTGTCGCCTTGTCGGAAGAAGGACATTCAGTGAAACAAGTCATCAATGTCAAAAGTAAAAATAAATGCGATCTCCCATTATTTTTTGCTGATCTAAATCGTCAGAATTACAACAATGATATTTTTAATATCACTTCTCTACTTAATACCAAAGTTATAATCGAGAAACCTCATCTGTCCCGTCATGGTCCACCGCAGTGCCACAATTGTCAAGCCTGTGGCCATACCGATAACTACTGTCACCACGAATCTAGATGCGTCAAATGCAGCGAAGACCATCGCTCCGAGGACTGCACGAAGGATCGACCTAGTCCAGCCAAATGCGCGCTCTGTTCGGAGGTACACACGACCAACTTCGAAGGATGCCGTGTTTATCAATCTGTTACCAAAAACCGCGATTAAGTGTCCACAAGGGTCTTGCCAGTCACAGATGAGCCCCCGTCAGGTCATACTCGATGTAATGAAGAACGCAGAAGCAACTGTGGGTAACTCAAATAATTTAAATTCTGAACCTATTTCCAATATTATATCTCAATTTGTTACACAACTTAATTCCCTCATTACTCCTCTTATCAACTCTATTGAACACATTGCTTTCTAAAAATACCTTATCTACTTAAATGCGCGTCTTCGCGAAATCGTAAATATCCAAATTTTGTTGTTTTTAATTATTTTGTGATTATGTTATTTTAATTTTAATTGGGTTGAGATATAATTTTCTATCTTCTATCATTATTTGTATAAATCATAATTATCTTTATGATGCCAAATTAATCCTAATCATATTCATACTCCTAGCATTATCTACATTATAGTAATGACATATTTAAAATATATTAATTAATAATAAGCATTCATCTTTGTACTTTATATGAGGTAACCCTGTTCCATAGTTATTAAGTATTACACACCGAGGTCGAGTCCCCGAGACCTCGTAAAAATAAATATACACTCAAAGGTTCGGAACATCACTAAGCCGGACCGGAAAGAGATAAAAAGGGGACGTTACACACGTAAAGGTGTATATCCGTACGAGTACACCGACTGCTGGGACAGATTGAGAAAGACGGGTCTGCCGGTGCGTTAGAGTTTTTCAGCACGCTGACGGAAGAGCACGTAACGCTTGCTGAATACGTGCACGCGGTACGGACAGTGGCGGCGGGATACAGGATTATTTGAAGCAATTGCTTCATGTCTGAAATGGGTAGGTGGTGGGTAGCCAGTTCCGGATGGGTGTATAATTTTAAGATTTCAACATAAATATCATGACAAATATTATAATTAGTATAATATAATATAATATGCAGTATGCTAGTATGCTACCAAGTCACTGTATCGACATGCGTGTGTTGTCGTAGTTATTTTTGTTTTATTGTTGTTTTATCTAATCCAATAACAATTCTAATAAGAATTATCCCAATAATCCCAATATGTTACATCGATTGTGCGTGCGATCCTCACCGTCTCACCATTACTATAACAAAAATAGTATGGTCGACATTGGTTATACACAATGTTCTGTATCTTAGATGTATACACACTAACACAGATACAGTTTAGTTATTTTTTGACAGATTTTGACAAAATCGAATTTTTTATTTTGCTATAACTCAAAAATTAATCGATGTAAATACTTGAAATTTTCACCAAATGTTTAGCGTTCTCTACACACCATTAAATTTTCAAAGAATTTTGACTTTTATTGAGCTATTTATAGACAGTTGAAATTTTCAATTTTTTTAAGTATTTTTTTTTAAAATAACGATAACATTTTTTTGGCCGGCCAGAAAATCTTGAAAATTTAATACAAGGTTTCTTATTAGTTGTTCCTTAACTGATAAATAAAAATCCAAAATCGTAAGTCATAATTTTTTTTTATAAGCGCTCAAAGTTCCAATTTTATGAAATATGTAAAAATTGCGAAAATTTGCAAATAATTTTATGGTTGAAAAATCGTAAAATTTTTTTCTTTTATAACTATGTTTTGAAAATTTGGTTAAAAGTTTTTCTTCAATTATCAGTAAAAAAACTCTACCGGATTCAGACAAAAAAATTTTATGAGTGTTTGAAATTTAAATTTTTACAAAACCACGTTAAATAACGGTTTAGCCTCAAACGAATTTTGCTATTTGTTTTTTTTCCAAAAAGTATAAGTTGTAGAAACTAATAAGTTGTATAAGTTAGTTGAAAATTTTATCAGTTGTTTATATTGGCATTTTCTTTATATAATTTTATTTTCAAAAGATTTCACTAATTTTTAATCAATTTATAGGCATTTGAAATATTCGATTTTTTTATTTTTTTATAAATGTTGATAAAAAAAATTTAGCTCGGACAAAATACTCGAAAATTTAATAGAAGGGTCCACATAAGTTGTTCTAACTCCCATTCAAAAATTATAAAAATACATAGACACAATATTTTTTTATAAGCGTTTATAAGTGCTAATATTGACAAAATTCGTCAAAATCATGTATATTTGCTATGTATTTTGTAGGTAAAAATTTATAAACATTTTTTTATTAGAAGCTAACAATTGAAATTTTAATATAAGGTTGTCCATAAGTTCGGCTTAGCATAATTGTAAAAAATACGAGGTTAATTCAATTAAAAAAAAAAAAAACAGCGAATATTGACATAAAATTACATGTAAAACATAATATAATATGTAATATTCTAGACTGACAAATCATATCGGTTTTTGGAATTTTCTCTCTAACTCAAAAACCAAATAACGTAAACACTTGAAATTTTCACCAAATGTTTATATTGACGTTTTCTATGAATGATTAAGTTTTCAAAGAATTTTGACTTATTTATAGACAATTTTAATTTTTCTAAATTTTTCGTTTCAAAATAAAATATACTTATTACAATAAATAACAATGTATTATATTCTAGACTAACATATCATCTCCGTTCAGAATCGTTTTTCTATACCTATCATGATACCTATCATTGAATTCAAATTTAACAAATCTATTATAATGACCTATCCTATGAACGAGTCGCACTCCACCCCCAACTGTACAGCAGAGCGAGGTCCATCCGGTTCTTTCCTTTTTTTTTTATAAATAAATTGTTTATATTTTAAAAATTTTGTTAATCATTTTTTATATATATTATATATTATAATATTTTTAGCAAACTGTCATAAAGCTCAGTGTTGGTTTATTAAAAATTGTTTTACATTTTTAAGATTTAAGTCTTTTATTGCCGAGAAAAATTTGTACTGAAACTGAATTATCAATCTTGAATGTTGAATCATCGGTATCAGGTATTGTTAACATTATTAAGATATTTATTTTATTAAATAATAAAATTAAACATTTTATAATTGAAGAGCCTGAGTTAGAAGTTAAAACAACCCAAACGCCAACTAAATCTTCTCATGATTTAAGTCATTTAATGCTGAGAAATATGTGTACTGAAACTGAATCATCAAACTTGAGTATTGAATCATCGGCGTCAGGTGTAAATTTTAAATATAAATATTATTTATAAATTTGTAATTAGGTAGATAGCTCTGTATTTTTATCCATTTTTTTTTTTTTTTTTTTTTTTATTGAGTTTAGTGGTATAATTTTTTGTAGTTTTAATAATTGAAATAGTTAATATTAAAAAGTTTAACTACCGTCAAATGTGGTGAATAGAAACACTTAATAACACTTAATTAGTTAGTTATAACAGTTCTTTTACTGTTTATGTAATTTATAAGTAATAATTAGTAGTAATTTAACAAAATTAAAGAATAATAGATAAAATATATTATCACAGATAAAACCACAGTAATGTTTGATGATGATCCTGGTAAATGGCCAAAGTTGATACCCAGTGGTTTAAAAGGTTATTTCTTATATCTTGGTGTTTGTCAGCCTTCCCCTATGCAGTTGAGTAACTGGCACTTTCCAAAAACAAATGACTCTCATGGCAGTGTTCGTTGTTTTCATGAAAAATATTATTTTAAAACACAGTCATGTGGTGAAATCAAACGTTCGTGGCTATCATACTCATCATCTCTTGACAAAGTATTTTGTACTACCTGTAAAATATTCGGTTTGCCAAAAGCTCAAAAACTTACAATTGCCTCAGATGGGACTGGAGATTATAGAAATATAAAAAGAAATATTGAAAACCATGAAAGCTGCAACGATCATATTCAATCTGTTGTAAGTAGAGCATTGTATGAAAGTCATAATCGTATTGATGCACAAATTATCCAAGGTTCTAATATACAAGTTTCTGAAAACAGGGAAATACTTAGGGTTATTATTGATTCTTTAATATTTATGGCTCGACAGAATATTGCACTGCGAGGTCATGATGAATCGACATTTTCAACCAACCAAGGAAACTTTTTAGAATTAATTAAAATGTTTGCCAAGTATCATCCAACGTTACAACACCATTTAAATACAATTTAACGGCACAAACGAAATCGACTTACATTCTTATCATACGATACCCAAAGTAAACTATTAAGTATATTATCAAATATTGTTCGTTCAAAAATTTTGAGTGAAGTTAAAAAAGCTGGTATATTTTCAGTAATAATTTATACCACTACTGACGTATCAGAATTAGAGCAATTTTGCTTAGTTGTCAGATGTGTTTGTGATGGAGAAACCTATGAACGTCTTCTAGCTCTAACAACCACCCAAAATGCATCTGGATTTGGCATGTTTCAGGTTTTTTGTAATATAACTGAAAATAATAATTTGAACTGGAAAGAACATCTTTGTGCTCAAGGATATGATGGCGCAGCATCAATGCAAGGAGTGTATTCCGGTTTGAGAACACATATACAAAACCATAACCCACGAGCAATTTATATATGGTGCTTTGCACTTGTACTTAATTTAGTCATTGTAGACACTTGTGACATATGTTTAGAAACTAGGAACTTTTTCGGTGATGTACAGGCATTAAATGAATACATGAAAGCTCGCAAAAGAACGGCAAAATTTGTAGAATTACAAAACAAGAACTATCCAAATAAACCTATACGCCGTCTTAAACATTTTTCAACAACTAGGTGGACTTCTCATAATAGAGCATTAACTGTAATATTTGAAAAATATAAAGCATTAGTACAAACATTAAAATTTTTGCAAACTTCTGATGACTCTGATCGTGACTCTTTATCAAAAGCAACAGGTTTAGAAACAGCTATAAACTCTTATATGTTTGTTATTACAATGATTTTTATACAAAAAATATTTTCAATTACTTCTCCACTGTCTAAATATCTTCAGTCTAAGAACTTGGATTTTATACAAGCATTAGCACTAGTCGACGATTCCAGAAAAAGGTTGCAAAGTCTTAGAACAGACGAAGAATATTTGAAATTAGTTGATGAAACTAAATTGTTTGTAAATAAAAATAACGTATGTGAGACAGAGTTTAAAGTTCTCCGACCAAGACGGCGGAAAGTTATGCCAGGAGAACTTACTGTGGATGAAGTAAGTTTATCACCTAATGACCGTTATAAAACTGAAGTATACTTTATTGTCCTTGACGCTATTGTAATGTCCATTTCTACGAGATTCGATCAGTCAAGAGAAATATTAAAAGATTTATGTCTATTAACTCCTCAACGAATTTTGAAGTACAGTGATGATATAAGCAAGACATTACCAGAGGATGCATTTAATGAAATTGAATATTGGTTACTTGGGATAATATAAACGATTTAAAAAATGAATATTTAACTTTGAGCTCATCATTAAAGGGTTTATTTGATAGCTGTCCAACACTGGCCAAGCAACTGCATAAGAACATTTCTAAGGAACAAAATGAATGCTCTGAAAGTTCGACCGATAGTGACGTTGAAGAAAATACATCAATTACATCACAACAAATTATTAAAGTTTTATCTAACTACAATTTGAGTCAAACTTTCCCCAATTTATACTTGGCTTACAAAGGTTTACTGACAATACCTGCCTCATCTGCATCTGCAGAGAGAGCATTTTCAAAGGTAATATTATGTTACTAACATAATTATTAATTTTATTTAATTTGTTATCAAAAATAGTTTGAACTTTGAAGTTATAGTCTTTCATGTACATTTTATTATACAGGTTAAATTAATCAAGACTAGACTACGCTCAATCATTGGACAAGACCGATTGGAAAGTCTGATGATTCTTAGCTGTGAAAGAGATATAAGTATCAATTATGAAGAAGCAATTAACGCTTATGCTATGTCATCAGATTTATTAAAAGATAAGCTGATATTTAAATAAATGTGATTATGCCACTTTTGCCGTTATAAATGTATACATGTATCTATAAAATTAAGTTATACATTAATATGTACATACACTAAAGAAAAATGTATATTTATATAATATTATAATATGTGATTATAATGTATTATTAAATATAATAATAATTATAATATATTATTATTTTTATTATAATAATGTGTGCAATTATTGAGGTTTTATAGTTGCCTATATGGCTATACCAGTGGTTCTTAACCATAGGGTCGCGACCCAATTTTGGGTTTGCCAATAATGTTAAATGGTTCGATTATTTTTTGTCCCCCCCATTGAATATTATTTATAAAAAGGTTGCATGAAAAATTGGGTAAATATCTTGGGTCGCCACTACACAAAGGTTGAGAACCGCTGGCCTATATGATATTCAGAAATTTTTTAATTGGTGGTGGGGGGTGAAGTGCCGAAGTCCCTTGATACTTATTTTGGTCCAATGAGGGGGTGGTGGACAAAATTTTTAAAATATATAGTATACTTCAAAGACTAAAAAAGTTCGCGCCGCCACTGGGTACGGGTATGGGTTGGTTTTGGTTGTTGCACACTCGGCGATTACAGCGACCTGTACCTGAAAGTAGACGTGCTGCTTCTGGCCGACATGTTCGAAAACTTCAGAGTCTATAATAACTATAATAATTATAATATTGTATATAAATATATTTATTCGATTGTTTTTCAGGAAAACAATGGAATTGATGCGCAAACGCATGAAGATGGAGCTCGTGTCGTGCGAGCGTCGATTCGCGAAACTCGTTAATCGTCCTACTTTTAAATATTGCACCACTTATATCGAGAATCTTGCAGCGGTGTCTTTGCATAACAAAATTATCGACTTCTGCAAACCGATTTATATCGGTTTTGCAGTGCTCGATATATGCAAGACGCTCGTGTACGATTATCATTATAACGTCATGAAACGGTATTATCGAGAAAACATCGAGCTGTTGTACACGGATACCGGTAAATTATTATTACCAATATTATATAATGCTATAGGTTTTATATTTTCCCCGAGCGTGTTTCAGATTCACTAGTCTACCGCGTGACGACCGAGAACTTTTATCGAGACGTCACGACTGCACCCGACTTACTGCACCGCATGGACACGTGGAATCTCCCGCACGATCACCCGTGTTACACGACGGAGTGTAAAAAAAATACTCGGACTGTTTACGGGACGAGACGGACGATCGCGTCATGTACGAGTTCGTAGCGCTCCGGGCGAAATCTTACGCTTACGACATCGAACATGTGGAGACGATCAAGGAAAAGGGGATTCGACACCATGACACATTGTGATTAGAAATCAACTGACACTTGCGGACCACAAGCGGTGTTTGTTCGAGGCGTACAACGTCAATGATGTTGACGATAATGATAGCAGCGACGACGACGACGAGGATCGCCGAAAACGTGTGGCGATACGCTGTAGCCGAGCGGTTGTGCAGGACATACACCGGCGGAACGCTGTCACAGATGTTACAACACTATCAACGAACCGCTCCTACGTTCCATACACTCCTTACAGATTAAATGCATGCATCCGATCGTTCAAACATCAGGTTAAAACCGTTAACACGATGAAAAAGACTGAACCGATCCGCCGATTCCTCCATTGTTGCTTTGACCGATCGGCCAAATTTGGTTTCCGCTGCACTTAATGAAATAATCCTATAATCGTGATCTATGAGCAGATCACCTACACTTTTTCTTACTACAGCCGTTTCTTTCCGCATACGCTCGCCAAATGAATCCATACTAAGGTTAAGAAGAAAATTTAATTATTATGAATTTTAAATAAAAATAAAAAATAAAATTAGTTCTTTAACAAATTATATTATACATAGAAACAAAGTGAAAAATATTATCTATAAATGATACCATATATATAGGATGATTCTTTTATCAAACAACACTCATTATTTTAAAAAGTTTTGACTTTTTTCAAATTTGTAGATTTACGCTGTTTTAGAATTATATATTTTTTTTTATATTATACACCCTCATATTAATTAGGCAAATCACTATCAACTTTTGATTTTCAAATGGTAACCTATACTTATAATGTCAGAAACTTATAAGGCTATTTTTTTTTTATGATTTATCACGTTAAAATTTTCATTTTTCGTTAATCCATTGATGAGATTTTGTTCCTAAACCTTTTTGGTTTTTTGTTTGGTTGTTTAATAATTTAAACATTTTTTTGACTGATATTTTTACTTCTCGATCTATAAAACGCATTTTTTGTATAAATATTTGTGCATGAGCAGAAACAACAAGAATAAAGGGAGTGGGCTAATCAACTCGCTCATAAACAAAATTCCTGTTGAACTACATGTACCTGTTAATTATACTTATAATTATCGATCGTTTTATAGATCGAGAAGTAAAAATATCAGTCGGAAATGTAGATCCTCATACTTCTTCGTCATCAAGACACGGAGTGTTGTTACCGAATACTATACGCGCGATAATTGTCGGTCCTTCCGAGTGCGGTAAGACTAATTTGGTATACGCTTTGTTGACCGACGTTAACGGAATACGATTTCATAATGTATATATCTATTCGAAATCACTGGATCAACCCAATCATAAAATGTTATACGATATTCTAAAACGAACTACAGATATTCCACTCATTTCGAACGAGGAAATGGTTTTAATACACGGAGAAGGAATAAAGTAAGTTAAAGACAAATATTTTATATCTAATATTTTCGGTTTCAGTTAATTTTGTAATATAATTAATTTTCTATTTTTAGCGCATTGCAAGAGGAAGGAGTCGAAGAGGATGAGGAATACGTTGAAAATGTGGATGATTCCATGTCAGAAACTTTTTCCCCGGACCAGTCCAGTATCGACGAAGAGATGGAACATCCTCAATTACGCAGAGTTATGGAATTTGTACATGTTGCTTTGGGTAGATTTCAATGGGTAAATGTTTTTTGGTACACAGATAAAATTAAATTCATCTCCCCCAGTTTACCGCATTTCCAAAATATAGCTCGAAATAATGGACACTCTGTTGCCGTATGGAATATAAAGACAGATTGCTTGAATAATCGAGTGGAAATAGGAGGGATAATATTGCGTAGAATTTTTAGCGAGCCTCTATTAATTCGTTTAGGGCTTTCCACGACAGCTACAGAGTTCAGCATAATAAGAGCAAATTATATGTCTTACCTGTATTATGAGCTGATTTATATATTAAACTTCGGATACATAGAGGCTGAGGTTAATAAAGAACTGAATTTAGTTTGCAGTCGTTATTTGAAAACTGTATACAAAAACGCTCGAGTTTCAGATAATGAGGTTTGTAGTAAATATTTTTGCGGTTTGAATTGCGCAGATTCTTTTAATATAGCGATCGACATCATAACGAATTATACAACATCGAGTGTTCTTAAATGTCATAGTATACCATCGGCATACGAATTGATAAATGTCTTAAAAAGATTTTGTAACTGTGACTACTGTGGGGCACGATTACATATATGGGCTAGTGAGCAAGAATTTCATACAGTTTCAGTTTTGGGAGGTCGAGAGCGGGACGTGAATCAAACAGTCAAAAAAAATTTTAAATTATTAAACCCCCCAACAGATGTGTAAGAGTAGATAAATATATTTATTTTATTATGCATGCGTTATATTATTTTTCGTAATTAATATTTATAATTTAATATTAATATTTCGTAGATAATTTCAATTCAATTAAATCCATGATCTCTGAATTAGACGGTAAATTAGATATGATAAAAAAATCTAAAGAATTGTTTGATAATTAAAATTTAAAAAATGATTTAGCATATATTAAAAGTAATTTTTGCTTTTTATTCCAAGGCATAATTAAACTACAAAACAAGAATTTAACACTTCGTGACAATCTACAGATTATAATAAATGCTAGGGATCGACTTCTTGAGTCTAACCAAAGAGTCGCAGATTAAAAAAAAAGTTAAAAACAAAATGTCTTTGGTTTTACAAAAAAATAAAGAATTTAAAACTTTACAATCAATTAATAAAATATTATATGGTGAATCCGACGAGGAAAATTTCAGTAGTGTCTTAACACACCAGGAACAATTTCTTTCCTTAAATATACGCCAACTACATCATGTGACGTTAAACGGAGCTTCAGTCAATACAAAGCCATACTGCGATCCAATCGCCGATCATTCATTTTCGAAAATGTAAAAAAATATGTGGTCGTAGCATGTAACACATGTAGTGAATGTGAATTATAAATCTTATTTTTAAATTATTTTATTTTATTTTATTTCTCAATTTTATTAAGACAAATAAACAATCACTGATGATCTATTTCAATGAATAAATATTTTTTTTGCATCTATATTTTTGTGTTTATCTTATAAAAATTTAAATGCATATTTTTGTTTATTTTAATAAATAAAATGTATATTTTACAATTTTTATTACATATAAATCCTAGCCCTGCTAATAACCACTGATTTAACACCAAATTAAAAAGTTATATAATACGTTTATTATTTTATATAACTTAATATTTAGATTTTAGATTTAATAAAACTCTAATTTCTTTTTACGTTATGGTTTAATTAAATTAAAAAAATATTAAAATTGCCTAAATTAATGATTTAATTAATATGAATACAATTTTTGTACACATTAAGTACTCGTATGTTAAACGATAAAGGTAGAACGAAATATTTCCAGTGAATTACCTTGTATTTAATTTATTTTTTATCTTTTTTTCTTTTTCTAAAGCTAGAAAATTTTACAATCTGTAAAGTAACGTTCTACAATAAGCACAAGTGATTAGAGAATAATATAGAAAAGATAAAATAATATAAATTATAAATTAAATTTCTACGCGTGGAACGATGACTACAGCCATGCAAGAGTCAAACGGTGAGTTGAAACCCATGAGTAGTTCAAGTGTAAAACGTAGGGCGATCGCCTCGGTCGACGACTCGGGCGAGGAAACGAACAACGAGATGTTGAAACAAATGCAGGATGACACGGCCCCAGCGCCTAGTCCTCTCTCTCAACCGTACACACTGCCACTCTGGCCTAAAAGGGGAGAATATCGAGAATAATGATAGATTCGCGGTGGCTCAGTGTTACGCGCCCGGCATTCCGGCGCATGGAGTCGCGGGCTCAAAACCCGTACCGTGCAAATTTGTTCATTACTTCCTCGATATCTCTCCCTGGACCGGCCACAACAATTGTGGCCGCGTTAAGTGAACAATGGCCAATTTCCAGAGCATGCTGACCATTTATGATAGTGTGCTGGTCAACTTCGAGAAAACGATGGCCTCGTTCAGGCCAACCGTGATCAAGCCGATGGCGAGGCTGCTAATCAAACAGCGGCTGCTCTCACCGTTACGGTCGTCCACAACGGGCGCGTACACCGGCAGGTCGACACTGTCGCCCGGGACGTACGACAGCGGTTGCGAAAATGACCGCAGTTGCGGCACGGCAAACGAGCGAGACCGAATGAGAAGGTCGAACACTCGTCCGAAGATGAGCGGCACGACGTCGAGATGAAAACGGCTCGGCCGTGCGCCATAAGCTTTGGGTTCGAGCTAAAAACAGCGGGTGACAAAAATTACCTAGCGCTGTTGCAACGGACCTGTGAAGAAGATAAGGCCGCGGAGCCGCCATCCGCTAACGAGC
This sequence comes from Sipha maydis, assembly GCA_034509805.1. NCBI lineage: Eukaryota > Metazoa > Arthropoda > Insecta > Hemiptera > Aphididae > Sipha > Sipha maydis. Next base: position 68,251 of record JASXSY010000679.1, on the reverse strand, counting down.
TGATGCACGTTATGGTGCAAAGCAACTGGGGCAACCGTTTTAGCCGCATAAAGACGACTTTCGAGAACATGGGCGACGCGGGGGCGTAAATGTAAATTTAAGCCTTTTTACAAATAAAACATTCTGAATAAAATACAAGGTGGTGCGTTGGAAAAATTTCGTGTTACCATAATTGTTGAACATACTGTATATTAAAAACTTACATGATGTTGGTAGGATGTTTAGTAGGATGTTTAGTAAGGCGTCGCCATGCAAATAAATTAATATGAGGGTCGTGGATCAAAAAAGGTTGCGCGCCGTTGATTTACAGGACGCGCCAGTCGGGGAACATCTCGTTGAACAGTCTGTCGGAAGCCTCGATCACTTTGTCTTGATCCTCGTTCAACAATGCCAGTTTCGGCGACTTATGTCCGCTACTCTTACCACTGCCACTGCCGCGAACGGCTACCCCCGAGGAGGGAAACGGTTTGGGTGCTCTCGGGTGTTGGTTTACCATCATCTGTTTCTGTGGCGTGTTGTGCAGCTGCAAGCGTTTCAGCGCAGTGACCGGTTTCACAACGGCGATCGTGACCTGGGTGGCCGCCGGTCGGGGCGCGGCTTTCTGCGCGACCGGTTCGAACGAAGTCGCTTTCTTTGGCGTTCCGTTGGCGACGATGTCACCCGACGCACATCTGCTGAACGCTTTGGGCGAGCTCGCCGCGCTCGTGGCCCCCGCGTCGCTCATGTTCTCGAAAGTCGTCTTTATGCGGCTAAAACGGATGCCCCAGTTGCTCTGCACCATAACGTGCATCAGCTCGTTAGCGGATGGCGGCTCCGCGGCTTTATCTTCTTCCCGGGTCCGTTGCAACAGCGCTAGGTAATTTTTGTCACCCACTGTTTTTAGCTCGAACCCGAAGCTTATGGCGCACGGCCGAGTCGATTTCATCTCGACGTCGTGCCGCGGCTGTCGCTCATCTTCGGACGAGTGTTCGACCTTCTCATTCGGTCTCGCTCGTTTGCCGTGCCGCAACTGCGGTCATTTTCGCAACCGCTGTCGTACGTCCCGGGCGACGGTGTTGATCTGCCGGTGTACGCGCCCGTTGTGGACTACCGTAACGGTGACGGCAGCCGCTGTTTGATTAGCAGCCTCGCCATCGGCTCGATCACGGTTGGCCTGAACGAGGCCATCGTTTTCTCGAAGTTGGCCGTCGCGCTCTCGAAGTTGACCAGCACACTATCATAAATGGTCAGCATGCTCTGGAAATTGGCCATTGTTCACTGCATTTGTTCCAACATCTCGTTGTTCGTTTCCTCGCCCGAGTCGTCGACTGAGGCGATCGCCATACGTTTTACACTTGAACTACTCATGGGTTTCAACTCACCATTTGACTCTTGCATGGCTGTAGTCATCGTTCCACGCGTAGAAATTCAATTTATAATTTATATTATTTTATCTTTTCTATATTATTCTCTAATCACTTGTGCTTATTGTAGAACGTTACTTTACAGATTGTACAATTTTCTAGCTTTAAAAAAAAAAAAATTAAAAATCCGAATATGCAGTTTTTTCAATTTGCATGTTGTTATAATTATTCAAGATATATTTATTCTTATGTCTTATTTATTTATTTTGTTAGGAACACGGTATTAGTTACTATAGATTCGCAGAGACCCCGCCAGAATGACGTATCTAATAAACATATTATTATTATTATTAAGCAAATACCGTTTTCTTCGAATGTTACACACCATAAATATCATTTCAGAATCGGTTCGTGCATTACATTTATCTCTTCAAATGTATTCAATCTACGAGCATTTAAATAAAATCTGTTTATATAACAAAATATTATACATGTTTGTATACGTACTCAGAGGCAGTTTGAATGTGTAATACTTAGTGGTGCAAGACAATATATAGACACCCACCTTCCCACCACCATACACATACATAGTAATAACAAATAATTTTTGATGTGAAACGGTACAGTAGTGAGACCGACTGTGGCGTGGCGACGCCCCACTCATAGCTCATCGGCTTATCTATTTTTATACGATTTATAAACGTATAATATGTACACCTATATTGTTGTGTATAAATAAATTTATTGTATATAACGTTGATTATATTATTACGTGTATGTATATTGTATATTATGTTGTTTGAACGGACTGTTGTAATAACGATAAATATTTTCTAATTAAATATGAGTGACAGTGACCGTGAAAATATTACAAATATAATGGAACGAGACAGTGCACCGCCGCCAGAAAAAATAATTAAATCAAAATGCATGTTGGAGTGAAATGTCTCCGTCATGTGCTTTTAATGTATATCCCGAAATAGATAATATAACAAATAAAACAATATTGATTAGAGTAGTTACATTATTACATTTGTATATTTTTGTATGTCTTTGTAAGTCTTTTAAGTACTTCATATGCAAATAAAAAACAAAATAGTCTTATTATATTAATTTAGAAATTATTTCATACCTAGTCATCTTATTCACCATCTATTTTCAACATTATTACAAAAAATTTTTTTTGATGTTTCACATCTGCCAGGCGTCCCGCGACGACTCACTTTTTTTTTCATATACCTATGTAATTTTTTAGTAACTTTAGTTATGTTGTTTGGACTTTATATATTATCAATGATTCTGTTATGATTTTTGTACTTACTTTTTTTTATTAATATAACAATGAAACATATACAATGTATTTAAAAATGAATCAACTAAAATAAAAATTAGGTACTCTTTTTTATAATTTTTTTTATATAGAAAATTTGATAGCTTAAAAAAATATATTTATAATCATTGCAAGCTTTTATTTTGAAGTTTGATGAATTGGTAAAATTTTAAATTTTAAATATTTAAATATACAATATATTTATTATATATACAAATAACAAGCCCAAACTTAACAGATAATGCGATATAAATACAAATTAAACTTAAGAAAATAAAAGCACTGATTATAGCAATTTTGACTTTAAGCCATACATATTAATAGCTTCATCTATTGGTATATCAATATTAGCAAATATTTTCTAATGTTCAGGACATCGATACGCAACAAATAATGGAAAACCAGAAGCTTGAGACAAATAGCTACAATAATTCTAGATCGGCTACATCTTTATTTCAAATATCTGGGCATCCCATTTGCCCGTCATCTCAATTAAATAACAGTTTGTATCAAAATCTATTATCAACAACACCATCATCCTCATATCCAATTAACGCAAATTATTCTTCTGAAATTTTAAACAGAGAAGTTACTCCAAAATTACCACTAGATATGAATCAAGAAAAACAAACTCTGTTTTATACAAATATCAACCCTCAAAGTAAATTTGAAAAATATCTAACTAACACGTTTTAGTAAATATTATATAAAATAATAATTAATTATAACAATTATAAAATAGTATAATATTAAATTATTTAATCTCTATGGTAAAAGCGTTACTATTTTCAATAATGTAAGTATTTTTTTAAATTTTAAACAGAGAATGTATTAAATTAAATTGATAGTTCATTTTTATAATTTTTTTAAGAAAACATTAAACACATTATTTGATTTTACAAAACCAATTTTATTTTTTTATTTTTTAACTAGTACCATTATTTTTTTCAGCATTACATCTCTTACAACATATTAGATAACGTTGTGTAATTAAAATATGGGTATTCTAAACAACGATACTTTAGTCTTAAACATTATATTAGTTAATAATTGGGTGATATAATTATTTACCTTAAAGTTACAGCGAGTCGTTCTCTTGGAGGTATAGGTTTTCGCCAAAATGTCGTTTTTTTTTTTAATGTCATTCTCAACTTTATTTAGTAAAACATTAAATGAATACATAGACATTCTAAAATATTCATAAAATGTACGTTCATCATCTATTAGTTCTTTATAAAAAGTATTGAACTCTCCTTCAGTGCCACGCTTTTTCCATGCTTCGTGGACCCAAAAACGTTTTCGTTTTCTTGATGCTGTTTTAGTTACAGCAGAATTTAATTCTTCTTCATCGAGCAGTAGTGCAATCGCAATTAATTTTTTTTTGTTTGTCGTCATATTAAAATCTAATAACTTAACATAGAACAAATCACGTGTATACTCTTCAAGTGCCGTCAGTCCGGGTGACTTGAAACTGAGCTGTGACGGAAAAGGAAAGCTCCTATATCACAATTTTTACCCAAAAATTACCCCCACCCTAGAAAAAAATCATATTCCAAAACTGATTATAATACATTCCGATTAGGCACACACTTAAAAATAAAAACCCGTCCAGGTCACAGCCCGGACTCTCCCCGTATATGTGTAAATAAAGCTTCCGTTACGGGCACGGTTGGCCCGGACCCGTCCCGTGCCCGTAACGGACATGTGGAAATAGACCTTAATGAAATTATTTCTGTATTAGAAGAATAACGTGAAAGAAATCTAATAGTATAATCTAATTTTAAACTTATACTGAATCTGTTAACTTAAAATTGCCGTTTGGCGTTTATAAATTATACATAAATAAATAAATAAATAAAAAATAATAGTATAATGTCTGTATTAGAAGGTATTGCAAACGAGTTACATCGACCAGCAAAAAAATTTTTCCTCGACGGTTTGTTATAACAAGATTTAAAGATGATCTTTGGCAGGCTGACCTAATAGATATGCAATTACATTCTAAAAATAAATAATGGATTAAAATATAATCTTATTAATATAGATATCTTTACAAAGTATGTGTGAGTGCAAGCTTTAAAAAATAAAAGCGCAAAAGTTTTTACATTAGGTATGCGTAAAATATTAAAATTAAATCAACCTGTTATTGCAAACAGATAATGGAACTGAATTTTAAAATAAAGAGTTTCAAATTCTTATGAAACAATTTAATGTCAAACACTACTCAACATACACTAGTATAAAAGCTGAAATGATCGAACGCGTTATGAGGACATTAAAAAATAAAATCTATAAACATTTTACAATAATAGGTTGTTGGAATTGGTATAATTTAATACCATAATTAATAAACGGTTATAATAATTCATTTTACACTACAATTAAATGCACACCTCACGAAGCTCGAACGAAATCCATAACATTTAAATTTAATCACGAAAAATCTAGAAACCTAGTCCGTGTGTCTGTGGGCTGTGGTTGGTGGTTCAACTCGGCATACCGACGTCGAGGCCCGAGCGGACCGAATTAACCCACCAACCGCAGCCCACACACACACACACACGGACTAGGGCGGACCCACAATAGGACCGGATAGGTAGACAATCCATGTCAGGCCCCCCTTTTCCACAGCACCGAACGGGTACCCGACGTACAACCGCACCACACGAATCGGAATTACAGCCGCGAAGTCGGAGGTGCACAACGACTTCCACACGCGTTAAATTCGTGGTACGACGCCAACCGTGATGCACGAACTGAATACGATCAACATGATCGATCGGTCCACTTCGCGGACATGTACCATTCAGACCGACTACCGGCCCCGTCATTTTATGCCCCCGAACGTTCAGTACTCATTTCGTATGAGGATTTGCGCGCTGCGCGAGCATCCCTACCCGAGTTCTCCGGAACGAAGGCGGAGGACCCCGTACGGTTTTTGGAGAATACTGAATCGATTCTGGGACAGGCTAGACGGTTGCGTCTGTGCCTTCGCGCTGCCTCGTGGAATCTTGGAAATGCTCCGGATTTCGACGCCCGTCGAGATGATAGGTTGGTCGTCCATCTCCACATGCTTCCGTTGGCCTCTGTACGACCACGTTCCAGGAATTCGGCTGCATTCCAGGCAAGTGTGGTGCGGGGTTAATCGGCACAACATTAACGTCATACTATGATTCGCTAGTGTTTAGAAAAAAAATAACGATTTATTGTATTTCGAAGAAACGTGCTGTGATTTTCGTTGGAAATACGTATCGTTAAGACGGTTATGAGAAACAGGTCCCTCTTGATTGTAGTCGATTCCTTTTATGGGCTTTGAGTTCTGAAAATCACTAAGCAACGCCAGATGTTATTTATGGAAATTCGACGAATTTGTATAAATTGCTTATTGTTGCATTCTCAGTGCCTACATTTTATTACCTTTTCTATGACCTACATATATTTTTGCCGAAACATTTTTTCAATAGACCATTGTTCTTACTTCCTGTAGTGCATATAGTCTCTTATATTGATATAGTACGATATTAAATTATTTTCTGTATTTATCAGTATTAATAATATAAAAGTGTTACGTGCCACCGGCTAGATTTCAACTTGTGCAGTCGATGATGAATTTTAATTTAATAAAATGTGAGACTTTTACAATACGTTTATTTTATAATTCAAAGTGTTATAAAAATTCATAAAACAGAGTGACGTGAAGTTGCTTGCAGTTCCGTGACTAGAACTCATCTGATTTGTGGTTGATTCGGACCCTCTTTTATATGGCTCGATTGACGTCATTGGAAAGCTGCACCCGGTTGTTTGGTGATTTCCAGGAATAGGGGTATGACCTTACACGATGCTTCGTAGAACTGCCGCACATGATTATCTGGTTAATTCCTTTTTTATGGTGCTGTTGCCCTCGCTGTTTAAATGCTGACTCGACCTTATCATCTTTAATTGGTACATTTGTAATACCTAGTATTCCTGATTAATTTAATTACCCTTTGTTATTTATACATTTGTATTACACAGTTTTTCTAGTTAACTATTATTATTTTAAATATGACCAGCATATAGATTATTCTTAATATAAGGAATATATCATTATTCCCCGTATTCTAAATATACATATAGTCGTAATATATTACATGATGTATGGAGGCCCATAACAAAAGTTATAGTTGTTAAATGTAGTTTTATTCCCGAGTCGGGATGGCAAAAATTTTCCAGACCTCGATATATCGATAACCGATATATCGAAAATCGAAATATCGATACACCGATATATCGAAAATCGAAATATCGATACACCGATATATCGGATCAGAAAATATCGATATATCGCGTTTTTTGGATTTTGAATTTTGAGTTTTTTTTAATTACTAGATCGCGTGTTTTGACCTACTCTAGTGACTATTCATTTGTGACGGTACAGTTCAAATGATAACTATATAAAGGCTTTCCATACTTATTACTATCAGTACATAGTATTCCCTGTCACTCGATATCGGGTCATGTTTATACACTGGATAGTGTTGTAGTCTATGAGGCTACATCAATCACAACGGAAATCATATCTACGTTCAATGAACAGGGAAGAAGGATACATACGCCTTAATTTTTTTTTTACTCAATTTTATTGAATAAATTACCAAATTTTAAATGTTTTTACTTAACATCTTAATATAGTATAATATAATATAATGCCCACAAAAAACATCCATTCAGTAAAATTATTTAAGAAAAAATGCAAATGCATAATAATATTTATTATTTTTTTGTTTCTCATTATGTGTTTATGTAATTTTTACCGAATAAATTATACTAGTAGCATAAATTATATGTAAAAAAGGTAAGAAGACGTTAGGAAACTGGCCTCGCAGAAAAAATATGGATTCAGCCTAAATATAATTAATAATAATACAAATATATAGTTAGAATGATTTATTAAGTTCAATGTAACTTTATCATTTATTTTAAAATATAACATGTACATTAAAATAATAATTTAATAACTTTAATATATAACATAATAACATGAAAATTTTTAATGATTTATTATAATAACTAAAATAACTTAGATAATAAAAAGTTATACATTGTCAAGCCAATAACAGTCATCAATAGACCCCAGGAACAACAGCTTAAAAAGTCTTTTGCCCAATAATCTAATAACAAATTAATAATTAGTATAATACAAAATATATAAATTTATAATATATTCAATCAAAACAAATGAATTACCTGTTTCTTTCTTTGGAAAGAGTAGCTCCAGCTTTGGAGAATAGCCTTTCGGAAGGAACAGACGTCAAACCCAGCTTCTGCTATTTTTAAATGTTTATCCAAATGCGCTTTAAGGTTGGATGTATTACCAGAAGTTTTTATGACTTGTTTACATGTATTACATGATGCCGAAATTTGATCAATTTTGGTAAACGATCGCCAAAGTTTACTGGGAGCCATGGCCCATGATTTAAAACTAAAATCTTAAATTATAATTGATTTTTCATTAATATAAATGATTACATAAATATATGGTTATATAAATTGTTATGACTTGAGTTTCGATATATAAGTAAATATTGTATTAACTAATATTAAAAAAATATATCGCCTTAATATTAAGGCGAAATTAACTAATAATAATATAATAACAATATATAGGTACTTACCAAATATAATCAATAGAGCACCACCAATTTCACCAAGACGGATTTAAGTACACAAAAACAAAACACAACTACAAGAATGAACACTCTTGAGTCTAATACTCTAATGTAGTAATGTTTATTAAGAAAATAAGGACTACTTTCTAGTTAGTAAATAGCACGGTATATAATATATAAGATATTTATATATATACCGTGGTAAACAGTATAACGGGCTACGGCCTACGGTACAGACGTACAGTCACAAATCACAATCTCACAATTCACAGTTTACAGACGACAGACTACTCTAGTACTCTACTAACAACACTTCCACAGAAAAATACGTTATACAGAGACAATTAAATTATGGGTTCATGGAAAAAATTCATGGATGAAAAATTATCGATACCAGTCAATAATTATCGATATCAAAAAAATATCGAAACTAAAATATCGATATGAAAATAACGATATTTATTCAAGAAATATCGATATATCGATATATCGATATTTTTTTTGCCATCCCTATTCCCGACAAAAAAATATAAGTGTTAACTATTAAATGAAAAAATTGTTTACATAAATAAAATATATTTTTGCTAGTTGATTTGTGGATTACAATAAAAGTTGTACGTAATAATGTATACATAATTATTTCATTTTTCTTCTGTGCGTGATTCAAATAACAGATTTTATTTTTTCTGCTGTAAAAACAATGAAGGACAATGATAAAATTAAGAATTATTTTTCAATGCGATCAAGGCCGGTTCTAGACGATCAAATTAATCATAAACATTCAGGGATACTCCTTCGGTGTAGATTGATTTATTTCATCAATACCTATTTACTGAGTATTACTAATAAGTGGTTGAATAAATTAGTGAACTAGTAAGTTAAATAAACAACAATAATACATTTTAGTAGTCGTTCAATTTTTTTATTTTAAACAATGGACAAAATAATTTGTGAAGTTTAAGAATCATAAAAACATAACCGTTATAATCAGGGCTCGGGACTTTTGCGGGTATTTGCTTATTTTTATTGTTTGACATAAAATGTAGCAGAGAGTTATGGATGTGTATGTCATATTATTACACGTTCAATTATGAAATTTGAAAGTGCTTTTTTTTATATTTTTCGACGATTTTTTTGAAAAAATGTTTATTTCTTTGTCCGATTATTTTTGATTTTTTGCATATATTTGCTTAGTTATAAACAATGACGTAAGCCACTGACCTTCCTTAGGAAGCTTACTTTTTTACAACTATTTATACATTTTCACAAAATACCTTGGAAAATCCATAAACAATAAGACAAAATATCTCTAAAGACATGGTTAAATTTTATTCATCTAATAAAGATTTATTTTTTTATTTTTTTACTTTTTAATTAAAAAATTAATATATGGACAACATTTTTTTGTTTTATTAATTTTTGTAATCATTAATTTTATATTCAATACAGTTTCAAAATATGTCTAGTACTTTATCGTGTTCATATAAAAAACAATTTTAAAAATTTAGCTCATTTTAGAATATTTTTCTTTTTTTAATTAAATATTAGATTCTAAACGGAGTGAAGAATGTATTGATTTTACAATGATGTGTGTTTTTTTTTTTTAGATTCTGAACGGAGTGAAGAATGTATTGATTTTACAATGATGTGTGTTTTTTTTTTTTTTTGTGTCTGTCGACACGATTTGGGGCAGTAAAAATGCTTCGATTGCCTTATGTAGCAACTTTTCTGAAAGAAAAGTGAATCTATTTGGTACTTTGGGGGTCAAAAGTTAAAAATTTCCAATATTTTTTAAATGCGACGGGAAAAACCATAAAAAAATTTGGGAAAAAGGGGAGTTCTTACGCAAAACCAGTTTTCGACATAATCAAATTTTTTATTTTGCTATAACTCAAAAACTAATCAATGTAAATACTTGAAATTTTCACCAAATGTTTAGATAAGCGTTCTCTATACACCATTAATCACAATTCAATACTTGAAAATTTAATCGAAGATTCCACAGAAGTAGTTATTAATGTCATTCAAAAATTATTAAAATCCATAGGCACAATTTTTTTTTATAAGCGTTTGAACTGCGAATATTGACATAAAATTACATGTAAAATATAATATAATGACTAGACTGACAAAGATACCGCTTTTTTTTAAAATGCTCTAACTCAAAAACGAAAAACCGCAACAACTTGAAATTATCACCAAATCTTTATATTGACGTTTTCTATGCATGGTTAAGTTTTCAAAGTATTTTGACATATTTTGACTTATTTATAGACAATTTAAATTTTCAATTTTTGTAAAATTTTTGTTTTTAAACATCTATAAAATTTAATTGGTTGAGCGAAAACTCTTGAAAATTTAACACTAGGTTTATAATAAGTTAAACTTATCGTAACTAAAAAATATTTTTTATAAGCCCTTAATGCTCAAATTTGTATAAAATGTGTAAAAATCACGATAATTTGCAAGTTATTTGGAGATAAAAATTCATAAAATATTTTCTGTTCATACTTTAGGTTCAAAATTTTAACACTAGGTTATCTATAAGCTACTCTTCAAAAATCTTTAAAAAAATTTTTACCTTACTTTGAGGAAAAATGTTTATGACTGTTTGAAATTTAAATATTTACGAAATTGTATAAAAAAGCTTTTATTCTCAAACGATTTTTAATATTTGTTATTATTCAAAAAGTATAAGTCGCAGATTTTTGAAATTTCTGCCAGCTGTTAATATTGGCATTTCCTTTATGTCATATTTTTTTCAAAATATTATATTGATTTTTAAGCCACTTATAGTCATTTAAAATATTCGATTTTTTTACATTTTATTTTTATAATCGGTGATAAAAAAAATTTGGCTACTACAAAATACTTGAAAATTTAATCGAAGATTCCACAGAAGTAGTTCTTAATGTCATTCAAAAATTATTAAAATCCATAGGCACAATTTTTTTTTATAAGCGTTTGAACATCGAATATTGACATAAAATTACATGTAAAATATAATATAATGTAGAATGTTCTAGACTGACAAACTATATCGCTGTATGCAACTGCCAACCCATCCTAATTTAAAAATATATTTATCGTTTCAAAATAAAATATACTTTTTACAATGTTTATAAATAACAATGTATTATATCCTAGACAAACATATGAACTCCGTTCAGAATCGTTATTCGTATACAATGATATCTATCATTGCATTCAAATTTAACAAATCCATTATAATTATGACCTATCCTATAAGCGAGGTGCACTCCACCCCTAACTGTACAGCAGAGCGAGGCCCATCCGGTTCTTTTTTTTTTTTTTTTGTGTCTGTCGACACGATTTGGGGCAGTAAAAATGCTTCGATTGCCTTTTGTAGCAACTTTTCTGAAAGAAAAGTGAATCTATTTGGTACTTTGGGGGTCAAAAGTAAAAAATTTCCAATATTTTTTAAATGCGACGGGAAAAACCATTAAAAAATTTGGGAAAAACGGGAGTTTTTACGCAAAACCAGTTTTCGACATAATCAAATTTTTTATTTTGCTATAACTCAAAAACTAATCGATGTAAATACTTGAAATTTTCACCAAATGTTTAGATAAGCGTTCTCTATACACCATTAATCACAATTCAATACTTGAAAATTTAATCGATGATTCCACAGAAGTAGTTATTAATGTCGTTCAAAAATTATTAAAATCCATAGGCACAATTTTTTTTTATAAGCGTTTGAACAGCGAATATTGACATAAAATTACATGTAAAATATAATATAATGTAGAATGTTCTAGACCAGTGGTTCTCAACCAGTGTGCCGCGAGAAATGTTATTAAATATTGAAAACAGTGTTTTATTTCGTGACATTTATTTTTAAAAGTAGTTTTTCGGAAATAAATTGAAATTATCAATTGACCAATTGTGTGCTAATTGTGTAGATAAGACGATACCGTGGCGATAACTATTGCCTTCGGCGAATTTGTCGAAGTTGTTGTGGTTGTCAAGTGCGGGAGTATGCCATTAAAACTTGTGGTGTATTATAGTGTGCCGTAAACTAAAAAAGGTTGAGAACCACTGTTCTGGACTGACAAACTATATCGCTGTATGCAACTGCCAACCCATCCTAATTGAAAAATATATTTATCGTTTCAAAATAAAATATACTTTTTACAATGTTTATAAATAACAATGTATTATATCCTAGACAAACATATGAACTCCGTTCAGAATCGTTATTCGTATACAATGATATCTATCATTGCATTCAAATTTAACAAATCCATTATAATTATGACCTATCCTATAAGCGAGGTGCACTCCACCCCTAACTGTACAGCAGAGCGAGGCCCATCCGGTTCTTTTTTTATTTAAATTTAAGTTTATTAAATGCTTATTTTAGTGCTTATAATGATGTTTTTAAGTGCTTTTTTAAGCCTTTATTTTAATAATTTTAAGTGCTATAAGTCCCGATCCCTGGTTATAACTACCTTTATCAGCGTTTCTTAAACTGTGTTCCGCGGAACCCCAGGGTTCCGCGGAGATCACTTCGGGGTTCCACGAAGCATAAGTTATTTCTTTAAAATTTTCAAGAAAATTACTTCAAAATATCCAAATAAAAATTAGAAGGGGGAAAAAAGTTTGCATTATAGAAAAAAATATACAATGTACAGAAATAATATATGACTGTCATTGATAAAAATACTAATCGATTACGACTGTCTGTGATAGCCGACACATAATAGTATAATACGATAGTCGTCAGTCGACCGTGTCTTGCGATACTTTGCATTGTGTTCTTGTACGTCTCAAATTTGGTTTTGTTATTTTGTTGTAATATAGAGAGATGGCTTTAAAAAGGACTCTTAAGCGTTTTACTCCAAAACATGAATTTTTCGCGTTGAACTTAATTCATAATGATAATTATAGTAATAATGAGAATGATACAAATGAAAAAGATTTTAGGCCAGTAACTCAAAAATGTAGGAAATATGATGAAAGTTACATGTCATTAGAATTTATCAATAATAATGATAATCCTCAATGTGTTATTTGTAGCAAAGTTCTCCCAAATAGCTCTATGGCTCCAGCTAAAATGCGTCGTCATTTAGAATCTATTCATGGTGAACTTAAAAAAAAATTGTACAATTCTTTATTTGAAAGAGTAACGAACTATTAAAATCAATAAACTGTATGTTTCAAACCACAAAAACCGTGAATGAAAAAGCAACATATAAAACTATATGCAAAATAAAATGTTATATTTGAATTTGTATAGGTATAATTTAATTTTGTAGCTGATTTTTTAGTTCATTCAGTAATAACTTGCAATTACCGAACTCCTGGGCCTTATCAGTATCTATACGTTCAAAATAGAGAATAGTGACAGAATATTGTAGTGATGGCTAAAACTTAGAGAGTAGAATGGCCAGACGCAGAAGAGAAACCAATACATTCAAATTTAACAGTAGAAGTGTAGAAAAGTATTTTCCTTACTTTCGATAAAACTCTGTTATGTCTAATGTAACAGATTTTAACAGCACATTATCTGAAATAAATATATTCAGGTAACATACTGAAAATGTTAAATCATCAGCTATTATAAAAGTATCCAATAAATCATATATTATAAATTCTAGGAATAATGTGAACTTGGCTGTTTTGAAAAACCATTACCACAGTTTTAAATAAACAATGTTTCAGAAAGTTAAAAAAAAACCATTTAAGAACAACTATCAAATGTTCCAAAATACATAACTTAATTATTTATTTTATTTTATTTTATTTTAATACGGGCTGCAGCCCAAAGTACAGAAAATAAATTTACATATTAAAAGTGAATAGTAGACATAACAATTAAAATAGAAAAAGAAATGAGACAAAAGAAAAGAATTACAAAACTAAACTTAAAAACTAAAAGACAGATCCTCATTAGCAATACGCATCATTCTATTTGTTTCGTGAATAATTTATCGTACACAGCGGAATACTGAAAGGATAGGAAGAACGGACCTGGACACAGGGAATTTTAAAGTTTACTTTGGATAGAAGTACAGGACAGTCGATCGACCCATTTATGAGTTTGACTAGGAAGACCTTGTTAATGGTGATACGTCTATCAGCCAAAGACTGTAAGCCTAGCCTATCTATTACTGCATCATAATCATGAGGTCTATGTTTAATATTTAATAGATATGCTGCAAAATTCAAAAATTTCCGTTGGACTCTTTCATGTTGATTAATATTGCTTGTGTTGTGAGGGTTCCATATAATTACAGAAAATTCAAGAATACATCTGATGAGCGCACAATATAAGGCTTTTAGTGGATTTATCAACTTAAATTCGTTACAAACCCGCTTAAGAAATCCAAGAGCTTTTAAAGCTTTACAGCATGTCGCATCTATATGGTTATGAAAATTTAAGTTACTATCATAGAAAACTCCGAGGTCTTTCACAGTATTAGATTCAATAACAAGATAGGATCCACGAAATGAATATTTAAAATCCAAGTGAGTCCGACTTCTATAAAAAGATTTTGAGCAACATTTGGAGACATTAAAATCCAAACCAATATTTACAGTCCAGGCGTCCAGTGCCCAAAAGTCATTTTGAAGTAATTGACAGTCATGTATTGAGCGAATTTCTAGAAATAGCTTTAAGTCATCTGCAAATAATAAGAATTTACTGTGGCGAATAACTTTCTTTATGTCATTAATAAACAATATAAAAAAATAAAAAAATGTGAGCCGTCACGGGACGCCTGGCAGATGTGAAACATCGACATTATTTTGTAAAAGTAATATGCAGAAAAGAACAGATTGCTATAGGAACTAAATATGTCATAATGATAAAATAAAATATTACGATTTTTTTTTTACTCTAAAAAAAATATAGAAGTGTTAAAAGAAGCTTAAAAAACTAACAAGAGTATCTACACTACATACAGATACATTGGTACATGTATATGTCTTGTTTCTACTGAATATAGTTGACATAAGAATGTCAATGTAAATTTGGTATTAGATACGAGGAGACGAAAATTAAACTGTAGGTAACTTTTTTAACACGTGTAATCAATGAATACGGAATAACAAACGGAAAACAAATACGGTTTAGCACCGGTGATGATTGGTATGTATATATATAATGTAAATAATATAAATATATTTACGAAGAATTATAAGCTTACTAAAAATACCTACTGACATCGATGAACAAACTATTAACCAACGTTAGTTATAGGGGAAGGCGGGGTATTACCGTATGCGGGGCAAAATCGTATTATCGGAATGTTATCAATAATTGTTATCATTAAGGTAAACTGAATACACCGATTTGAAACGTTTTGTTGGTTTATTTATTGAATATGATAGTGCACGTGTTTTGATATCACGTTTTCAAAATAAATACGTTTTATGTTTTTACATTCAATTACTAAAATATTATCATCATTTCTAAGAGTGAATTTTTACATGCAGAAAAATTTTTCAGGTATGTCATATATATTATTCAATAGCTAATTAAGTGTAATTTACATTTGTAGTATAAATACATTCATTTAATAATTAAGTGTTTGATATGAAGCTCGATAACTTTTAATAGTCTTGTGGGGCAAAATCGTATGGGGCATAATCGTATGGTTATACGATTTTACTACATTGATATTTTGACAATTGATATGGTTGAATTTAAGCAATTTATAAGTATTGATATGTTTTATATTTCTTAGTATGGTTCGTAATTATACTCGAAAATCAAACAGACAATCATGGTTGGAAGATGATATGAAAGTTGCTGTATTAGCTGTGGTGGAAAGAACTATGACTTATGATGCTTCTTATAAGAAAAAAAGTTTTTGTTTTATTTTAACATTACATATTGTCTATTATATTTATGTGCTAGGCAGGCATGATGTTAAGTTTTGTTATTATTTTTATTGAAAAGTAATTTTGTGTGGTAATTTTTACTTCTTATATTAAAAGAAGATTTTTTTTATTTTAATAAGTTATTAAATTAATAATATTAATAATAACTATATAGGTACTTAGGTAAGTTGTATTTGTTGTACTACTGCCAATTGGAGTAGGTTTCATCGCATATTGTATTGTGTCATTAATTTGTTGACATTTTGAAGAATTGAAAACAATGTTTAGGTACATTTTTAATTAATGAAAATGAAATCATACATAACTTACTACCTACTGTCTAATTTAAGTTAAACTTTACAAGTTAATTAAATAAAATTCCAATACCAATTAATAATTTACCAATAAATATAATTAACTGTGTTTTGGTATAACAATTATCCTCATACGATTTTGCCCCAGGGTACATACGGTTTTAACCCGCACCTGGGGTAAATCCGTATTTTTCCCAAAAAAAGTAAAACGCAAATTAATCACATTTAAAAAAAAAAAATACAAAAAAGTTTCGAATAAAAGTTATAGACGATAAGTTTTTCTATATATACCAATTTAAATAATTTCATTTCATTAAAAATTACACGATTTATAAGCCATGGAAGCTTAACCGTACGGTACTGCCCCGCCTTCCCCTATTATAATATAATTGGTGCTAGTTCGGTATGCGCTCTACCGACAAGTTTCTGGTTCGTTATGTGCTCTACATTTTTTTTTTTACAATTTCATTATTTTCAGTATTATACGTCATTTTTTTTTTTTTGTGTTACAATTTCGTTATTTTCGATATTCATTATTCACATTATTCACGTTCTGGATGTTTTCTAGCATGGCGAGAAAAAGGTCCGGACTGTCTTGACGGTAAAGTTGCCAGCAATAGTAATCAAGATATGACTGCAAATGATTTAAAGAAACACCTCTCATTTTCTTTAATAATTTAAACCTATTATGGTATGTTTACACTAGTGCGCTTTTTCTTGCGTTAGACGCATGCGTCACAGCGCACCACGAGTTGCACGAAAAAGCTTGCAATAACGCATGCCCTTTCGAGTTGAACGGCAACATTTTCGTGACGCACGCTTAAGCGCAAGGACTTCCGCGCTCAGTGGGAATCCGTTCAACACGCCGTGCATTTTAGCCACTTACCTATTATTTTGAGCTATTACTTTAAATACCTATTTGTTTTTTATTAAAAAATGGCTGAAAGTGAAGACCAAAACCAAACATCACGTTTCATTGAAGAATACAGGTAATATTAAAATTATTAAATTAATATTAATTTTTAATTTAATACATTTGTAATTTGTTTATATTAATTATTATTTATTAGTTTATACATTTATTTAATTTTATTAACATAGTAATTTAGGTAACTGAGTATTAATTTTGTTTTTTATTTTTAGATTGTTTCCGCTACTGTGGGATGCCAACAATGTGAGTCCGACATGCTTTTTATTAACAAGTTGGAAAACGACTGCTTTGTGACGTCGCTAGTGTGAACAGAAAAAGCATGCGTCAATAACATTCAATAAAGGCATGCACTTGGTGAAAGTAGAATTGAATGTTGAGACGCAAGTTGAATTGAAAATTGAAGTGGAAAGCGCACTAGTGTAAACATACCTTTAAACCTACAGTAGGTAATAGAATTTAAGGTAAAAACTTATCAAAGATAAGATAATAAAGTCGAAAGAAAAACCCAACATGTCATATATAAAAACGAGGTAGATACGCATAGACAGCCGTTGTCGTAGAACATATGTAGTATAGACCTGCAAGGGCCGAGCCGGCCCGGCCCGGCCCGGTCCTCAAAAAGCCCGGCCCGTAGTGATATTGGACCGGGTCGGGCTTTAAAATAAAATAAAGAGTTGGACCGGGCTTTTTAAGTCTTGAAATTTTATCCCGGACCGGACCTGGGCTTTTTTTCGTAAAATTTTTTGGGCCGGGCTGGACTTAACTTCGAATATTAAATCAAGGGTTAGACCGGGCTTTTTTAAGGATTTTTCTTCAACAATAATTAAAAATAATAATTATAAAACCAATGCTGGTACAATTAGGTACAATAATAATAAATATATAATATAATGATATCTTGATTCGTGGGTATAATAATGCTATTTATATACCATAATATGTCAATACAAAATAAAACAACACACTACTAAAATATTATTTAGGTATCTGCGGCATTATTACTATAAGATAAAATAAAAACGGTAATTTGGAATATTTATAGAAAATTTGTTGCGTTTGACTAAATAAAGGTCGATTCGCACTATACGGAACGTCAACGTCACGTCACCGATCGGCAACGTCACGTCAAAATATCTTACTATGTATTTATACCGCAATGTTCACATACACCGGCAACATTACGTAACGTCAACGTCACGGAACGGCAACGTTTATTGAAAACTATATTTTGACGTGACGTAACCGGTCCGTTCTTGTCCTTACGGATAGTATGAATGTCAACACGGAACGTTTCCGTCAACAATTTAAATAAACTATATTTTGAATGTGTAAGCTCGTTAACTAAAAATTATAATTTTTGAATATTTAAATACAAAAATATAGACATATAAAGTAAGTAAACAATATTTATTTAATTCTCCAATTTACAGTAGAAAATGAAATAACATTAATCATTCGATTAATTAAATAACATATTAATAGTTTAAACATTAAATAGTCATGAACGATGAGATGTTGATTGAGGAAGTACGCCAATATCAAGAACTGTATGATATGACGCATAAAAAATATAGCGACAACATTCACAAAGATAATATCTGGAGAAAAATTGGTAGTGAATTGAAAACAACAGGTACCTAGATATAAACTTAATTTAACTAATATTACTTATTATTAGGTACTTAATATTACTTTTACAACTTTTATTTTTTAATTTTACATAAACTTATCTCTCTGCCATG
Organism: Sipha maydis; assembly: GCA_034509805.1. NCBI lineage: Eukaryota > Metazoa > Arthropoda > Insecta > Hemiptera > Aphididae > Sipha > Sipha maydis. The sequence continues at coordinate 49,092 of JASXSY010000679.1, read as the reverse complement.
GTAATGATCCATTTTCAGAGTTAAAAAAAGTTTTATAGGTTTCACGCACATTAAAAGCAGTAGTGAGGGCATTTCCACCTTGTCTATGTATACGTCCCCAATTAGGTTCACATTCTGGTGGGTCTAAATGTTGGTTAATTAAAATATTATCTTTGATATAATTATGCAAAATACAAGTAGTTAATATAATATTGTCAACATTTTCGGGTAAAGATTTTATACTTCTAAAAAAGATTCGAAATTTTTGCACCAAGTTTCCGAATGCGTTTTCGGATACGCGCCTAGCTCTTGACAATCTATAATTGAATACTTGTTTCTGTATATCACCATTAATTACAGAACCAGGATAAGGTCTTAATAGATAGGTTTTTAGGGGAAATGCCGCATCCGCCACAATGACATATGGCACTGGACATTGAGTTCCGGGAAGATTTTTATCTTTTGGAACATGTAGTTTATTTTGTTTCAACGCTTTTCCTAAATTTGAATTGGCAAATATTCCACCATCACTATTCTTACCGTAGGATCCTACATCTACAGCAATGAATTTATAATTTGCGTCAACCAAAGCTAACAAAGTAATAGAAAAAGTTTTCTTATAATTGAAATATTGGGAACCACTGTTCGGAGGAGCAAAAATGTCCACGTGTTTCCCATCTAATGCTCCTAAGCAATTAGGAAAGTTCCACATTTTCCAGAAGTCATCAGCAATTTTTTCCCAATCTTTTTCCTTTGGTTGCGGCATCACTTCAGCTAACAATTCGTCTACTATAGCTTTGCATACTTCTTTAACAATGTAATGAACAGTCGAATGCCCCAGCCGATAACTGAATGATATAGTTTGAAACGAATCACCAGTCGCTAAAAACCTAAATAATTAATTTTACATAACTGTTAAACTGTTCGGACAATATAATAAATTTAAATTTAAATTAACAAAAATGTTTTAATTTATAAGTTATTTTTATTCAAGTAATTACCAAACATGCGTTAAAAGTATTAAACCGTATACGAATAACCAAAATATTAGATTCTGAGCAGAGTGATTTATCTTGAATCGTTTTTATTATTTTGTTATAATTCAAAGACGAATAACCGTAGATACCTACCTGCAGTTTTTACCAAATGTTTATATTACGATTTTCTATTCATAATTAAATATTCAAAATATTTCGACACGTTTTGAGCTATTTATATATACATTTTAAATACAAATTTTAGATTCTGAGTGAAACGAATGTTATATAAATGAATGTATTGATTTCACAATGATGTGTGTTTTTTTTATTTTTAAATTTTAAATTTTTTTATTTTTGTGTCTGTCATCACGTTTTAGGACAGTAAAAATGCTTAGATTTTCTTCAACAGTATCTCTTATGATAGGAAAGTGAATCTAGTTGGTGCTTCAGGAGGTCAACTTACATCCACTTACCAACCTTTTTTTTCTATAATATTGTCAATAACAAATTTTTTGTTTGCCAAAAGTCTTTGAAAATTAAATACAAGGTGCTTCGTAAAATTTTATAATCACAGTTTAAAAAAAATAGAGATACATAGGCACGATTTTTTTTAAAAATGTATACATTTTTTAGTTTCTATAGCTAAGGATTGAAACTTTAAAACACTTTTTGTTATAACCAAATTTTATATTTTTAATAGGCCCAGCGTGCAAGAATAGATGGATCTCATTACGTGACCAGCTGAGAAAAGCAATGAGAAAAAATATTACAAAAAGTGGACAAGCCGCTGAACTTAAAAAGAAGTGGAAGTATGAAGATTCAATGTCATTTGTAATTCCATTTTTTAAAGAAAGAGAAACACAAACCAACATAGCAGAACCTGATAGCTTGAGTGACGGATCGAATGATGAACACGAAGGTATGGAGAGCGTTGTTATTACTGGGGATACTTCAGAACAAAATTCTAATAACAACATAAATCAGAAATCTACAGCATCTCCAAAAAAAAGTTCATCTAGGTATTTGCTAAACAAAAGAAAATTTGAAAAAACAGAGACAGCTTCATCTGTACTAATGAAATATTTAGTAGAAAGTGATGAGCAAGAAACAAAAGCCACTGCTAATGATCATCCAATAGACATATTTTTCAATAGTCTAGCCGCTACTGTAAAAACTTTTTCACCCGAGTACCAGCATATGGCAAAGTCAAAACTTTTCAATGTTGTATCCGAACTAGAGTGGGCACATTTACAAAGTAAGAATACAAATTACCAAGTACCAACATCAATGAATTTTCCAGCTCCAGACAACAGGTCAAATATACACCCAATACCATTTATTCAAACTCAAAACATCCAACAAGCAGTCCATCCACAACAACAAATTTATGAAATTTCACGTGCGTCAAACTCATCTACTCCAAATGATTCATTTATGTTTAGTCACACTCAAACACCTTCACCTGTAAGTTCCGGAAGGTCATCTGCACAATCTTATTTTGAAAATTTTCAGCCAAATTAACTTTTAACACAGTTAAAGTAATAAGTTTGTTAATAATAATATTAACTATTTTGTTTAAATACAAAAAATACAAAATATAAAATACTAATTTTTTTATTTCTTACCTTAAGCAGACCATTAGTTTTTCCTTGGGACTAATAGCTTCTCGGAATGTAGTGTTTTGTTTTTGAATTTTAGTTTGAATTTTAGTTAAAAGTTCATAAAATTGACTTTGTGACATCCTAAAATATTTATAGAAAGAAATTTCTTCATCTTCTAATTCTTTAAATAATGTGTGAAATTCTCCTACGAATTTCCTCGCAGTAAACATTTTTCGTACCCACGTTTTCTTAGTAGGATTAAATTTTTTTTCTTCGTCGTCCAAAATTAAGGCAATCATTGCTAATTGTTTTTTAGTGAACTTCGGCATGATACAAATACGAATATTTAATAAAAAAAAAAAAAATGAATTTAAAACACAGAATGTACTAGACCTAGTTTAACCTAACAGAATTCTGGACTGGATGGACTGATGGCTTTTCCGTGACGTTACCGATAATGCGAATGTATTCTATTTTTGACGTGACGTTGCCGATCGGTGACGTGACGTTGACGTTCCGTATAGTGCGAATCGACCTTAATACTAAACAAAAAATGTTAGACTGGACCGGGCCGGGCCTAGGCTTTTTTTTTACAATATGGTTTGAACCGGGCCGGACCGGGCTTAAGGATAAAATTGATGGATCGGACCGAGACGAAAATATACGGCCCTTGCATGTCTATAATATGTAGAATGGCGAAAGCGGCAGAACGCATACCGAACTAGCACCTAATAATTATATAAATTATTTACAACGCGTTATTTTAATCATCAATACGTTTATTATACAGTGGGCTGTACCTAATGTTACTAATAGATCACAAGCCACCGCGATTCCGATATCATTCGTATAATCGCTAATTTCTGGGAACCGGTCCCTACGCGTCGCCACACCATACACACTACTGCATATACGAGTACATAAAAAGTATAAAACTAACCATCATATAGCGTGGCGACGCGTCGCCACGGCATGCGTCGCTACGCCAGAAACTTGATATACGTGCGGCGGATGACACACGATTGAGCATAAAACACCTTTTTTGTGACACGATTGAGCATAAATTGTCGGTGCATCAAAGGAAATTGAAACACAAAAGAAAACCAACACGATTGAGCATAAAAAACTCTGCAACGTTGCCATTTTCAATTTAGAACTGTATTATACAAAAAAATGTATTTAAATAATTATAATAATTCAAATTATAACATGGCCAAAAAAATGTTATCATAGTCAATATGTAATATACCTAGTCACATTATATAGTATATAGATCTGTTTGATAATAATAAAATAATAATTATAATAAAATTGATTCTTCAGCTTTTCTTTTGCAATTTTCTCGGATAACTTGTGTTTCTATTTTTTGAATAGAATTTTGATCATGTTTGTGTTGTACAGCAGTTTCAATCACTTTAAGTTTATCTGTATCTGAGAAAATTAATGCTGAACATTTGTTATTTGTACACCTCCACCTCAAAAGATTGTCTTTTTTTCGAACTCCAATTAATTTGTATTTATATAAATTTACTAATGCCAATTTTTTGCTTCTTTCTGATAAAATAATTTTTATATCACTTATACTCATATTAAAAAAAATAGAAACTATAAACGCACTTATACGAAACGCACTAAACACAACTATAGGTGATCGAACACTAATATTAATTCTATAATAATTTTGGAATTGTGTCTTAATTATCATATATTTTACCCCGATGCTAAATGTTTGATACGTAACTAGTTTATTAATCGATAAAACTGAGGAGTTCGGCTCAGATATCATAACAATTGGTGTGAATAATACGTGAAAATAATAAATTACAAAATGTTTACAACATGAATTTGGCAACATCGCATAAAATATTCTATGCTCAATCGTGTTGCTAAAAAGGTCTATGCTCAATCGTGCTTTACCGCGTGCGGCTATAGATGTTTCACAAACAAAAAAAAAGAAAATCAAAATAATTAAAATATTTATAGGAATATGAATAAATAAATAAATAATTTTTAAGTCTATAAATTTTCCCATTTAATTTTTAAAAATCTACACTGGCATTTTTATTATTGATGCTCAATTGTTTACCTTATTTATATTATGTTAAATTAAGTTTCAATTTGAAATTCCTTCTTTTTTTATCTTATTTTATTCAGTTAAGTAGGTGTTTAAGTGTCAAATTCAAAGGAAATCTAGTTAAGAGTATAAGCATACTAATAGAATAAGAAGAATCGACTACAGATGTGGAGAAACGTTCAGTCACTGCTGGATTACTCTGCTGACTTGATACATCACCATTAGTCAAAGACCATATCACTACACCAAGCATTGTACAGGAGCATTTCTGAAAAATATAACTGGTCAACAATTGCTGTGCATGGTTATGAGGAAGTGGATATAAAATAAATAAATGGTATTTTTTACCTTGGTAAGTATAACAAATTAATTTTTTTTTTGTTTTTATTATTTTGAATTAACTACGGAGTTTAATATTTATTTAAAACACCTCACGTTGCAGTTGATTTCCAGGAGATTTGTAAATGATTGTTGAATAAAAAATAAAATAAAATTGTGTGTCCAGGGATTAGGACTCTGTTTCCTGCCATGTCATGTACGTTTTTTTTACCATGTTTCTCACCTATTGGACAAAGAGTACACTTAGTCACTGGCCTAAAGCAGAGCCGGTTCGTTGTCCCGTTTATCGAACAGATAGGATTTGGAATAGGCGCAATTTGTGTACTGATTATGTTGGTGGTAGTTTTGATGCGTCGACGTGGCGCTTAACCGTAACCATACATGGCTCGTATAGATCTTCGGCCTACCATCGTGGTTTGGCGGACGATCGTCGGGTAAAAATAGTTGACGTGAAAAAAAATTGACAGTGTTTCGGAGGTCAGAGCAACATGATCATATAATCAGCGTCCACGGAAAAACAAAATGATCACGTGATTTTTTTCATCCGTCGGTTAACGATGAGACATCGTTGGTCGTTGATAGTGGCACATGACTGCAGTGTGACCGCCAGTCGCCGTTTTCGTAGTTATGAAATTATGCAACACTGTACTCGTGTCAATACAGCTCTGTAATTTGTTTAGCGATTGGATCACAGGCATTTGTATACAATTTTAGGTTTTTTAAAATAAGAAAATCCCATACTGCTGTTCGAATTACGAAGTTTTATAAAGTTTGAACAACACTTTCTACGTCATTTGGCTTTCAAGTTATGTTTTTAAACCCATCCTTCTTTGTGCCTAATTTATATATGTACTATAAACATCGAGGTATATTATTTATGTACTTACCTCGATGACTATAAAATAAAAATAAATCATTTGTCAATGTTTAAAAACTTATGTATATAATGTTCAGTATTAACACTGTTACCTTCTTCAAATGAGATGATACAAGTTTTTGAAAACTAACCACACATTATCATGTATTTTAATAATGGTCTAATTATTGAAGTGTATATCAGAAGTGAGCATTTGATTTGTATTGTTGAAATTTAGAGTTGAAATAAACGCAACATTTCTGTGAGGGGTCAAAGAAAAAAATTGAGCATAGGTATGAATTTATAAACAATTTTATACTATAAATGTTTAATTTATAATTATTGTAATTAATATATTAAAATTTTAAATAAAATTATTAGAATAAACCAATAATAATACACTCTTTATAAATAAAATAATAGCTAAGAAGTAAAGCAAATCAATTTTTAATTTTCAATACATCATTTGATTTTATAAATTCCAATATATGTTGTAATGTTTCTTTTAAAAATTAAATATTCTATTTTTTCAAAAATTACCGCGACAGACACTTCAACGTATTCATTTTTTATCTGTAGTTTTATAATTTTAAAGTATAACATTATTAAGCACAATAGTTTAATTTCCATAAGATTTGCAGACGTTTATATGTACCTGTAGACATAGGCACAACTAGATATTTGAACAAGGTGGTGCTTGAGCTCCATGTATTTTGGTAAAAAATTATCTCTGATAATAAAAAATATATTTTATTCAAATTCTTTACTATAAAATTATTAACAATAACATTCTCGATGTGCAATTAGGAAAGATTACTGAAACAATTTTCTGTCACAGATGTTGTAGACCAGTTTTTGATATGGCTAAGAAACATCTTTCACGAGATGCACAACTGATAGGTTGTATCATGGCTACTTTAAGTAAATAACGAATATTAGAAAACACTTCTTTTGAAATTAATATTTTCAGTCCTTCAAAACCAAAATTCGGTTTCAACTCTACTGTACACTTAAACCTACAGTAATTTCACAATGTTATGCTTTTTCATCAATATAAAACAATGCCTAGTAAAATAAATTAATAAATACATTTATAGATGTATAAGCAACTATTATATTCCATTTATATATATTTATTAAAACTGACTTACATAATAATGAACAATAAATGCTATTCTATTTATTATCCAAATTTATTTTAATGATATATGTATCGTATTTCCAAGCACTAAACTCTTTTTTGAAAACATTAAATAACAGTGACTTATAATCGCATTCAATACCTATAGTATGTAGCATCATATTGTTAATTTTAATTTTTTTTATTCATGTTAAAACCTTGATTATGGATGTAATATCCATCAGCGAGAGTTGTAACAGAAACATGAACACTTTTGAGTGTAATAGATTCTTATTAGATGCAATAACACCTAAACAAATTCATAATAATAATTCAATCAATCTCAAGTAAATTTTGTATAATTCATAATACAATTACGTTTAGAAAATTAGAAACCATGAAACATATTACATGACAGTATTATATTTGATAACTTTTATTGCTAACCATGCGTATGAAGTGAAACATCCAAAAGCTATTTGACTCCTGTAAATAATTAAGAAAGATAATAAGTAATAAATACAATCAAAATATTAATGTTATGTTCATAAGATAAATATAATTTAAGTATTTATTATTATTTATACATTTACCATAATGGTACTACAACTATTCGTTATAACCAAATTCAACTCAACACCAGATGCAAATCCTGACATAACATTTGCACAATAATATGTTTGTGCCACAAGAGCAAAACAGAAATGCAGAGTTTTTTTTTTTTTTTAAAACGGAAAATGTTTCAATAGAAATATGCCCGTCTCATAATAAAATCCAATAAATATTTTACGTACGCTATAGCAGTTAGAAATAATTGTTCTGTTTTATAAGATTTAATGGACAAAATAAATGTATTAAAATAAAATTATGTAAACGTTTATTTATATATTGTTTCTAAGTGATATAATATAATATCATTTCGTCACACAATTCTACAGCCTTCAATTTCACTAATAACAAAATTCAATTAAAATATTTTGAATGATTCAACTTACATAATTTACTCTTCTATAAAAAAACTAGAAAACTCTTTATCGGTCTTGGCAAATAATAAACACTGCCTTTAAAAATATCCTGCACACAATTGATTTATGATTTACAAACATTAAATGGTACTAAAATAAAAACTTAATAAATTATGTAATAGACAGATATATAATAGTACAGATATCTACATATATTACAAACTGTTGATAACTTTTCATCTTATCCTCTTAGAGTAAGTCACTGAATGACACAAAAGAGAGTTATATTAATAAGCACAGTTAATTTTGAATTGTTATAGATATTATACTCAACAGTTGATTTGAAGAATTATTGAATGTTTAATAGTTTTTCATTCAATTAAAAAAATTAATCAATAAAGAAAAGCAAAAAGATATATGCATTTACAAATGAACAGTTACATAGTTTTTAATATTTAACCATTTTCTTTCCGTTCAACATGTTATCTTTATGCCTACGGTTTATAAAAAATAATAATTTTTAATTTATGTAGGTAAATAAATAGTCAAATGAAAAACATACTTTTTTTCCAATTAATGTATCCAATTTTGATTAAATTTTCAGTTTTTGAATTATTTGCAAAATGAATACAATTGAAATAAAACGCAGCATTACCATTCAAATTCATTATAGGATTTAGCATTGAAATTTCTGTTCAGTATTCAAAATTTTATTGGTGGAAATGTCTAGAGAAAAAAATTAAAAATTAAAATTCTTCAAAATGTTCTGTGTAAAACAAAATAATATAACTTAATACAGTAAGTCCGCGTTTAACATCGTGTTTAGGTTCCTGGAACACATAACGTTAACCGAAAAAACATTCAGTGAAACACTTTTCACATACACATTATTACAATGGGTTCCTGCCAATAAATAACAATTTATGTATGTATCATTATAGTTATTATAATTGCAATTACTTAAATAATAGCAATTTTTAAAAGCTCGAGGATATTCAGCTGTGTGAATTAGTAACGGTTTTAATTTAAAATCAGCAAAAGCATTCTCACCTAACAACACTGTTACTCGACATTTAGCTGCTTTAAATCATAGAGCTGATTTTTTCTTCTTGGCCAATATAAGTTCTAAAAGGATTACGATTCCAAAAAAGTCCCATTTTGTCAGCATTAAATAAAAACGATAACATTATGTATTATCTGAAAAAGGTCAACAATATTAAATTACATACTTTTATATGAAATTCAAATAAATATAACAATAATTTGATGAACACATGTACTACAAACAACGTTATACTGAAACCGTTGCAGTGTTAAACGAAACATAAGGATTTAAACTTGTACGACGCATTAGCGAAACAACGCTAAATGAGGCGACGTTAAACGAGGAATTACTGTATATAAAAACAATTTAATGCATTTTTATATACCAAGAATCGAGTTATTTCTTGTTTTATTGTTATTATATTTATTATTTATGTATTTTTATTTACTTGAAATTTAGGTTGCTTTGGCCTCGAATTAATATCACTCAAATCATCAGACTGTTTATTCAAGTTTAAAACATAATTCTTCGGTTCAATTTTTTCATCATCATCATGGTTATGATTTTTTTTTCTTGTCAATGTACTTTGTTTTATAAGTTCATAATATTAAAAATTGAAAACTTACTTGAAATTAAGTACTAACTACCAGTAATTTTTTTCTCGTTTTAAGTAATTTCAAAAGAACAACTTTTACACAAAAAGGGTACTGTGTCATTTCAGGTAAGTAAACGGATCACAACATATAAGTGCTTACAATACTATACATATTATGTATCGGTGCTATAGATTATAAAATTAAAACAAATTAACGATAGTATTTAGATTATTAACTTCTATTGTATAACATCTAACCTTTTATTATTTAAGTACGTGATTGATAATCGATTAACAATAAAACAATGAGTTTATAGATAATTGATAGTGTCCATATTGGTATCGATATGTAAAGCACGAAATTTGAATTGGACCAATAGGAACACGATATTAAATAGCCGTGCTCCGGCGGCATGGGTTTCCTAATACGCAGCAGGGTCGCAGAGAGTATAATTAAGAAAAGAGAATCTCTTTAAATGAAGACATTCACAACACAACACGTGAAAACTTGCTGCGGTATATTTACGAGTTGCATCAGGGTTTTCAGAAAAAATCGAATGAGAAGTAATGTATCTATGTTATGAATTACAAATAAATCGCTATATTGATCCTTCTATTCTCGCACACATTAAAGAAAAAGTAAAATAATTAAATACAAATGGACATTCAAGTGAGGGTGAATAGAAAGCATTAAATGTACAACGTATGTTTGTTTTGATCATAATAATTTTTGCAAATAAAAAACTTTTACGTTTAAATAATATTTTTGGCGGCACACCGCGATGGAAACAATTGTGTCGTTGATAATCTATGTCCAATTTTAATCGTCTAATTCCATTCACGTTTGTTAAATATTTTCATTCTTGCAAATTATATTTTTTATAACTTCTGCCCAGAGTGTATATTAATATTAATAAAAAAATAAAAATATAATTTTAGTTTTTTTCTTTAATTCTTAGAGTGTAGATGAATGTTAAAACAATTTTTCTTTATAACAGTAAACAGCCAACATCTAGGAGCCGATTCAGAGTAAAACGAGAACACCTACCTACTTACTCGGTCGAATACAGGTACGTCGTTTTCCTTTTCAATAACAATTGTAAATAAAATGGTGTCAATTAAATTTGTATTTTTTGATTTCAAGTTAATTCTTTTATATTCAATCCATTACCATTTTAAAATTTACAATAATCATCAAGTATTCTCGGTTGTGTAAATAATATTTTTCCATTGCTTAAATCAATTTTTTATCCATTTAATATTCATTTAAATGATTAACACTCTAAATTTATTAATTAAATTTCTATTGTAATTGCATAAGCATTTGTTTCATTTTATTATAAAATATATTTTCTTGTCTCACCTTCATGAGTAGTCTATAGACCCGTGGACACCCCTTTTAATTTTTTCTTTAGTCATTAAAGCATTTATTTTTTATTAACAATTTAATTTTTCTTTCATACATAAATAATGTTTAAAATTACGACATAAATAATTTATGTATAATTATTATACTTCCCTACAGGGGCGTAGCCAGGGGGGGTGTTACAGGTGTAGTAACACCCCTCTTCCAGCTGAAGTATACTTATATCTTATAAAGATAAAGATGCATCATTAACCGATTATTTATCAAAACGAAAATAACAATAATTATTACGATAACAATAATGTAAAGCAATAAAGAAGGACCCGGCATTAATTATAATTTTAAACAGTTTTTTTTTTTTTTTATTAATAATTATAATATATAAGATAAAAATTTTTAAATTTTAATAAAAAATGTTCTCATAAACCAATATCTATTCACTTGTAATGCGTTTTTACAAAATTATAGGTTAAGGTATTAGTTTTATCAGTATAATTTTGTCAATTAATTTTAAATAACACCTCCCCTTTGAAATTCCTAGCTACGCGCCTGCTTCCCTATGTTTCCGTGCACCATGAATCTAAAAGCCTTTTTTGGCATACTTTCTTTATCATCATTGAGAAATAATTTAATATAATATTTTTCCATTATAAAATATAGTATATTTTTAAAATTAAATCTACGCTTCAAATAACAATACATTGCTACTAATTACAATTTTTACATAGTTATATTCTAAAATTAACTGTCGAATATCAATTTTTGTAAGATTTGTTTTAAAACAGAAACATAAATGAGGGTGTATAAAAACTAATACAACTTTAACTGACCTAAGTACTCGCGATTTATCGAGTGATATTATTTATAATTAATAGAAGTTGTAAACAAAAATAACATTTAAATTTAAATTAAATTTTTTGGCGGCAAATTGCGACGGAAACAATTATGAGGCAGATAATCTATGGCCAATGTCACTTGTCTTATTCTGTTTACGTTTGTTAAATATTTTCATTTTTCCAAATCAGATTTTTTACAATTTTTCGTCATAATAAATTAGTAATATTTGAATAAAGGAACAGATTATTGGTTTTCATTATAGGGTAGGAACCCGTTTAGCAGTATAATGTATAACCGAGAAGCGGATTTAGATTGAAGTGAAAACCAGTGACAACAACCAGGCGCGGACTGGTAAAAAAGGGCACGGGATGCTAAATAATTTTAAGGGCAAATAACAACAATTTTTAGGGCAAATTAAAAACATATAGGTTATTTATAAAATATATTCTTTTGTTTGATAAAATATTGAAAGTACGTTAAAAACGTAAAAAGGAACTTAACAAATTACTACAAACATTCAAACAAAATTGTATAATATTAGATTAAAATGTTCGACCGTTGTATGGTAAAAATAAATTGATAGTCTGTTATTAAACATTCAAGTATTATATTTGATTACCTTAAAAATACTATAAATTTGATTTTAGCCATTGCGATGTATGAAGATAGTAGATATATGACTAAATAAAAATACAAATATATAGGTACCAGCTATCTAAAAGCAATACTCACATTAATCTCAGTAATACATTTGTATACTCACTTTCACTTCCAGTACAATAACTATAATATTAATAAATATATAATTTATCGAGCCAAGTGCCGCTTATGAAGAATGTGTTGATAATAATTTAATAAAGTAAATTTAATATAGGTATATAAAAAAACAACTTAAACTGATTAACTTATTTCCTTACTAGTAACCTACTTTAAATGTATTCTTTATGGTTGTTATAGTTATTATATAAATAATAGATCCATCTACAACTTTATCAGAGAACTGTAATAGGTAGGTATTCGTCTTCATCTTAGATGGAGTAATTAAGGCACATTTATACTGATAAGTGATAGGGGCAAATTTATTTTAGGGCAAGGGATGCTGTAGCATCCCAGCACCCCAGCCAGTCCGCGCCTGACAACAACCATCGCCAATGACTACATTGTTCCCACGGTACGCATTGAAATTACGGAAAGGTATGAAATATGTTTTGTATAAATTAATTACCTAGCAGGCCTGTAGGTTGTAAAAATATTAGATTACATTATTGGTTTATAATTAATCATTATTTTATATGTTTTATTTGTACAAAAATATTTTATCATTTATACCGCAGAATATTATTTCCCTTTCCATTTTTCCTTCTGTAATAACAAAATGTTGTTGTACATCGCGATGTACTTATATTTTGTAATAAATATTATGATAGTTTTGTATTATTATTGTTAATATTATTATTACAACATTATTATTTACAATATTATTATTGTTGACGTATGCACAAATCACTGTATTTTTGTCAGTTTTTATTGTTTTTATTGTAAGCTAAATTATTTGTTCTTAGAATTTTTATTTTCAGATTATAGATTTTACCTATAGGTAACTTCAAATGGCCAGTAATCGTAAGAAAAAATTGGCAAATTTTTAAAAATAGTTTCCTTGTTATTTTATAAAACATTTAAGTTATAATAAGGACCTAAAATTCAATGTAAAGTTTAACTAAAGTCATAAATGTAGATTTATTTTCTACGGTTTTTTGAACGTAATGTTGAATAGTATATATTTATGTTTTGGCTTCAAATAAAGGATTTTTTTTTTATTGTTTGATGTAGGTCTATTTATTGTTTTTTGGCTATATTTTTATGGTTTATGCTCGGTATTTGTTTGTTTGATTGCCCGTGTTTTGGTATTGGATATGTTTGTTGTTTACTTTTTATAGTGGTATTTCTTGGATTATTTTCTTCGGTTTTATTGTGGGTTGTGTTGAATATACAGTAGAACCTCGATAACTCGAATCGGTATGGGGCGAAAAAAAAATTCAAGTTATCGAAAATTCGACTTATGGAAAACCTCGATAACTCGAATCGGCAAAGAATTTCGAGTTATCGAAAATATTTTTTTTTCATTTGAAAACACAAATACATACATACTTAATTTTATAATTTTATTTATTCATGTACATATTTACTAATAAATGTATTATATATGTAGGTATGTGTATTGTATTAAAATTAAAAAAAATATATCCTATAAAAAAGTATTAAGTAATAAATATGTATGTATGTATAAATTGTTTGTAAAAGTAGAACTATTTTTTTAAAAAATCAGATATTTTTGATTGTTTTTTATTGTTTGACCTATCTGTTAAGTTTTCAATAACGTTTAGCGCTGAAAAAATCTCATCACCAATTTCTAGTTGTTCTTGAATGTACTTACGGACAACCTGTAAACTAACTTATGCCTGGGCAAGAGTAGTTTTAGTTAGTAAGAGTAGTTAGTTTTATTACATCGTTGAATTTATTACTGTACCTTTTAAGCATTAGGTAAATATTAGATTGATAATATTAATAGGTTTTCGATTACGATTATTGTTATTTATAATAATACACTTAGTTATTTGACCTTCGAGTTATCAACGTGTTATATGTAGGTACATACATATATTATTATATAAATTCGAGTTATAAGCCAAAATTCGACTAAAAATATTTCGACTTGTAGAGAAATTCGAATAATCGAGAAAATTAATCACACATATCATATATTGTAAGGTCGGGGCCAAGGCATTTCTTCGAGTTATCGAAAATTCGACTTATAGAGGTTCGAGTTATCGAGGTTCCACTGTAATTTTTATGTTTTGGCAGGTATTTTCTTTTTATTGTTTGATGTAGGTCTATTTATTGTTTTTTGGCTTTAGTTCTATGATTTTTGGTCGGTATTTGTTTGGTGAATGGTCCATATTTTGGTATTGGATATGTTTGTTTTGTTTGTCTGTTTTACAGGATGATATTTCTTGGTTTTTTTTATTCGGTTCTTGTTTGGTAGTGTAGAATATGATTTATGTTTTGGTATTTATTATGGAATTTTATTTTTATTGTTTGATGTAGGTCTATTTATTGTTTTTTGGCTATATTTTAATAGGTTTTGCTCGGTATTTGTTTGTTTTTTGTCTATTTCTTATAATGGTATTTCTTGGTTTATTTTCTTCGGTTTTATTGTGGGTTGTGTTGAATAGAATTTTTATGTTTTGGCAGGTACTATCTTTTTATTGTTTGATGTATGTCTATTTATTTTTTTTTGGCTTTATTTTTTTGGTTTTTGCTCGGTATTTGTTTGATGGATATGTTTGTTGTGTGTTTTGCAGGATGATATTTCTTGGTTTTTTTTTATTCGGCTCTTTTTTGGTAGTATGGTATATGATTTTGTTTTGGCTTTTATTATGAGATTTTTTTTTATTGTGTGATTTAGGTCTACTTATTGTTTTTTTGGCTTTATTTTTATGGTCTTTGTTCGGTATTTGTTTGTTTGATTGTTCGTGTTTTGGTGTTGGATCTATTTGTTTTCTATTTTTAAGTGTGGATTTCTTAATATTAATTTATTAGGTTTTTTTGTAAGCAATGTTAATTAGTATTTATCTTATGCTTCTTATAAGAATGTTTGAATAATTTTTAAAAATAATTGGCTTTTATATGATAGTGTAGTTTATTTCTAATAAGAAGATTTTGTATACACCATTAAGGTATTTCGTCGATATCGAGATTTTTACAATTAAATTTACTAAATGCTGTTTTTTGGCATTAAGAAAGTTGTTCACACATATCAGACCATTGTGGCTAGTCTTCCAGGTTAGGAGTTGATTGGTGGGCTTACAACCAATCATCGTAAAAAACTATTGTTTAAGAATTCATCAATTGGACTTGGGACAGAGTAATGGAATTCAGAATGGTAAATTCTGAATCAACTCTAAGCTTTGGAAAATGAAGACATTGTACCAAACAGGGATAGTTTAAGTATAAGCTAGGAAATTTAAAAATATATATTAGGGATTTTAGCTTTACAAGAAATAAGATGGAAGGAACAAGATTCTTAAGGTTCTACTTAATGGAGAATGCAATATTATTTTTCGGCCGATAAGAAAATCATAGACAAGTTGGTTCTGGCTATTGATATAAGTATGTTAATGTTAAATATTTTGTTTTTTAGAGTTCAAAAGATTGATATTATAAAAAAAAAAATGATAATAAACATACATGAAACATCTTAAAAATTTAAATGAAATTATATCACAAAAAAAAAACAAATAACTAACCATACTTTTTTTCATCTCTCATATTTGCAAATATTATTAATTATTTTTAAAATTACAAATTTTTGTAGGTTTTTAATTTCCATTACAATCAATATAAACATTCAATAACATATATTTAACGTTTAATTATTACTAAGATAGTAAAATTAAACAATATTATTTTTCAAAATTAATAAAATTAAGCAATTTTAATTTTTCAAAATTTTATAAAAATATATAAAAATTTAAATTTAAAGAATTTTATTTTATAAAAAATAATTATTCTTTTATTTTTACAACAAATAATATACTGTATAGAATTATTTTCTGGAAGTCAACGGTATGAATTCATATATTAGTCAGATATTAATTTAATAAGTTTTTATGTATAATACTGTAATATATTTTAGTTCGTGAATCAGGATTTTGTTGTTTATTTTGCCTGTATCTCGACAAAAAGATTATTGTGATTAATCTAAGGTGTCAAAAAAATACATAATATTGTCCTCTAATATTCAATTTTATTAATAAGATTTGGTGGACCCTGAGATTATTTAAATTTCTGATGATGAAACCTCATCATCTATATCAATCCTAGAACGGCTAAATAGTATATTCGACACAAAACGTGACATAAGGGAGAGTGTTCGGGATCTTCTTCATCCCTAATAGATTTAAGGCTCTAAGGTACTTCATTCGACACAAAACCTTTAACCAGGAGGACCTGTCGGATTCCTCTTCATCCCATGTGAATTTATGATGGGAAAATAATAAAATCGTCTCTTCCTATTCTAGAGGGGATCTAGTTGGTGTTCCACATCATTCCTACCCGTTACAAGTTGGCCCTTTATTCAATTAGACACAAAACTTATCACCAGGAGGACCTGTCAGATTACTCTTTATCCCAATCAGTCATAGGCCAGCCTAATTAAAAATTCGACCCTACACTCGTCACCAGGGGGACCTGTCGGGTTCCTCTTTATCCCAATAAGTAATAGGGTGTCCTAATTAAATATTCGACCCTACATTTGTCACCGGGGGACCTGTCGGGTTCCTCTTCATCCCAATCAGGTATAGGGTGTCCTAATGTAATATTCGACCCATAATTTGTCACAAGGGGGACCTGTCGGGTTTCTCTTCAACCCAATTAGTCATAGGGTAGCCTCATTACAAATTCCACCGTACAATTGTCACCAGGGGGACATGTCGGGTTCCTCTTCAGCCCAATCAGGTATAGAGTGTCCTTATTTAATATTCAACCCATAACTTGTCACCAGGGGGACCTGTCGGGTTTCTCTTCATCCCAAATAGTCATAGGGTAGCATCATTACAAATTCCACCGTACACTTGTCACCAAGGGGACCTGTCGGGTTCCTCTTTATCACAATCAGTTATAGGATAGCCTAATTAAAATTTCGACCCTACACTTGTCACCAGGGGGACCTGTCGGGTTCCTCTTCATCCCAATTAGTCATAGGGTAGCCTCATTACATATTCCACCGTACACATGTCACCAGGGGGACCTGTCGGGTTCTTCTTCATCCCAATCAGGTATAGGGTGTCTTTATTTAATATTCGACCCATAACTTGTCACCAGGGGGACCTGTCGGGTTCCTCTTCATCCCAATTAGTCATAGGGTAGCCTCATTACAAATTCCACAGTACACTTGTCACCAAGGGGACCTGTCGGGTTCCTCTTCATCCCAATCAGGTATAGGGTGTCCTTATTTAATATTCAACCCATATCTTGTCACCAGGGGGACCTGTCGGGTTCCTCTTCATCCCAATTAGTCATAGGGTAGCCTTATTAAAAATTCGACCTACACTTGTCACCAGGGGGACCTGTCGGGTTCCTCTTCATCCCAATAAGTTATAGGGTAGCCAAATTAAAAATTCGACCTACACTTGTCACCAGGGGGACCTGTCGGGTTCCTCTTCATCCCAATTAGTCATAGGGTAGCCTCATTACAAATTCCACCGTACACATGTCACCAGGGGGACCTGTCGGGTTCCTCTTCATCCCAATCAGGTATAGGGTGTCCTTATTTAATATTCGACCCATAACTTGTCACCAGGGGGACCGGTCGGGTTCCTCTTCATCCCAATTAGTCATAGGGTAGCCTCATTACAAATTCCACCGTATACTTGTCACCTGGGGGACCTGTCGGGTTCCTCTTCATCCCAATCAGGTATAGGGTGTCCTTATTTAATAATCAACCCATAACTTGTCACCAGGGGGACCTGTCGGGTTCCTCTTCATCCCAATCAGGTATAGGGTGTCCTTATTTAATATTCGACCCATAACTTGTCACCAGGGGGACCTGTCGGGTTCCTCTTCATCCCAATTAGTCATAGAGTAGCCTCATTACAAATTCCACCGTATACTTGTCACCTGGGGGACCTGTCGGGTTCCTCATCATCACAATCAGGTATAGGGTGTCCTTATTTAATAATCAACCCATAACTTGTCACCAGGGGGACCTGTCGGGTTCCTCTTCATCCTAAATAGTCATAGGGTAGCCTCATTACAAATTCCACCGTATACTTGTCACCAGGGGGAACTGTCGGGTTCCTCTTTATCCCAATCAGTTATAGGATAGCCTAATTAAAATTTCGACCCTACACTTGTCACCAGGGGGACCTGTCGGGTTCCTCTTCATCCCAATTAGTCATAGGGTAGCCTAATTAAAAATTCGACCTACACTTGTCACCAGGGGGAACTGTCGGGTTCCTCTTCATCCCAATTAGTCATAGGGTAGCCTCATTACAAATTCCACCGTACACATGTCACCAGGGGGACCTGTCGGGTTCCTCTTCATCCCAATCAGGTAAAGGGTGTCCTTATTTAATATTCGACCCATAACTTGTCACCAAGGGGACCTGTCGGGTTCCTCTTCATCCCAATTAGTCATAGGGTAGCGTCATTACAAATTCCACCGTACTTTTGTCACCAGGGGGACCTGTCGGGTTCCCCTTCATCCCAATAAGTTATAGGGTAGCCTAATTAAAAATTCGACCGTACACATGTCACCAGGAGGACCTGTCGGGTTCCTCTTCATCCCAATTAGTCATAGGGTAGCCTCATTACAAATTCCACCGTACACATGTCACCAGGGGGACCTGTCGGGTTCCTCTTCATCCCAATCAGGTAAAGGGTGTCCTTATTTAATATTCGACCCATAACTTGTCACCAAGGGGACCTGTCGGGTTCCTCTTCATCCCAATTAGTCATAGGGTAGCGTCATTACAAATTCCACCGTACTTTTGTCACCAGGGGGACCTGTCGGGTTCCCCTTCATCCCAATAAGTTATAGGGTAGCCTAATTAAAAATTCGACCGTACACATGTCACCAGGAGGACCTGTCGGGTTCCTCTTCATCCCAATCAGGTATAGGGTGTCTTTATTTAATATTCGACCCATAACTTGTCACCAGGGGGACCTTTCGGGTTCCTCTTCATCCCAATTAGTCATAGGGTAGCCTCATTACAAATTCCACAGTACACTTGTCACCAGGGGGACCTGTCGGGTTCCTCTTCATCCCAATCAGGTATAGGGTGTCCTTATTTAATATTCAACCCATATCTTGTCACCAGGGGGACCTGTCGGGTTCCTCTTCATCCCAATTAGTCATAGGGTAGCCTAATTAAAAATTCGACCTACACTTGTCACCAGGGGGACCTGTCGGGTTCCTCTTCATCCCAATTAGTCATAGGGTAGCCTCATTACAAATTCCACCGTACACATGTCACCAGGGGGACCTGTCGGGTTCCTCTTCATCCCAATCAGGTATAGGGTGTCCTTATTTAATATTCAACCCATATCTTGTCACCAGGTGGACCTGTCGGGTTCCTCTTCATCCCAATTAGTCATAGGGTAGCCTTATTAAAAATTCGACCTACACTTGTCACCAGGGGGACCTGTCGGGTTCCTCTTCATCCCAATAAGTTATAGGGTAGCCAAATTAAAAATTCGACTTACACTTGTCACCAGGTGGACCTGTCGGGTTCCTCTTCATCCCAATTAGTCATAGGGTAGCCTAATTAAAAATTCGAACTACACTTGTCACCAGGGGGACCTGTCGGGTTCCTCTTCATCCCAATTAGTCATAGGGTAGCCTCATTACAAATTCCACCGTACACATGTCACCAGGGGGACCTGTCGGGTTCCTCTTCATCCCAATCAGGTATAGGGTGTCCTTATTTAATATTCGACCCATAACTTGTCACCAGGGGGACCTGTCGGGTTCCTCTTCATCCCAATTAGTCATAGAGTAGCCTCATTACAAATTCCACCGTATACTTGTCACCTGGGGGACCTGTCGGGTTCCTCTTCATCCCAATCAGGTAAAGGGTGTCCTTATTTAATATTCGACCCATAACTTGTCACCAGGGGGACCTGTCGGGTTCCTCTTCATCCCAATTAGTCATAGGGTAGCGTCATTACAAATTCCACCGTACTTTTGTCACCAGGGGGACCTGTCGGGTTCCTCTTCATCCCAATCAGGTATAGGGTGTCTTTATTTAATATTCGACCCATAACTTGTCACCAGGGGGACCTGTCGGGTTCCTCTTCATCCCAATTAGTCATAGGGTAGCCTCATTACAAATTCCACAGTACACTTGTCACCAGGGGGACCTGTCGGGTTCCTTTTCATCCCAATCAGGTATAGGGTGTCCTTATTTAATATTCGACCCATAACTTGTCACCAGGGGGACCTGTCGGGTTCCTCTTCATCCCAATTAGTCAAAGGGTAGCCTCATTACAAATTCCACAGTACACTTGTCACCAGGGGGACCTGTCGGGTTCCTCTTCATCCCAATCAGGTATAGGGTGTCCTTATTTAATATTCAACCCATATCTTGTCACCAGGGGGACCTGTCGGGTTCCTCTTCATCCCAATTAGTCATAGGGTAGCCTTATTAAAAATTCGACCTACACTTGTCACCAGGGGGACCTGTCGGGTTCCTCTTCATCCCAATAAGTTATAGGGTAGCCTAATTAAAAATTCGACCTACACTTGTCACCAGGGGGACCTGTCGGGTTCCTCTTCATCCCAATTAGTCATAGGGTAGCCTCATTACAAATTCCACCGTACACATGTCACCAGGGGGACCTGTCGGGTTCCTCTTCATCCCAATCAGGTATAGGGTGTCCTTATTTAATATTCGACCCATAACTTGTCACCAGGGGGACCTGTCGGGTTCCTCTTCATCCCAATTAGTCATAGGGTAGCCTCATTACAAATTCCACCGTATACTTGTCACCTGGGGGACCTGTCGGTTTCCTCTTCATCCCAATCAGGTATAGGGTGTCCTTATTTAATAATCAACCCATAACTTGTCACCAGGGGGACCTGTCGGGTTCCTCTTCATCCTAAATAGTCATAGCGTAGCCTCATTACAAAGTCCACCGTACACTTGTCACCAGGGGGACCTGTCGGGTTCCTCTTCATCCCAATTAGTCATAGGGTAGCCTAGTTAAAAATTCGACCTACACTTGTCACCAGGGGGACCTGTCGGGTTCCTCTTCATCCCAATCAGGTATAGGGTGTCCTTATTTAATATTCGACCCATAACTTGTCACCAGGGGGACCTGTCGGGTTCCTCTTCATCCCAATTAGCCATAGGGTAGCCTCATTACAAATTCAACCGTACACTTGTCACCAGGGGGACCTGTCGGGTTCCTCTTCATCCCAATCAGGTATAGGGTGTCCTTATTTAATATTCGACCCATAACTTGTCACCAGGGGGAACTGTCGGGTTCCTCTTCATCCCAATTAGTCATAGGGTAGCCTCAATACAAATTCAACCGTACACTTGTCACCAGGGGGACCTGTCGGGTTCCTCTTCATCCCAATCAGGTATAGGGTGTCCTTATTTAATATTCAACCCATATCTTGTCACCAGGGGGACCTGTCGGGTTCCTCTTCATCCCAATTAGTCATAGGGTAGCCTTATTAAAAATTCGACCTACACTTGTCACCAGGGGGACCTGTCGGGTTCCTCTTCATCCCAATTAGTCATAGGGTAGCCTCATTACAAATTCCACCGTACACATGTCACCAGGGGGACCTGTCGGGTTCCTCTTCATCCCAATCAGGTATAGGGTGTCCTTATTTAATATTCGACCCATAACATGTCACCAGGGGGACCTGTCGGGTTCCTCTTCATCCCAATTAGTCATAGGGTAGCCTCATTACAAATTCCACCGTATACTTGTCACCTGGGGGACCTGTCGGTTTCCTCTTCATCCCAATCAGGTATAGGGTGTCCTTATTTAATAATCAACCCATAACTTGTCACCAGGGGGACCTGTCGGGTTCCTCTTCATCCTAAATAGTCATAGGGTAGCCTCATTACAAAGTCCACCGTACACTTGTCACCAGGGGGTCCTGTCGGGTTCCTCTTCATCCCAATTAGTCATAGGGTAGCCTAATTAAAAATTCGACCTACACTTGTCACCAGGGGGACCTGTCGGGTTCCTCTTCATCCCAATCAGGTATAGGGTGTCCTTATTTAATATTCGACCCATAACATGTCACCAGGGGGACCTGTCGGGTTCCTCTTCATCCCAATTAGTCATAGGGTAGCCTCATTACAAATTCAACCGTACACTTGTCACCAGGGGGACCTGTCGGGTTCCTCTTCATCCCAATCAGGTATAGGGTGTCCTTATTTAATATTCGACCCATAACTTGTCACCAGGGGGACCTGTCGGGTTCCTCTTCATCCCAATTAGTCATAGGGTAGCCTCATTACAAATTCAACCGTACACTTGTCACCAGGGGGACCTGTCGGGTTCCTCTTCATCCCAATCAGGTATAGGGTGTCCTTATTTAATATTCAACCCATATCTTGTCACCAGGGGGACCTGTCGGGTTCCTCTTCATCCCAATTAGTCATAGGGTAGCCTTATTAAAAATTCGACCTACACTTGTCACCAGGGGGACCTGTCGGGTTCCTCTTCATCCCAATAAGTTATAGGGTAGCCTAATTAAAAATTTGACCTACACTTGTCACCAGGGGGACCTGTCGGGTTCCTCTTCATCCCAATTAGTCATAGGGTAGCCTCATTACAAATTCCACCGTACACATGTCACCAGGGGGACCTGTCGGTTCCTCTTCATCCCAATCAGGTATAGGGTGTCCTTATTTAATATTCGACCCATAACTTGTCACCAGGGGGACCTATCGGGTTCCTCTTCATCCCAAATAGTCATAGGGTAGCCTCATTACAAATTCCACCGTATACTTGTCACCTGGGGGACCTGTCGGGTTCCTCTTCATCCCAATCAGGTATAGGGTGTCCTTATTTAATAATCAACCCATAACTTGTCACCAGGGGGACATGTCGGGTTCCTCTTCATCCTAAATAGTCATAGGGTAGCCTCATTACAAAGTCCACCGTACACTTGTCACCAGGGGGAACTGTCGGGTTCCTCTTCATCCCAATTAGTCATAGGGTAGCCTCATTACAAATTCAACCGTACACTTGTCACCAGGGGGACCTGTCGGGTTCCTCTTCATCCCAATCAGGTATAGGGTGTCCTTATTTAATATTCAACCCATATCTTGTCACCAGGGGGACCTGTCGGGTTCCTCTTCATCCCAATTAGTCATAGGGTAGCCTTATTAAAAATTCGACCTACACTTGTCACCAGGGGGACCTGTCGGGTTCCTCTTCATCCCAATTAGTCATAGGGTAGCCTCATTACAAATTCCACCGTACACATGTCACCAGGGGGACCTGTCGGGTTCCTCTTCATCCCAATCAGGTATAGGGTGTCCTTATTTAATATTCGACCCATAACTTGTCACCAGGGGGACCTGTCGGGTTCCTCTTCATCCCAATTAGTCATAGGGTAGCCTCATTACAAATTCCACCGTATACTTGTCACCTGGGGGACCTGTCGGTTTCCTCTTCATCCCAATCAGGTATAGGGTGTCCTTATTTAATAATCAACCCATAACTTGTCACCAGGGGGACCTGTCGGGTTCCTCTTCATCCTAAATAGTCATAGGGTAGCCTCATTACAAAGTCCACCGTACACTTGTCACCAGGGGGTCCTGTCGGGTTCCTCTTCATCCCAATTAGTCATAGGGTAGCCTAATTAAAAATTCGACCTACACTTGTCACCAGGGGGACCTGTCGGGTTCCTCTTCATCCCAATCAGGTATAGGGTGTCCTTATTTAATATTCGACCCATAACTTGTCACCAGGGGGACCTGTCGGGTTCCTCTTCATCCCAATTAGTCATAGGGTAGCCTCATTACAAATTCAACCGTACACTTGTCACCAGGGGGACCTGTCGGGTTCCTCTTCATCCCAATCAGGTATAGGGTGTCCTTATTTAATATTCGACCCATAACTTGTCACCAGGGGGACCTGTCGGGTTCCTCTTCATCCCAATTAGTCATAGGGTAGCCTCATTACAAATTCAACCGTACACTTGTCACCAGGGGGACCTGTCGGGTTCCTCTTCATCCCAATCAGGTATAGGGTGTCCTTATTTAATATTCAACCCATATCTTGTCACCAGGGGGACCTGTCGGGTTCCTCTTCATCCCAATTAGTCATAGGGTAGCCTTATTAAAAATTCGACCTACACTTGTCACCAGGGGGACCTGTCGGGTTCCTCTTCATCCCAATAAGTTATAGGGTAGCCTAATTAAAAATTTGACCTACACTTGTCACCAGGGGGACCTGTCGGGTTCCTCTTCATCCCAATTAGTCATAGGGTAGCCTCATTACAAATTCCACCGTACACATGTCACCAGGGGGACCTGTCGGTTCCTCTTCATCCCAATCAGGTATAGGGTGTCCTTATTTAATATTCGACCCATAACTTGTCACCAGGGGGACCTATCGGGTTCCTCTTCATCCCAAATAGTCATAGGGTAGCCTCATTACATATTCCACCGTATACTTGTCACCTGGGGGACCTGTCGGGTTCCTCTTCATCCCAATCAGGTATAGGGTGTCCTTATTTAATAATCAACCCATAACTTGTCACCAGGGGGACATGTCGGGTTCCTCTTCATCCTAAATAGTCATAGGGTAGCCTCATTACAAAGTCCACCGTACACTTGTCACCAGGGGGAACTGTCGGGTTCCTCTTTATCCCAATCAGTTATAGGATAGCCTAATTAAAATTTCGACCCTACACTTGTCACCAGGGGGACCTGTCGGGTTGCTCTTCATCCCAATTAGTCATAGGGTAGCCTAATTAAAAATTCGACCTACACTTGTCACCAGGGGGACCTGTCGGGTTCCTCTTCATCCCAATTAGTCATAGGGTAGCCTCATTACAAATTCCACCGTACACATGTCACCAGGGGGACCTGTCGGATTCCTCTTCATCTCAATCAGGTATAGGGTGTCCTTATTTAATATTCGACCCATAACTTGTCACCAGGGGGACCTGTCGGGTTCCTCTTCATCCCAATTAGTCATAGAGTAGCCTCATTACAAATTCCACCGTATACTTGTCACCTGGGGGACCTGTCGGGTTCCTCTTCATCACAATCAGGTATAGGGTGTCCTTATTTAATATTCAACCCATAACTTGTCACCAGGGGGACCTGTCGGGTTCCCCTTCATCCCAATAAGTTATAGGGTAGCCTAATTAAAAATTCGATCTACACTTGTTACCAGGGGGACCTGTCGGGTTCCTCTTCATCCCAATTAGTCATAGGGTAGCCTCATTACAAATTCCACCGTACACATGTCATCAGGGGGACCTGTCGGGTTCCTCTTCATCCCAATCAGGTATAGGGTGTCCTTATTTAATATTCGACCCATAACTTGTCACCAGGGGGACCTGTCGGGTTCCTCTTCATCCCAATTAGTCATAGGGTAGCCTCATTACAAATTCAACCGTACACTTGTCAACAGGGGGACCTGTCGGGTTCCTCTTCATCCCAATCAGGTATAGGGTGTCCTTATTTAATATTCAACCCATAACTTGTCACCAGGGGGACCTGTCGGGTTCCTCTTCATCCCAATAAGTTATAGGGAAGCCTAATTAAAAATTCGACCTACACTTGTCACCAGGGGGACCTGTCGGGTTCCTCTTTATCCCAATCAGTTATAGGATAGCCTAATTAATATTTCGACCCTACACTTGTCACCAGGGGGACCTGTCGGGTTCCTCTTCATCCCAATTAGTCATAGGGTAGCCTTTTTAAGAATTCGACCTACACTTGTCACCAGGGGGACCTGTCGGGTTCCTCTTCATCCCAATCAGGTATAGGGTGTCCTTATTTAATATTCAACCCATAACTTGTCACCAGGGGGACCTGTCGGGTTCCTCTTCATCCCAAATAGTCATAGGGTAGCGTCATTACAAATTCCACCGTACTTTTGTCACCAGGGGGACCTGTCGGGTTCCTCTTTATCCCAATTAGTTATAGGATAGCCTAAATAAAATTTCGACCCTACACTTGCCACCAGGGGGACCTGTCGGGTTCCCCTTCATCCCAATAAGTTATAGGGTAGCCTTATTAAGAATTCGACCTACACTTGTCACCAGGGGGACCTGTCGGGTTCCTCTTCATCCCAATTAGTCATAGAGTAGCCTCATTACAAATTCCACCGTACTTTTGTCACCAGGGGGACCTGTCGGGTTCCTCTTTACCCCAATTAGTTATAGGATAGCCTAAATAAAATTTCGACCCTACACTTGCCACCAGGGGGACCTGTCGGGTTCCTCTTCATCCAAATCAGGTATAGGGTGTCCTTATTTAATATTCAACCCATAACTTGTCACCAGGGGGACCTGTCGGGTTCCTCTTCATCCCAATTAGTCATAGGGTAGCGTCATTACAAATTCCACCGTACTTTTGTCACCAGGGGGACCTGTCGGGTTCCTCTTTACCCCAATTAGTTATAGGATAGCCTAAATAAAATTTCGACCCTACACTTGCCACCAGGGGGACCTGTCGGGTTCCTCTTCATCCCAATCAGGTATAGGGTGTCCTTATTTAATATTCAACCCATAACATGTCACCAGGGGGACCTGTCGGGTTCCTCTTCATCCCAATTAGTCATAGGGTAGCGTCATTACAAATTCCACCGTACTTTTGTCACCAGGGGGACCTGTCGGGTTCCTCTTTATCCCAATTAGTTATAGGATAGCCTAAATAAAATTTCGACCCTACACTTGCCACCAGGGGGACCTGTCGGGTTCCCCTTCATCCAAATAAGTTATAGGGAAGCCTAATTAAAAATTCGACCTACACTTGTCACCAGGGGGACCTGTCGGGTTCCTCTTCATCCCAATTAGTCATAGGGTAGCCTCATTACAAATTTCACCGTACACATGTCACCAGGGGGACCTGTCGGGTTCCTCTTCATCCCAATCAGGTATAGGGTGTCCTTATTTAATATTCGACCCATAACTTGTCACCAGGGGGACCTGTCGGGTTCCTCTTCATCCCAATTAGTCATAGGGTAGCCTCATTACAAATTCAACCGTACACTTGTCACCAGGGGGACCTGTCGGGTTCCTCTTCATCCCAATCAGGTATAGGGTGTCCTTATTTAATATTCGACCCATAACTTGTCACCAGGGGGACCTGTCGGGTTCCTCTTCATCCCAATTAGTCATAGGGTAGCCTCATTACAAATTCCACCGTATACTTGTCACCTGGGGGACCTGTCGGGTTCCTCTTCATCCCAATCAGGTATAGGGTGTCCTTATTTAATTATCAACCCATAACTTGTCACCAGGGGGACCTGTCGGGTTCCTCTTCATCCTAAATAGTCATAGGGTAGCCTCATTACAAAGTCCACCGTACACTTGTCACCAGGGGGACCTGTCGGGTTCCTCTTCATCCCAATTAGTCATAGGGTAGCCTAATTAAAATTTCGACCTACACTTGTCACCAGGGGGACCTGTCGGGTTCCTCTTCATCCCAATTAGTCATAGGGTAGCCTCATTACAAATTCCACCGTACACATGTCACCAGGGGGACCTGTCGGGTTCCTCTTCATCTCAATCAGGTATAGGGTGTCCTTATTTAATATTCGACCCATAACTTGTCACCAGGGGGACCTGTCGGGTTCCTCTTCATCCCAATTAGTCATAGAGTAGCCTCATTACAAATTCCACCGTATACTTGTCACCTGGGGGACCTGTCGGGTTCCTCTTCATCACAATCAGGTATAGGGTGTCCTTATTTAATATTCAACCCATAACTTGTCACCAGGGGGACCTGTCGGGTTCCTCTTCATCCCAATAAGTTATTGGGTAGCCTAATTAAAAATTCGACCTACACTTGTCACCAGGGGGACCTGTCGGGTTCCTCATTATCCCAATCAGTTATAGGATAGCCTAATTAAAATTTCGACCCTACACTTGTCACCAGGGGGACCTGTCGGGTTCCTCTTCATCCCAATTAGTCATAGGGTAGCCTTATTAAGAATTCGACCTACACTTGTCACCAGGGGGACCTGTCGGGTTCCTCTTCATCCCAATTAGTCATAGAGTAGCCTCATTACAAATTCCACCGTACTTTTGTCACCAGGGGGACCTGTCGGGTTCCTCTTTACCCCAATTAGTTATAGGATAGCCTAAATAAAATTTCGACCCTACACTTGCCACCAGGGGGACCTGTCGGGTTCCTCTTCATACCAATCAGGTATAGGGTGTCCTTATTTAATATTCAACCCATAACTTGTCACCAGGGGGACCTGTCGGGTTCCTCTTCATCCCAATTAGTCATAGGGTAGCGTCATTACAAATTCCACCGTACTTTTGTCACCAGGGGGACCTGTCGGGTTCCTCTTTATCCCAATTAGTTATAGGATAGCCTAAATAAAATTTCGACCCTACACTTGCCACCAGGGGGACCTGTCGGGTTCCCCTTCATCCAAATAAGTTATAGGGTAGCCTCATTACAAATTCCACCGTACACATGTCACCAGGGGGACCTGTCGGGTTCCTCTTCATCCCAATCAGGTATAGGGTGTCCTTATTTAATATTCGACCCATAACTTGTCACCAGGGGGACCTGTCGGGTTCCTCTTCATCCCAATCAGGTATAGGGTGTCTTTATTTAATATTCGACCCATAACTTGTCACCAGGGGGACCTGTCGGGTTCCTCTTCATCCCAATTAGTCATAGGGTAGCCTCATTACAAAGTCCACCGTACACTTGTCACCAGGGGGAACTGTCGGGTTCCTCTTCATCCCAATTAGTCATAGGGTAGCCTCATTACAAATTCCACCGTATACTTGTCACCTGGGGGACCTGTCGGGTTCCTCTTCATCACAATCAGGTATAGGGTGTCCTTATTTAATATTCAACCCATAACTTGTCACCAGGGGGACCTGTCGGGTTCCCCTTCATCCCAATAAGTTATAGAGTAGCCTAATTAAAAATTCGATCTACACTTGTCACCAGGGGGACCTGTCGGGTTCCTCTTCATCCCAATTAGTCATAGGGTAGCCTCATTACAAATTCCACCGTACACATGTCACCAGGGGGACCTGTCGGGTTCCTCTTCATCCCAATCAGGTATAGGGTGTCCTTATTTAATATTCGACCCATAACTTGTCACCAGGGGGACCTGTCGGGTTCCTCTTCATCCCAATTAGTCATAGGGTAGCCTCATTACAAATTCAACCGTACACTTGTCAACAGGGGGACCTGTCGGGTTCCTCTTCATCCCAATCAGGTATAGGGTGTCCTTATTTAATATTCAACCCATAACTTGTCACCAGGGGGACCTGTCGGGTTCCTCTTCATCCCAATAAGTTATAGGGTAGCCTAATTAAAAATTCGACCTACACTTGTCACCAGGGGGACCTGTCGGGTTCCTCTTTATCCCAATCAGTTATAGGATAGCCTAATTAAAATTTCGACCCTACACTTGTCACCAGGGGGACCTGTCGGGTTCCTCTTCATCCCAATTAGTCATAGGGTAGCCTTATTAAGAATTCGACCTACACTTGTCACCAGGGGGACCTGTCGGGTTCCTCTTCATCCCAATCAGGTATAGGGTGTCCTTATTTAATATTCAACCCATAACTTGTCACCAGGGGGACCTGTCGGGTTCCTCTTCATCCCAAATAGTCATAGGGTAGCGTCATTACAAATTCCACCGTACTTTTGTCACCAGGGGGACCTGTCGGGTTCCTCTTTATCCCAATTAGTTATAGGATAGCCTAAATAAAATTTCGACCCTACACTTGCCACCAGGGGGACCTGTCGGGTTCCCCTTCATCCCAATAAGTTATAAGGTAGCCTTATTAAGAATTCGACCTACACTTGTCACCAGGGGGACCTGTCGGGTTCCTCTTCATCCCAATTAGTCATAGGGTAGCCTCATTACAAATTCCACCGTACACATGTCACCAGGGGGACCTGTCGGATTCCTCTTCATCTCAATCAGGTATAGGGTGTCCTTATTTAATATTCGACCCATAACTTGTCACCAGGGGGACCTGTCGGGTTCCTCTTCATCCCAATTAGTCATAGAGTAGCCTCATTACAAATTCCACCGTATACTTGTCACCTGGGGGACCTGTCGGGTTCCTCTTCATCACAATCAGGTATAGGGTGTCCTTATTTAATATTCAACCCATAACTTGTCACCAGGGGGACCTGTCGGGTTCCCCTTCATCCCAATAAGTTATAGAGTAGCCTAATTAAAAATTCGATCTACACTTGTCACCAGGGGGACCTGTCGGGTTCCTCTTCATCCCAATTAGTCATAGGGTAGCCTCATTACAAATTCCACCGTACACATGTCACCAGGGGGACCTGTCGGGTTCCTCTTCATCCCAATCAGGTATAGGGTGTCCTTATTTAATATTCGACCCATAACTTGTCACCAGGGGGACCTGTCGGGTTCCTCTTCATCCCAATTAGTCATAGGGTAGCCTCATTACAAATTCAACCGTACACTTGTCAACAGGGGGACCTGTCGGGTTCCTCTTCATCCCAATCAGGTATAGGGTGTCCTTATTTAATATTCAACCCATAACTTGTCACCAGGGGGACCTGTCGGGTTCCTCTTCATCCCAATAAGTTATAGGGTAGCCTAATTAAAAATTCGACCTACACTTGTCACCAGGGGGACCTGTCGGGTTCCTCTTTATCCCAATCAGTTATAGGATAGCCTAATTAAAATTTCGACCCTACACTTGTCACCAGGGGGACCTGTCGGGTTCCTCTTCATCCCAATTAGTCATAGGGTAGCCTTATTAAGAATTCGACCTACACTTGTCACCAGGGGGACCTGTCGGGTTCCTCTTCATCCCAATCAGGTATAGGGTGTCCTTATTTAATATTCAACCCATAACTTGTCACCAGGGGGACCTGTCGGGTTCCTCTTCATCCCAAATAGTCATAGGGTAGCGTCATTACAAATTCCACCGTACTTTTGTCACCAGGGGGACCTGTCGGGTTCCTCTTTATCCCAATTAGTTATAGGATAGCCTAAATAAAATTTCGACCCTACACTTGCCACCAGGGGGACCTGTCGGGTTCCCCTTCATCCCAATAAGTTATAGGGTAGCCTTATTAAGAATTCGACCTACACTTGTCACCAGGGGGACCTGTCGGGTTCCTCTTCATCCCAATTAGTCATAGAGTAGCCTCATTACAAATTCCACCGTACTTTTGTCACCAGGGGGACCTGTCGGGTTCCTCTTTACCCCAATTAGTTATAGGATAGCCTAAATAAAATTTCGACCCTAACCTTGCCACCAGGGGGACCTGTCGGGTTCCTCTTCATCCCAATCAGGTATAGGGTGTCCTTATTTAATATTCAACCCATAACTTGTCACCAGGGGGACCTGTCGGGTTCCTCTTCATCCCAATTAGTCATAGGGTAGCGTCATTACAAATTCCACCGTACTTTTGTCACCAGGGGGACCTGTCGGGTTCCTCTTTACCCCAATTAGTTATAGGATAGCCTAAATAAAATTTCGACCCTACACTTGCCACCAGGGGGACCTGTCGGGTTCCTCTTCATCCCAATCAGGTATAGGGTGTCCTTATTTAATATTCAACCCATAACTTGTCACCAGGGGGACCTGTCGGGTTCCTCTTCATCCCAATTAGTCATAGGGTAGCGTCATTACAAATTCCACCGTACTTTTGTCACCAGGGGGACCTGTCGGGTTCCTCTTTATCCCAATTAGTTATAGGATAGCCTAAATAAAATTTCGACCCTACACTTGCCACCAGGGGGACCTGTCGGGTTCCCCTTCATCCAAATAAGTTATAGGGTAGCCTAATTAAAAATTCGACCTACACTTGTCACCAGGGGGACCTGTCGGGTTCCTCTTCATCCCAATTAGTCATAGGGTAGCCTCATTACAAATTTCACCGTACACATGTCACCAGGGGGACCTGTCGGGTTCCTCTTCATCCCAATCAGGTATAGGGTGTCCTTATTTAATATTCGACCCATAACTTGTCACCAGGGGGACCTGTCGGGTTCCTCTTCATCCCAATCAGGTATAGGGTGTCTTTATTTAATATTCGACCCATAACTTGTCACCAGGGGGACCTGTCGGGTTCCTCTTCATCCCAATTAGTCATAGGGTAGCCTCATTACAAAGTCCACCGTACACTTGTCACCAGGGGGAACTGTCGGGTTCCTCTTCATCCCAATTAGTCATAGGGTAGCCTCATTACAAATTCCACCGTATACTTGTCACCTGGGGGACCTGTCGGGTTCCTCTTCATCACAATCAGGTATAGGGTGTCCTTATTTAATATTCAACCCATAACTTGTCACCAGGGGGACCTGTCGGGTTCCCCTTCATCCCAATCAGGTATAGGGTGTCCTTATTTAATATTCGACCCATAACTTGTCACCAGGGGGACCTGTCGGGTTCCTCTTCATCCCAATCAGGTATAGGGTGTCTTTATTTAATATTCGACCCATAACTTGTCACCAGGGGGACCTGTCGGGTTCCTCTTCATCCCAATTAGTCATAGGGTAGCCTCATTACAAAGTCCACCGTACACTTGTCACCAGGGGGAACTGTCGGGTTCCTCTTCATCCCAATTAGTCATAGGGTAGCCTCATTACAAATTCCACCGTATACTTGTCACCTGGGGGACCTGTCGGGTTCCTCTTCATCACAATCAGGTATAGGGTGTCCTTATTTAATATTCAACCCATAACTTGTCACCAGGGGGACCTGTCGGGTTCCCCTTCATCCCAATAAGTTATAGAGTAGCCTAATTAAAAATTCGATCTACACTTGTCACCAGGGGGACCTGTCGGGTTCCTCTTCATCCCAATTAGTCATAGGGTAGCCTCATTACAAATTCCACCGTACACATGTCACCAGGGGGACCTGTCGGGTTCCTCTTCATCCCAATCAGGTATAGGGTGTCCTTATTTAATATTCGACCCATAACTTGTCACCAGGGGGACCTGTCGGGTTCCTCTTCATCCCAATTAGTCATAGGGTAGCCTCATTACAAATTCAACCGTACACTTGTCAACAGGGGGACCTGTCGGGTTCCTCTTCATCCCAATCAGGTATAGGGTGTCCTTATTTAATATTCAACCCATAACTTGTCACCAGGGGGACCTGTCGGGTTCCTCTTCATCCCAATAAGTTATAGGGTAGCCTAATTAAAAATTCGACCTACACTTGTCACCAGGGGGACCTGTCGGGTTCCTCTTTATCCCAATCAGTTATAGGATAGCCTAATTAAAATTTCGACCCTACACTTGTCACCAGGGGGACCTGTCGGGTTCCTCTTCATCCCAATTAGTCATAGGGTAGCCTTATTAAGAATTCGACCTACACTTGTCACCAGGGGGACCTGTCGGGTTCCTCTTCATCCCAATCAGGTATAGGGTGTCCTTATTTAATATTCAACCCATAACTTGTCACCAGGGGGACCTGTCGGGTTCCTCTTCATCCCAAATAGTCATAGGGTAGCGTCATTACAAATTCCACCGTACTTTTGTCACCAGGGGGACCTGTCGGGTTCCTCTTTATCCCAATTAGTTATAGGATAGCCTAAATAAAATTTCGACCCTACACTTGCCACCAGGGGGACCTGTCGGGTTCCCCTTCATCCCAATAAGTTATAAGGTAGCCTTATTAAGAATTCGACCTACACTTGTCACCAGGGGGACCTGTCGGGTTCCTCTTCATCCCAATTAGTCATAGGGTAGCCTCATTACAAATTCCACCGTACACATGTCACCAGGGGGACCTGTCGGATTCCTCTTCATCTCAATCAGGTATAGGGTGTCCTTATTTAATATTCGACCCATAACTTGTCACCAGGGGGACCTGTCGGGTTCCTCTTCATCCCAATTAGTCATAGAGTAGCCTCATTACAAATTCCACCGTATACTTGTCACCTGGGGGACCTGTCGGGTTCCTCTTCATCACAATCAGGTATAGGGTGTCCTTATTTAATATTCAACCCATAACTTGTCACCAGGGGGACCTGTCGGGTTCCCCTTCATCCCAATAAGTTATAGAGTAGCCTAATTAAAAATTCGATCTACACTTGTCACCAGGGGGACCTGTCGGGTTCCTCTTCATCCCAATTAGTCATAGGGTAGCCTCATTACAAATTCCACCGTACACATGTCACCAGGGGGACCTGTCGGGTTCCTCTTCATCCCAATCAGGTATAGGGTGTCCTTATTTAATATTCGACCCATAACTTGTCACCAGGGGGACCTGTCGGGTTCCTCTTCATCCCAATTAGTCATAGGGTAGCCTCATTACAAATTCAACCGTACACTTGTCAACAGGGGGACCTGTCGGGTTCCTCTTCATCCCAATCAGGTATAGGGTGTCCTTATTTAATATTCAACCCATAACTTGTCACCAGGGGGACCTGTCGGGTTCCTCTTCATCCCAATAAGTTATAGGGTAGCCTAATTAAAAATTCGACCTACACTTGTCACCAGGGGGACCTGTCGGGTTCCTCTTTATCCCAATCAGTTATAGGATAGCCTAATTAAAATTTCGACCCTACACTTGTCACCAGGGGGACCTGTCGGGTTCCTCTTCATCCCAATTAGTCATAGGGTAGCCTTATTAAGAATTCGACCTACACTTGTCACCAGGGGGACCTGTCGGGTTCCTCTTCATCCCAATCAGGTATAGGGTGTCCTTATTTAATATTCAACCCATAACTTGTCACCAGGGGGACCTGTCGGGTTCCTCTTCATCCCAAATAGTCATAGGGTAGCGTCATTACAAATTCCACCGTACTTTTGTCACCAGGGGGACCTGTCGGGTTCCTCTTTATCCCAATTAGTTATAGGATAGCCTAAATAAAATTTCGACCCTACACTTGCCACCAGGGGGACCTGTCGGGTTCCCCTTCATCCCAATAAGTTATAGGGTAGCCTTATTAAGAATTCGACCTACACTTGTCACCAGGGGGACCTGTCGGGTTCCTCTTCATCCCAATTAGTCATAGAGTAGCCTCATTACAAATTCCACCGTACTTTTGTCACCAGGGGGACCTGTCGGGTTCCTCTTTACCCCAATTAGTTATAGGATAGCCTAAATAAAATTTCGACCCTAACCTTGCCACCAGGGGGACCTGTCGGGTTCCTCTTCATCCCAATCAGGTATAGGGTGTCCTTATTTAATATTCAACCCATAACTTGTCACCAGGGGGACCTGTCGGGTTCCTCTTCATCCCAATTAGTCATAGGGTAGCGTCATTACAAATTCCACCGTACTTTTGTCACCAGGGGGACCTGTCGGGTTCCTCTTTACCCCAATTAGTTATAGGATAGCCTAAATAAAATTTCGACCCTACACTTGCCACCAGGGGGACCTGTCGGGTTCCTCTTCATCCCAATCAGGTATAGGGTGTCCTTATTTAATATTCAACCCATAACTTGTCACCAGGGGGACCTGTCGGGTTCCTCTTCATCCCAATTAGTCATAGGGTAGCGTCAT
Organism: Sipha maydis; assembly: GCA_034509805.1. Taxonomy (NCBI): domain Eukaryota; kingdom Metazoa; phylum Arthropoda; class Insecta; order Hemiptera; family Aphididae; genus Sipha; species Sipha maydis. The sequence continues at coordinate 13,127 of JASXSY010000679.1, read as the reverse complement.
TACAAATTCCACCGTACTTTTGTCACCAGGGGGACCTGTCGGGTTCCTCTTTATCCCAATTAGTTATAGGATAGCCTAAATAAAATTTCGACCCTACACTTGCCACCAGGGGGACCTGTCGGGTTCCCCTTCATCCAAATAAGTTATAGGGTAGCCTAATTAAAAATTCGACCTACACTTGTCACCAGGGGGACCTGTCGGGTTCCTCTTCATCCCAATTAGTCATAGGGTAGCCTCATTACAAATTTCACCGTACACATGTCACCAGGGGGACCTGTCGGGTTCCTCTTCATCCCAATCAGGTATAGGGTGTCCTTATTTAATATTCGACCCATAACTTGTCACCAGGGGGACCTGTCGGGTTCCTCTTCATCCCAATTAGTCATAGGGTAGCCTCATTACAAATTCAACCGTACACTTGTCACCAGGGGGACCTGTCGGGTTCCTCTTCATCCCAATCAGGTATAGGGTGTCCTTATTTAATATTCGACCCATAACTTGTCACCAGGGGGACCTGCCGGGTTCCTCTTCATCCCAATCAGGTATAGGGTGTCCTTATTTAATATTCAACCCATAACTTGTCACTAGGGGGACCTGTCGGGTTCCTCTTCATCCCAATAAGTTATAGGGTAGCCTAATTAAAAATTCGACCTACAATTGTCACCAGGGGGACCTGTCGGGTTCCTCTTTATCCCAATCAGTTATAGGATAGCCTAATTAAAATTTCGACCCTACACTTGTCACCAGGGGGACCTGTCGGGTTCCTCTTCATCCCAATTAGTCATAGGGTAGCCTTTTTAAGAATTCGACCTACACTTGTCACCAGGGGGACCTGTCGGGTTCCTCTTCATCCCAATCAGGTATAGGGTGTCCTTATTTAATATTCGACCCATAACTTGTCACCAGGGGGACCTGTCGGGTTCCTCTTCATCCCAATCAGGTATAGGGTGTCTTTATTTAATATTCGACCCATAACTTGTCACCAGGGGGACCTGTCGGGTTCCTCTTCATCCCAATTAGTCATAGGGTAGCCTCATTACAAATTCCACCGTACACATGTCACCAGGGGGACCTGTCGGATTCCTCTTCATCTCAATCAGGTATAGGGTGTCCTTATTTAATATTCGACCCATAACTTGTCACCAGGGGGGACCTGTCGGGTTCCTCTTCATCCCAATTAGTCATAGAGTAGCCTCATTACAAATTCCACCGTATACTTGTCACCTGGGGGACCTGTCGGGTTCCTCTTCATCACAATCAGGTATAGGGTGTCCTTATTTAATATTCAACCATAACTTGTCACCAGGGGGACCTGTCGGGTTCCCCTTCATCCCAATAAGTTATAGAGTAGCCTAATTAAAAATTCGATCTACACTTGTCACCAGGGGGACCTGTCGGGTTCCTCTTCATCCCAATTAGTCATAGGGTAGCCTCATTACAAATTCCACCGTACACATGTCACCAGGGGGACCTGTCGGGTTCCTCTTCATCCCAATCAGGTATAGGTGTCCTTATTTAATATTCGACCCATAACTTGTCACCAGGGGGACCTGTCGGGTTCCTCTTCATCCCAATTAGTCATAGGGTAGCCTCATTACAAATTCAACCGTACACTTGTCAACAGGGGGACCTGTCGGGTTCCTCTTCATCCCAATCAGGTATAGGGTGTCCTTATTTAATATTCAACCCATAACTTGTCACTAGGGGGACCTGTCGGGTTCCTCTTCATCCCAATAAGTTATAGGGTAGGCCTAATTAAAAATTCGACCTACACTTGTCACCAGGGGGACCTGTCGGGTTCCTCTTTATCCCAATCAGTTATAGGATAGCCTAATTAAAATTTCGACCCTACACTTGTCACCAGGGGGACCTGTCGGGTTCCTCTTCATCCCAATTAGTCATAGGGTAGCCTTATTAAGAATTCGACCTACACTTGTCACCAGGGGGACCTGTCGGGTTCCTCTTCATCCCAATCAGGTATAGGGTGTCCTTATTTAATATTCAACCCATAACTTGTCACCAGGGGGACCTGTCGGGTTCCTCTTCATCCCAAATAGTCATAGGGTAGCGTCATTACAAATTCCACCGTACTTTTGTCACCAGGGGGACCTGTCGGGTTCCTCTTTATCCCAATTAGTTATAGGATAGCCTAAATAAAATTTCGACCCTACACTTGCCACCAGGGGGACCTGTCGGGTTCCCCTTCATCCCAATAAGTTATAGGGTAGCCTTATTAAGAATTCGACCTACACTTGTCACCAGGGGGACCTGTCGGGTTCCTCTTCATCCCAATTAGTCATAGAGTAGCCTCATTACAAATTCCACCGTACTTTTGTCACCAGGGGGACCTGTCGGGTTCCTCTTTACCCCAATTAGTTATAGGATAGCCTAAATAAAATTTCGACCCTACACTTGCCACCAGGGGGACCTGTCGGGTTCCTCTTCATCCCAATCAGGTATAGGGTGTCCTTATTTAATATTCAACCCATAACTTGTCACCAGGGGGACCTGTCGGGTTCCTCTTCATCCCAATTAGTCATAGGGTAGCGTCATTACAAATTCCACCGTACTTTTGTCACCAGGGGGACCTGTCGGGTTCCTCTTTACCCCAATTAGTTATAGGATAGCCTAAATAAAATTTCGACCCTACACTTGCCACCAGGGGGACCTGTCGGGTTCCTCTTCATCCCAATCAGGTATAGGGTGTCCTTATTTAATATTCAACCCATAACTTGTCACCAGGGGGACCTGTCGGGTTCCTCTTCATCCCAATTAGTCATAGGGTAGCGTCATTACAAATTCCACCGTACTTTTGTCACCAGGGGGACCTGTCGGGTTCCTCTTTATCCCAATTAGTTATAGGATAGCCTAAATAAAATTTCGACCCTACACTTGCCACCAGGGGGACCTGTCGGGTTCCCCTTCATCCAAATAAGTTATAGGGTAGCCTAATTAAAAATTCGACCTACACTTGTCACCAGGGGGACCTGTCGGGTTCCTCTTCATCCCAATTAGTCATAGGGTAGCCTCATTACAAATTTCACCGTACACATGTCACCAGGGGGACCTGTCGGGTTCCTCTTCATCCCAATCAGGTATAGGGTGTCCTTATTTAATATTCGACCCATAACTTGTCACCAGGGGGACCTGTCGGGTTCCTCTTCATCCCAATTAGTCATAGGGTAAGCCTCATTACAAATTCAACCGTACACTTGTCACCAGGGGGACCTGTCGGGTTCCTCTTCATCCCAATCAGGTATAGGGTGTCCTTATTTAATATTCGACCCATAACTTGTCACCAGGGGGACCTGCCGGGTTCCTCTTCATCCCAATTAGTCATAGGGTAGCCTCATTACAAATTCCACCGTATACTTGTCACCTGGGGGACCTGTCGGGTTCCTCTTCATCCCAATCAGGTATAGGGTGTCCTTTTTTAATTATCAACCCATAACTTGTCACCAGGGGGACCTGTCGGGTTCCTCTTCATCCTAAATAGTCATAGGGTAGCCTCATTACAAAGTCCACCGTACACTTGTCACCAGGGGGACCTGTCGGGTTCCTCTTCATCCCAATTAGTCATAGGGTAGCCTAATTAAAATTTCGACCTACACTTGTCACCAGGGGGACCTGTCGGGTTCCTCTTCATCCCAATTAGTCATAGAGTAGCCTCATTACAAATTCCACCGTATACTTGTCACCTGGGGGACCTGTTGGGTTCCTCTTCATCACAATCAGGTATAGGGTGTCCTTATTTAATATTCAACCCATAACTTGTCACCAGGGGGACCTGTCGGGTTCCTCTTCATCCCAATAAGTTATTGGGTAGCCTAATTAAAAATTCGACCTACACTTGTCACCAGGGGGACCTGTCGGGTTCCTCTTTATCCCAATCAGTTATAGGATAGCCTAATTAAAATTTCGACCCTACACTTGTCACCAGGGGGACCTGTCGGGTTCCTCTTCATCCCAATTAGTCATAGGGTAGCCTTATTAAGAATTCGACCTACACTTGTCACCAGGGGGACCTGTCGGGTTCCTCTTCATCCCAATTAGTCATAGAGTAGCCTCATTACAAATTCCACCGTACTTTTGTCACCAGGGGGACCTGTCGGGTTCCTCTTTACCCCAATTAGTTATAGGATAGCCTAAATAAAATTTCGACCCTACACTTGCCACCAGGGGGACCTGTCGGGTTCCTCTTCATACCAATCAGGTATAGGGTGTCCTTATTTAATATTCAACCCATAACTTGTCACCAGGGGGACCTGTCGGGTTCCTCTTCATCCCAATTAGTCATAGGGGTAGCGTCATTACAAATTCCACCGTACTTTTGTCACCAGGGGGACCTGTCGGGTTCCTCTTTATCCCAATTAGTTATAGGATAGCCTAAATAAAATTTTGACCCTACACTTGCCACCAGGGGGACCTGTCGGGTTCCCCTTCATCCAAATAAGTTATAGGGTAGCCTAATTAAAAATTCGACCTACACTTGTCACCAGGGGGACCTGTCGGGTTCCTCTTCATCCCAATTAGTCATAGGGTAGCCTCATTACAAATTCCACCGTACACATGTCACCAGGGGGACCTGTCGGGTTCCTCTTCATCCCAATCAGGTATAGGGTGTCCTTATTTAATATTCGACCCATAACTTGTCACCAGGGGGACCTGTCGGGTTCCTCTTCATCCCAATCAGGTATAGTGTGTCTTTATTTAATATTCGACCCATAACTTGCCACCAGGGGGATCTGTCGGGTTCCCCTTCATCCCAATAAGTTATAGGGTAGCCTTATTAAAAATTCGACCTACACTTGTCACCACGGGGACCTGTCGGGTTCCTCTTCATCCCAATTAGTCATAAGGTAGCCTCATTACAAATTCCATCGTACACTTGTCACCAGGGGGACCTGTCGGGTTCCTCTTCATCCCAATCAGGTATAGGGTGTCCTTATTTAATATTCAACCCATATCTTGTCACCAGGGGGATCTGTCGGGTTCCTCTTCATCCCAATTAGTCATAGGGTAGCCTCAATTACAAATTCCACCGTATACTTGTCACCTGGGGGACCTGTAGGGTTCCTCTTCATCCCAATCAGGTATAGGGTGTCCTTATTTAATAATCAACCCATAACTTGTCACCAGGGGGACCTGTCGGGTTCCTTTTCATCCTAAATAGTCATAGGGTAACCTCATTACAAATTCCACCGTACACTTAACACCAGGGGGACCTGTCGGGTTCCTCTTCATCCCAATCAGTTATAGGATAGCCTAATTCAAATTTCGACCCTACACTTGTCACCAGGGGGACCTGTCGGGTTCCTCTTTACCCCAATTAGTTATAGGATAGCCTAAATAAAATTTCGACCCTACACTTGCCACCAGGGGGACCTGTCGGGTTCCTCTTCATCCCAATCAGGTATAGGGTGTCCTTATTTAATATTCAACCCATAACTTGTCACCAGGGGGACCTGTCGGGTTCCTCTTCATCCCAATTAGTCATAGGGTAGCGTCATTACAAATTCCACCGTACTTTTGTCACCAGGGGGACCTGTCGGGTTCCTCTTTATCCCAATTAGTTATAGGATAGCCTAAATAAAATTTCGACCCTACACTTGCCACCAGGGGGACCTGTCGGGTTCCCCTTCATCCAAATAAGTTATAGGGTAACCTAATTAAAAATTCGACCTACACTTGTCACCAGGGGGACCTGTCGGGTTCCTCTTCATCCAATTAGTCATAGGGTAGCCTCATTACAAATTTCACCGTACACATGTCACCAGGGGGACCTGTCGGGTTCCTCTTCATCCCAATCAGGTATAGGGTGTCCTTATTTAATATTCGACCCATAACTTGTCACCAGGGGGACCTGTCGGGTTCCTCTTCATCCCAATTAGTCATAGGGTAGCCTCATTACAAATTCAACCGTACACTTGTCACCAGGGGGACCTGTCGGGTTCCTCTTCATCCCAATAAGTTATAGGGTAGCCTAATTAAAAATTCGACCTACACTTGTCACCAGGGGGACCTGTCGGGTTCCTCTTTATCCAATCAGTTATAGGATAGCCTAATTAAAATTTCGACCTACACTTGTCACCAGGGGGACCTGTCGGGTTCCTCTTCATCCCAATTAGTCATAGGGTAGCCTCATTACAAATTCCACCGTACTTTTGTCACCAGGGGGACCTGTCGGGTTCCTCTTTATCCCAATTAGTTATAGGATAGCCTAAATAAAATTTCGACCCTACACTTGCCACCAGGGGGACCTGTCGGGTTCCTCTTCATCCTAATCAGTTATAGGGAGTCCTAATTTAATATTCGACCCATAACTTGTCACCAGGGGGACCTGTCGGGTTCCTCTTCATCCCAATTAGTCATAGGGTAGCCTCATTACAAATTCAACCGTACACTTGTCACCAGGGGGACCTGTCGGGTTCCTCTTCATGCCAATCTGGTATAGGGTGTCCTTATTTAATATTCAACCCATAATTTGTCACCAGGGGGACCTGTCGGGTTCCTCTTCATCCCAATTAGTCATAGGGTAGTCTCATTACAAATTCCACCGTACACATGTCACCAGGGGGACCTGTCAGTTTCCTCTTCATCCCAATCAGGTATAGGGTGTCTTTATTTAATATTCGACCCATAACTTGTCACCAGGGGGGACCTGGCGGGTTCCTGTTCATCCCAATTAGTCATAGGGTAGCCTCATTACAAATTCCACAGTACACTTGTCACCAGGGGGACCTGTCGGGTTCCTCTTCATCCCAATCAGGTATAGGGTGTCGTTATTTAATATTCAACCCATATCTTGTCACCAGGGGGACCTGTCGGGTTCCTCTTCATCCCGATTAGTCATAGGGTAGCCTTATTAAAAATTCGACCAACACTTGTCACCAGGGGGACCTGCCGGGTTCCTCTTCATCCTAAATAGTCATAGGGTAGCCTCATTACAAAGTCCACCGTACACTTGTCACCAGGGGGAACTGTCGGGTTCCTCTTTATCCCAATCAGTTATAGGATAGCCTAATTAAAATTTCGACCCTACACTTGTCACCAGGTGGACCTGTCGGGTTCCTCTTCATCCCAATTAGTCATAGGGTAGCCTAATTAAAAATTCGACCTACACTTGTCACCAGGGGGACCTGTCGGGTTCCTCTTCATCCCAATTAGTCATAGGGTAGCCTCATTACAAATTCCACCGTACACATGTCACCAGGGGGACCTGTCGGGTTCCTCTTCATCCCAATCAGGTATAGGGTGTCCTTATTTAATATTCGACCCATAACTTGTCACCAGGGGGACCTGTCGGGTTCCTCTTTATCCCAATTAGTCATAGGGTAGCCTCATTACAAATTCAACCGTACACTTGTCACCAGGGGGCCCTGTCGGGTTCCTCTTCATCCCAATCAGGTATAGGGTGTCCTTATTTAATATTCGACCCATAACTTGTCACCAGGGGGACCTGCCGGGTTCCTCTTCATCCCAATTAGTCATAGGGTAGCCTCATTACAAATTCCACCGTATACTTGTCACCTGGGGGACCTGTCGGGTTCCTCTTCATCCCAATCAGGTATAGGGTGTCCTTATTTAATTATCAACCCATAACTTGTCACCAGGGGACCTGTCGGGTTCCTCTTCATCCTAAATAGTCATAGGGTAGCCTCATTACAAAGTCCACCGTACACTTGTCACCAGGGGGACCTGTCGGGTTCCTCTTCATCCCAATTAGTCATAGGGTAGCCTAATTAAAATTTCGACCTACACTTGTCACCAGGGGGACCTGTCGGGTTCCTCTTCATCCCAATTAGTCATAGGGTAGCCTCATTACAAATTCCACCGTACACATGTCACCAGGGGGACCTGTCGGGTTCCTCTTCATCTCAATCAGGTATAGGGGTGTCCTTATTTAATATTCGACCCATAACTTGTCACCAGGGGGACCTGTCGGGTTCCTCTTCATCCCAATTAGTCATAGAGTAGCCTCATTACAAATTCCACCGTATACTTGTCACCTGGGGGACCTGTTGGGTTCCTCTTCATCACAATCAGGTATAGGGTGTCCTTATTTAATATTCAACCCATAACTTGTCACCAGGGGGACCTGTCGGGTTCCTCTTCATCCCAATAAGTTATTGGGTAGCCTAATTAAAAATTCGACCTACACTTGTCACCAGGGGGACCTGTCGGGTTCCTCTTTATCCCAATCAGTTATAGGATAGCCTAATTAAAATTTCGACCCTACACTTGTCACCAGGGGGACCTGTCGGTTCCTCTTCATCCCAATTAGTCATAGGGTAGCCTTATTAAGAATTCGACCTACACTTGTCACCAGGGGGACCTGTCGGGTTCCTCTTCATCCAATTAGTCATAGAGTAGCCTCATTACAAATTCCACCGTACTTTTGTCACCAGGGGGACCTGTCGGGTTCCTCTTTACCCCAATTAGTTATAGGATAGCCTAAATAAAATTTCGACCCTACACTTGCCACCAGGGGGACCTGTCGGGTTCCTCTTCATACCAATCAGGTATAGGGTGTCCTTATTTAATATTCAACCCATAACTTGTCACCAGGGGGACCTGTCGGGTTCCTCTTCATCCCAATTAGTCATAGGGTAGCGTCATTACAAATTCCACCGTACTTTTGTCACCAGGGGGACCTGTCGGGTTCCTCTTTATCCCAATTAGTTATAGGATAGCCTAAATAAAATTTTGACCCTACACTTGCCACCAGGGGGACCTGTCGGGTTCCCCTTCATCCAAATAAGTTATAGGGTAGCCTAATTAAAAATTCGACCTACACTTGTCACCAGGGGGACCTGTCGGGTTCCTCTTCATCCCAATTAGTCATAGGGTAGCCTCATTACAAATTCCACCGTACACATGTCACCAGGGGGACCTGTCGGGTTCCTCTTCATCCCAATCAGGTATAGGGTGTCCTTATTTAATATTCGACCCATAACTTGTCACCAGGGGGACCTGTCGGGTTCCTCTTCATCCCAATTTGTCATAGGGTAGCCTCATTACAAATTCCACCGTATACTTGTCACCTGGGGGACCTGTCGGGTTCCTCTTCATCCCAATCAGGTATAGGGTGTCCTTATTTAATAATCAACCCATAACTTGTCACCAGGGGGACCTGTCGGGTTCCTCTTCATCCCAATTAGTCATAGAGTAGCCTCATTACAAATTCCACCGTACTTTTGTCACCAGGGGGACCTGTCGGGTTCCTCTTTACCCCAATTAGTTATAGGATAGCCTAAATAAAATTTCGACCCTACACTTGCCACCAGGGGGACCTGTCGGGTTCCTCTTCATACCAATCAGGTATAGGGTGTCCTTATTTAATATTCAACCCATAACTTGTCACCAGGGGGACCTGTCGGGTTCCTCTTCATCCCAATTAGTCATAGGGTAGCGTCATTACAAATTCCACCGTACTTTTGTCACCAGGGGGACCTGTCGGGTTCCTCTTTATCCCAATTAGTTATAGGATAGCCTAAATAAAATTTTGACCCTACACTTGCCACCAGGGGGACCTGTCGGGTTCCCCTTCATCCAAATAAGTTATAGGGTAGCCTAATTAAAAATTCGACCTACACTTGTCACCAGGGGGACCTGTCGGGTTCCTCTTCATCCCAATTAGTCATAGGGTAGCCTCATTACAAATTCCACCGTACACATGTCACCAGGGGGACCTGTCGGGTTCCTCTTCATCCCAATCAGGTATAGGGTGTCCTTATTTAATATTCGACCCATAACTTGTCACCAGGGGGACCTGTCGGGTTCCTCTTCATCCCAATCAGGTATAGTGTGTCTTTATTTAATATTCGACCCATAACTTGCCACCAGGGGGATCTGTCGGGTTTCCCCTTCATCCCAATAAGTTATAGGGTAGCCTTATTAAAAATTCGACCTACACTTGTCACCACGGGGACCTGTCGGGGTTCCTCTTCATCCCAATTAGTCATAAGGTAGCCTCATTACAAATTCCATCGTACACTTGTCACCAGGGGGACCTGTCGGGTTCCTCTTCATCCCAATCAGGTATAGGGTGTCCTTATTTAATATTCAACCCATATCTTGTCACCAGGGGGATCTGTCGGGTTCCTCTTCATCCCAATTAGTCATAGGTAGCCTCAATTACAAATTCCACCGTATACTTGTCACCTGGGGGACCTGTAGGGTTCCTCTTCATCCCAATCAGGTATAGGGTGTCCTTATTTAATATTCGACCCATAACTTGTCACCAGGGGGACCTGTCGGGTTCCTCTTCATCCCAATTAGTCATAGGGTAGCCTCATTACAAATTCAACCGTACACTTGTCACCAGGGGGACCTGTCGGGTTCCTCTTCATCCCAATAAGTTATAGGGTAGCCTAATTAAAAATTCGACCTACACTTGTCACCAGGGGGACCTGTCGGGTTCCTCTTTATCCCAATCAGTTATAGGATAGCCTAATTAAAATTTCGACCTACACTTGTCACCAGGGGGACCTGTCGGGTTCCTCTTCATCCCAATTAGTCATAGGGTAGCCTCATTACAAATTCCACCGTACTTTTGTCACCAGGGGGACCTGTCGGGTTCCTCTTTATCCCAATTAGTTATAGGATAGCCTAAATAAAATTTCGACCCTACACTTGCCACCAGGGGGACCTGTCGGGTTCCTCTTCATCCTAATCAGTTATAGGGAGTCCTTATTTAATATTCGACCCATAACTTGTCACCAGGGGGACCTGTCGGGTTCCTCTTCATCCCAATTAGTCATAGGGTAGCCTCATTACAAATTCAACCGTACACTTGTCACCAGGGGGACCTGTCGGGTTCCTCTTCATGCCAATCTGGTATAGGGTGTCCTTATTTAATATTCAACCCATAATTTGTCACCAGGGGGACCTGTCGGGTTCCTCTTCATCCCAATTAGTCATAGGGTAGTCTCATTACAAATTCCACCGTACACATGTCACCAGGGGGACCTGTCAGTTTCCTCTTCATCCCAATCAGGTATAGGGTGTCTTTATTTAATATTCGACCCATAACTTGTCACCAGGGGGACCTGGCGGGTTCCTGTTCATCCCAATTAGTCATAGGGTAGCCTCATTACAAATTCCACAGTACACTTGTCACCAGGGGGACCTGTCGGGTTCCTCTTCATCCCAATCAGGTATAGGGTGTCGTTATTTAATATTCAACCCATATCTTGTCACCAGGGGGACCTGTCGGGTTCCTCTTCATCCCGATTAGTCATAGGGTAGCCTTATTAAAAATTCGACCAACACTTGTCACCAGGGGGACCTGCCGGGTTCCTCTTCATCCTAAATAGTCATAGGGTAGCCTCATTACAAAGTCCACCGTACACTTGTCACCAGGGGGAACTGTCGGGTTCCTCTTTATCCCAATCAGTTATAGGATAGCCTAATTAAAATTTCGACCCTACACTTGTCACCAGGTGGACCTGTCGGGTTCCTCTTCATCCCAATTAGTCATAGGGTAGCCTAATTAAAAATTCGACCTACACTTGTCACCAGGGGGACCTGTCGGGTTCCTCTTCATCCCAATTAGTCATAGGGTAGCCTCATTACAAATTCCACCGTACACATGTCACCAGGGGGACCTGTCGGGTTCCTCTTCATCCCAATCAGGTATAGGGTGTCCTTATTTAATATTCGACCCATAACTTGTCACCAGGGGGACCTGTCGGGTTCCTCTTTATCCCAATTAGTCATAGGGTAGCCTCATTACAAATTCAACCGTACACTTGTCACCAGGGGGCCCTGTCGGGTTCCTCTTCATCCCAATCAGGTATAGGGTGTCCTTATTTAATATTCGACCCATAACTTGTCACCAGGGGGACCTGCCGGGTTCCTCTTCATCCCAATTAGTCATAGGGTAGCCTCATTACAAATTCCACCGTATACTTGTCACCTGGGGGACCTGTCGGGTTCCTCTTCATCCCAATCAGGTATAGGGTGTCCTTATTTAATTATCAACCCATAACTTGTCACCAGGGGGACCTGTCGGGTTCCTCTTCATCCTAAATAGTCATAGGGTAGCCTCATTACAAAGTCCACCGTACACTTGTCACCAGGGGGACCTGTCGGGTTCCTCTTCATCCCAATTAGTCATAGGGTAGCCTAATTAAAATTTCGACCTACACTTGTCACCAGGGGGACCTGTCGGGTTCCTCTTCATCCCAATTAGTCATAGGGTAGCCTCATTACAAATTCCACCGTACACATGTCACCAGGGGGACCTGTCGGGTTCCTCTTCATCTCAATCAGGTATAGGGTGTCCTTATTTAATATTCGACCCATAACTTGTCACCAGGGGGACCTGTCGGGTTCCTCTTCATCCCAATTAGTCATAGAGTAGCCTCATTACAAATTCCACCGTATACTTGTCACCTGGGGACCTGTTGGGTTCCTCTTCATCACAATCAGGTATAGGGTGTCCTTATTTAATATTCAACCCATAACTTGTCACCAGGGGGACCTGTCGGGTTCCTCTTCATCCCAATAAGTTATTGGGTAGCCTAATTAAAAATTCGACCTACACTTGTCACCAGGGGGGACCTGTCGGGTTCCTCTTTATCCCAATCAGTTATAGGATAGCCTAATTAAAATTTCGACCCTACACTTGTCACCAGGGGGACCTGTCGGGTTCCTCTTCATCCCAATTAGTCATAGGGTAGCCTTATTAAGAATTCGACCTACACTTGTCACCAGGGGGACCTGTCGGGTTCCTCTTCATCCCAATTAGTCATAGAGTAGCCTCATTACAAATTCCACCGTACTTTTGTCACCAGGGGGACCTGTCGGGTTCCTCTTTACCCCAATTAGTTATAGGATAGCCTAAATAAAATTTCGACCCTACACTTGCCACCAGGGGGACCTGTCGGGTTCCTCTTCATACCAATCAGGTATAGGGTGTCCTTATTTAATATTCAACCCATAACTTGTCACCAGGGGGACCTGTCGGGTTCCTCTTCATCCCAATTAGTCATAGGGTAGCGTCATTACAAATTCCACCGTACTTTTGTCACCAGGGGGACCTGTCGGGTTCCTCTTTATCCCAATTAGTTATAGGATAGCCTAAATAAAATTTTGACCCTACACTTGCCACCAGGGGGACC
>JASXSY010000678.1:0-14484 GCA_034509805.1 Sipha maydis | reverse complement strand
AAAGAGAAAAAAAAATTTAATACCATTAATTGTAAATACAAATACCATAACAAACCACTTTTATTTCGTCCGTATTGCATTCACAATAAAAATTCACTAGTTGATCAAGTAATTTTTTTAATTCATCTATGCTATTACATTCTTCATTATCTTCTAACGACATATTTATAATTATTACATGCTGAGCCAAAAGAATTAGCTCTTCCAGTGGCTCCTAAAAACAATAAGCAAACATAAAAATAATTAATGTAACAGTAAGTTTTGTTATGAGACTCTTTTTTCTAATTAAAGTGTCTTTATTTGTAAATCATACAACACAACATATTAAAAGGAATGAAATAATTGGGAGGAGAATAATTCTAAATTACTATTTATATTATTCATTGCACTTACATTGACAATATGTTTATTATCTTTTCCTAAGACAATAGATTTATCAAATTTTAACGATTGTTTGTTGTCTGCAACACGTCTATTACACCATATACTAATATGGTCCAATAATAAGCTATTGACACATATGCATAATTCATTGTTGTGTGAAGTCACTTTAGCTAATCCTCGATAAAGTGTTTGTTTGATTTCTGATTTTTGAAAAAAACATGTTTTAAGTATATCCAAAATTTCCAAGCAAATTGTTTTATTGTTATCTGAAGAATCCTCATTATCAACAGTTGAATGAATGTCAACAGAATCTCGATCAAGTATAACCTGTAATTAAAGTGGTATTTTAATCCATTAAAGGAATTTTTTGTTTTCCTTGTTATATAGTACATTTTTTATTATTATTTGTAAATTTTTAAAAATGAGATGAATTTAAGAATATTTTTGAAGAGGTAATTTAATAATTAATTTCAAATCATAGTTACTATAAATTAAAATATGAAATAACAAATTCACTTATAATTCTTTTTTCAGCTATGAACATGGCAAATTTGGAATTAATATACATGACGATTTATGTTTAAAAATACTTAATCAATTATTAAATAGAATTTTCAAGTTTAACTATATATGAGGTTATGAAAATATTAAAGCTAATATTAAGTTATATTTGATTAGTCATTAATTATATTTTGTTATTAACTATTACTTTAAAGACATTTTTATTTATTTTAATATTACACCTCAAGGTAAAAAAATACAGTATAATAATATATAATAATAATCATGATAGTAAATTAATTTATTAAAAAAGAGAAATAAATTAAGATTTTGAAGTTAAAATAATTAATAATAAAAATTATATATTCATAACAATATAGGTTATTTTAACTAAATTATACAATGGATGTTAATCATTTAAAGAACAATTACTTTATAATTTAAACTCGCAGTCAATATACATTTAAGTAATAATATGGTATATAAAGTTACCTGAGTAAAAAGTCCAGGCCAGGAATCTTGACTGTTTGTATTTTGACTAAGAGCATTAAAATTATTTACACGTACACTGCATAATATTTCAATGAATCCTAAAACTGCACAATGTCTTAGCTTATAATCCCTATAAATAATTGGTTTTATATTTATTATGTTAGAAAATGGTATAATGCATATAAAATAAATAATACAATATTAGTAGAGTACATTAATCAAGGGACTTCTACCCAAATATAAACTTTGGTAACATGCATTAGGATAATCTATAAATATATTTTACTTTGACAAGAGTTCTTTTCGTAAAATCATAATAACATTATCTCGTAAATATGTTGATATCTTGAGTACAGGCATAACAGCACAAGTTACTTTATCTGTCATACCAACTGGTATATCTTTAAATAACCTCAATAGTTCAGTATTATTTTCAATAACAGCAACCTTCTGATTCTTACAAAGTTTATGTAAACATTCTAAAAATTATAAAATTTAATTTTAAAAGTCAAAAATAAATAATGAAATTCTAAGTTACCTAGATATTGGCTAGATGTTGGGTTGGATGTAATATAATCAGTCAACTTTCGCAAAACACTTCCAGTAATAAATGATCGTTTCTGAACTAAAGACACTATGATGAACAAACCAAGTTGATGAATTTTGTTGGTAATTTCAACATTTTCTACAAGTAAATACAAGATTAATATATCATTTAATATTAATCATAAATATAAAAACAATTTAAGTGTACTTTTGAACACAGAAGAAGTAGATCCAAGAAGTGATAAACCCAAATTGACTAAACCCTTAAAAACTTTTTCATAACTTGATATTCTAAAAAATTAATAAAATTATTGAAAAATAACTATTTCATACAATTATTTATTTTGAATACATACTCGCTTTTTATAAAGACTTGAAATTGTTCATAAACATTATAAATATCTGTATAATTGATTTTCAACCAAAATGAATGTTTAATGTTTTCAACTTCTGACAGTGATTGTACAACAAGCTTTTTTATCAAACCAATAACCTAAAAATATACATTGATTTAGTTGTTACAAAAATAATATACATAGATTGTTGTGGGCAAAATCAGATATTTTTATAAGATTGAAGTACCCATGCTAAGTCAAGCAATTCTGATACTTATTGTACTTAGAAAAATTAAAACCATACTATAGAGCTAATTTAACTTATTTTACTTTTAATTTGTGTATTTATAACATTTTTATAGTCATTGACAAAATAAACAATGTGATTGTTAATATTATTTTAGTAGTATATATTACGAGGCTAATAATATTAATTTTAAAATAACCTATATACCAACACAAGTTTAGTTGATCACTAGATGTACATTAAGAAAATATTTATAAATAAACTTTAACTTAGCTGAGATCCAAATAAAAATCATGAATTAAATTTTCCCTCGATAATTTTACTTACAATACTTTCATAAGGTCCACAGCAAGACATAGTTAATAAAAATGATAACATAAATGGTCCAAATACCATATTTGGAGCACCAACACTATTTTTAATATATTTAGTTATATCACTAACAAATGAAGAATGAACTTTAGCAAAGTCTTCTAAAAGAAATAATACTGTACTCTCTGCTTCTAACAAGTCTTTTTTTTCAGTTACTTCTAAAATAACAAAAAAAAAAAAAAATATTAGATAATATGTAAATATTTTTTTTATTATAAACAGACTACCAATTTCAAATGCATTAGATTCCTCTTCTATTAGAGATTTGTCATCAAAATATTTTTGCAGTGTGCAAAAAAGATTTAAAAAGTCTCCACTTGAACAAAAATGTAATATTTGTTGAACAAGAGGTGGAATTTCTTGAGGTTTCATTTGACCAAAATTTGAACATAAAGTCTTAATTACTAATTCATGTTCTTTATCTGTTAATGGTGTTCTCCTATAATACAAAAACAACTAATCTTATACTATGTACATATGGATATGTATATATATAAAATGGTTTATATTCTAGTTATATAGTTTAATTAAAAAATAAATACCCGAACATTAATGCAAGCGCTACTGTAATGTTAGTTTGCATTTTGTTACGGCATATATCAGTAATGATCATTTCTTTATATTCAGCACCACTCATTTCTAGTCCTTCAGTTGACAGTAATTTTACTTCAGATACTATTTTTAATATCTGAGGAATCAATTCTTTCCAGCTTAAATTGAAAAATATAATAATCAATTTAAAATAACTAAATAATAAAAAAAAATGTATAGGTACCTCTGCATACAGTTTTCATTTGCATTTTCAATATCTTTTTTACACATATTTATAAACTTAATTAATTGCTCTGTTGATAGTTTATTTAACTCTAATGATAATCGACCAATCAAACGAACTTTCATCTTCTCGGGTATTTCTGTAGTATTAATTGCATTCAATACATATTCATATACCTGAGTAAAAAAAATAATTTAATTTTATTTCCAAAACCTTTATAATTTTATAAAATACATTTACAAATTCTCCAGTTATTATAATTGGCTAAATATATATGTATACATTACTTTTTCAACAATTTTTTGAGCATCAGGTTTAACCGAAAGTCCAACCAATACATACTCCAATACTTTAGGACCATCTTCATGATCTATTTTTTCATCTATCAATGCATAAATCTACAAAAATATTAAAAGAATAAAACTATTGATTGTTATTTTATAAGCAATTTTGTTTTATTGCGGATGAGGAGTAAAAAAAAATATAAATTTGATAAAAGAAAAAGTATGATTACTGTAAATGATAACCTAAAGAAGCCAAGTTTAGAACGTACAAACTAAGTATATAATTATGACATGGAGTTCTCCGAGGAATCAATTATTAATCTAAGCTTTTATTAATAAAAACTGGAAAAGAACAATAAGAGGTTGAATGAAAACTTGGATCTACATCAGATAGCAATTGTTGAACATTTTACCATAATAATATTATACCAACTTATGGTATGCTGGAAATGTGATTTTCTTTGTGTACATACTATTTATAGTGTAACAATTAAATATCAATCAAGAACCACGCCTTTCCAGTAGTTCTTTAAGATTAATCACATCAAATAATGTACTTAAATGTACTCACAGTATCCAAATCAAGCACTTCGCTAACAAACGATTGGAACTCTTCAAAATCTTCACTGCTGTTGAGTCTTTTATTCGCCAGATCGACGAGACTTTTAATTTGATCACCACTCATTTTTAAAACTGTTATGTACTCGAACCGTACAAAATACTTCCTCAATGGTAAACACTTAACATGTATCTATTACAAACTTTTACAAAAAATTGGGTAAGATTTACATTGGGGCCATTAGTTCTCGTATGTACGAATAATAGTTCATAGTATTTTAATGGGAAAAAAATAAAATGTATTAGCGATAGAACGGGTGAATAACGAACGGAAAACATTGTTTTCAGTTAATTATTTATTTAATATGATAACAACAACAGATCAAACGAATTGGAATTTGGAGGGAAATTAGTGATTGTACAGATAACACAGACGTTGTTGATAGTGATATGATAAGAGTGATAAGATATTTTCATAAGATTGATTGCCCGAATAAATATACGCATGCACAGAATTATGATTGATATATAACAAGATTATATTATTATCATCATTATTATTATTATTATTATTACTGAATATATTTCAATGAATAACATTACATTTATATTTAATAATGAATACTATTATATCAATAATTGATGTATAAAAAATTATAAATTATAATAATACTACGGTTAGGACGTACAATACTCATCAAAGGTATTTATTTGAAATGCTTAATTTTAAATTCTCCGTATTTTATTGAAATTTTATAATAATAAATATAAAACACAAAGAGCATAAAAACTGTGCATTAAATCACAATAATTTAACTAGAAAATGCTTTGGGTACCTAATTTTTGTAACCCCGAACATTACGCTTAAATTACGTCACTGGTTCCCCTATCATCAGACTGTTTGTCCATAACCAGGATTATTATATCTCAACGCATAACATGATATTCAACATTCGAATTGCAATCCAATGAATGTTCAAGTTCATTAGAACGTATGCAACAATTATATACACTTTTTATTTTTAAACCAAAATTAACTTCTTAATACTAAATTATAGCCGTATTGGATTAATGGATTAGGGTATTTCGATTATAAAAATTGATAATCGCTCAAAAAAAAAAAAGAGACACTCGGAGAGCCGACAGTTTAGTATTGTTACTGTTTAATATTCGAATAAAATAGGTACCTATTAATGTAATTTAAAATAATTTTAATGATGTTAAAAATTGGAGTAACTATCTTAATTAAATTCACACGTACATTCAATATTCAGTACACGTATATACGGTAAATGGTTGGTGTACGATGACACGCGACCATGCGAAATGAAAACCCGGGTCAATTTCAAAATTTAACAGCCAAATTTTGATCGTCAAAGTAGCATTTTCGATCAAGACGAATATAAATATAAATATTGCAGACTGCATAATTACACTTAAGTTATTGACCACGGCGATCCATCGTTAATCGATGTTTGATTTTGTAATATGTTTAATTGTAATTCAATAACTTCACAATAGCTTGACAATTGAAATACTAAGTGTCCTAATATCTGTAATATAGATCGATGTGCGCGCGTGATATTAAATGGCATTTACGGTTTCAAAAAAAATCCAGGAGTGCTTTTATGAGGAGCGATCGCTACGGACGCCTTAGCTTCCTTTTTCACTTGTCCACAAAGAAAAATAACCTACCCGAAAACCGTACAATATTGAAACCGGTGCCCGATTTTACTGGGCTGCAATGCACCGAGGACCTTGAAGTTGATATATTTTTAATGGCCTCAGATACAGGTCCTCTAGGTTCCTTAATCGGGATATAACAATACGATATATAGGTATATTAAAAACTATAACGGGTATATTAAAAAACGAGAGTTTCTTGTAACTCTTCGTGTTTACAGTATTTCGTTTTAACACTTAGTGTTGTCGATCGTGACCTCTCCAGACTGAAAGCAAACCAGGCGCGTACGCAAAAACAGATTTGGGGTTGGGGGAGGTATGGATCGTACACGTGTTCGCACTTGTGTAATGTATAAACCGTTTGTACTGGTATTCAATGATTTTCCTGTATTTCGGGTGGACGAACCCATTGTGTACTCGCCCGAAGCCAACACTGATTGAAACATATATATTGTTAAACGATGTGATAACGGTGTGCGGTGTGTCTCGCAGGGCCACTCACGACATGGTGGAGCTGGACGGCGGGTTGCTCGTGCTGGGCGGCAACGACAGCAACTCGAGCCTGCACTCGACGGAACGGTACGACCCGCGGATCAACCGGTGGACCATGTCGACGCCGATGCCGACGCGCCGCAGCTCGGTGGGTGCCGCGCTGCTGTACTGCTTCAACATGGACGCCAAGCTGACGATCGCGGCCGCGGCGGCCGCGGGGAACGGCGCGCTAGGCGCGACGGGCGGCCAGTGCGCGGCCGGTTCGGGCGCCGCGTCCGTCACCCACTCGCCGTACAAGTCGACGGCCACGTCCGTATGATTGCCGTGGTCGACCTCCAGCGGTTGGCGGTCGAACAGTACCGAACGCTCTCACTCGTTGCCCAACTAGTGACGCGCCACGGCGGCGGCGGTCCGAGCGAAGAAAAAACCCGCCGTCGCGCCCACCGCACTCGTACACCACCCTGCTCTCCCGGCCCTAAAAGCTGCCGTTCGCAACGGCAACACGCGGAACCGGTGGCCACACGTCTCGCGTACGTCGACATTAGCCCTCCCCCCCCCTCCTCGGAACGGTAAACGTTGTCGTTATGACGCGGTGTGTGATGGCAAGTTGTCTGTCGCCGGTGCGCGCCAAAGCGTTCGTCGTCGATTCGACTGGCCGCCTCTCCTCTCGCTGTCGCCTCGCCTGGCGGTACCGATACGTGTTCTTCCCGCCGTCGCAACAATCGTCTTATTTCCGTTATCACGTCCGGACGAGACGTAAATCATTGACCGACCGACAAATCGTGTACCGCACCTGTTGCTGATGTGCCCCCGCGCGTGTTCGCTTTTCAATCGTGTGATCGTTTTTTTTTTTTTTTTTTTTTCATAAACTAAAAACATTACACCTAATTATATATATATGTACACTCGGAAACCCAAACGAATTTCGGACGGACAGACTGCCGATCAGAATTATCTACTTACACGATATTCGATATTGTTAATATTACGCACCGCATCATTCGGGGGACCAAAATATTCTCATCTCGTGTAAATACAACGCATCCGTGTGTTAAGATAAATTACGTAATAATATAACTACTTAATATTGATTCTTATTGGTTCCTAATAAAACTATCGTTTTTTTTTTTTTTTTAAATAAAAAAACCACTTTTTTTATACCAACAGATACAACGCAAGTCCTTTAATTATGTACGTATATATACATATATATGACATTTAGCTTGTCAAATTGTTTTTTTTTTTGCGATTTTGTTATGTATCCTATACGTTGTTCGTATTATTATTATACCTACCGTTTACTCTCATGGATAATAATATTAACTTGTTTGCATTATATTGCCTGTACAATGAACTATTTTATTTTAGAATTAAGCAATAATTTGTTTAAAATAATAGAATAAACTTTGTGATAATAGTGTGCATTTTGAAACTGAGTTTTACACCTTATTGATTCGTATTATTTTCAAATACGCTGCATTACTAAATAAATCATAATTATCTCCAAAATGCCTGCGGTAAACAGTTTGATAAGATCAGTAAACTATTGCAACATAACTCTGATAAACTAAGTTATCTGTAATAACTGTATTCAAAATTTAAACAACCACAATCAATTTTCTACTTCAATATATTCTAATAATGATACAAAAATAATCTACAATTCATAAACAATATTTTTAAGTTACAAATTAAGTTTTAGTCATTAAAAAATTTAATTTGTCACCTAACTAACGATAATCTACTTTAATGAGTCATTGAGTCAATGCCATATTAGTTTCAGAATTATTATTTAGTACAGAAGTATTTTCAAGAACATGATTTTTAATAACCTTAATTTAAGTACAAAATAGAATGAAAAGTAATAAAAAAAAATTTGTATTATTATGTATTAATTTCCCTTAATCTTTTTGTACAGTCAGTTTTTACCTTAATAAGTCGACTACAATATTATTTGCAATACTGCCAACGTTTTCATTGGATTGAACACTAATAACTGACTCATAATTTGATTCTATGTTAAACGATCCGCCTAAAATAATCATAAAAAATGTCACCCAATATTTTTTTTTACAATATAATTTTTATTATAATTATAGCTTTTTATAAACTTTTTTTTTTATAACATTTTTGAATAATTAGATATTACAAATACAAAAAAAAAAAAAATTATATATAATAAAATAAGCCAATTTTATGTGAATTATTAATAATGAAACTATACAGTTTTATATGGAATACATTACAAACATTTAACATAACTTGTTTACTACAGAGATATAAATTCATCCAGTCTACTTCTTACTTTTCAATAATTTGTCGCTTTGTTCATCAAATGAGGGATCACTAATATTCAACATCAGACCATTTCCACTAAGGTACACTCTGTTTTGAGAAGTGGCAATCTAAATAAAATATGAATAAATTATTAAATAAACTTTATTATTATAAGCTATCTAAGCATACCGTTCTGGAAATATTCTGTGCAGCTCTGATCTTACGAAGTTTCAAATAACCTGGATTTCGACCAACAGCTTCTCCTAAGTAGACATTTCAGTTAAGGCAAATTATTTAAATCAATAATATTTTAAATGGGAACCGGGGTTTAAGAATATTATATAGTAGATGGATAAAAAATTAATATTATGTTTACAATGTACTTTATAAAAGTACAATAATGAACAATATAAAATTTATATGAGTTATTAAATAAAATGAAACAAACATTTTTTTTTTAACTCATAGTTATAAAAACATTTTATACTATATTTAAATTTTTCTATCAAAATGACAGTCAGTCTCTGTCAACATCTATTTCACATTGAAGGGTGTATGTAGTGGAGTACTACATGTAATATGCAATAAGAACATTTTCAAGTGTATGGACTTTACTCACAGTGAGGTTGGTCTGGTGGGGAGCAGTGTATAGCAACCAGAATGATGGTAGAAGAGAGATACAATAGAATTAATTTTGCAAAATGTTTTTTGCACTAAGCCAGGTTCAAACTGATGACTGTACACATTATAGTCAAATGCATGACCATTGCACCAAAATGCTCTTTATATTTAAACCAATATGATGAAAATTAAAGAGAAAGATATTTTTTATGAGAGAATAGCATATATTATTGTAGAATAACAACTAATAAAGTATTTACAAGGGATAGATACATCCACTTTTTTATTAGAACCTTTTCAAATGTATTTATTGCTAAACAAAACACATACTTTACAAAATTCTTTGAATAATAGAAAGTTAGAGTATATAAGTTAGAATAAGCTAACTAAACAAAACATGTAATTTTTATTTTGATACGAAAGAAAAGTTGTGATTTAGAGGGGTTATCTAAGAAATTTAGAGTAAATCATACTTCAACTTATATTCAACTATTTTAACATTAAAAAACTTTCCAATGCTAGGAATTTCTGTTAATTCAGTTGCATATTCTAAATTAACTGACACCTTAGTATAAAATATGCTATGCATTAAAAGGATATCATTTTTGCTGCTTCTGCTTCTCCTTCAGCTTGTAAAATCTTTTGTTGACGTTCTTGTTTGGCACGTTCAACAAAGAAGACAGCACGCTGAGCTTCTTGGTGGGCTACTTGTTTTGCCTCTACAGCTGCTGTATATTCTTTGCCAAAACTTAATTCAGTTATGGAAACATCATCCAAAATAATGTTAAAATCACGAGCACGATCAACAAGTTGTTTCCTAATGAGTAGTGAAACCTGTAAAAATATAAATACAATATTACATATATAAATTAAGATTTTACAAAGAAAAAATAATATAAATTACAATAGTAAAAATATAATTAAATAGCTACGTAGTACTTTTTTTTTGGAAATAACATAATTTTAATATATATGAATAGAAATAATAATAACAATAAACAAATACAGTTTAGGATGTTAGACCATAGAATTATACTTAAATTATTTATACTCCAATTTGCTATAGGATTTCTGACTTAAAGCTCACAGGCAAAAAGTATCTGACAATAATCTGATGACTCCATTTTTACAAGTTAATTTATAATGTTAAAATTGAATATGACTTCTATCTCTAATAATAATAACTTAATTTTGTCCCTAATGTAGACATGTAATAATTGCAATCATATATTAATAATTATTATATTTTTTATTTTATTACAAGAAAATACTTTAAACAATAAAATAAACTAATAAAACTACTTGTATAAATTATTTATAATTCCTAATAAAGTCAAATTTGAATTAATATTTCTACTTTTTAAATATATTTAGGAGGGCCATAATAATTTAATATTCAGGTTAAATGTGTGGCCTACAGGAAATAATTCTCAAAAGACCTCAAATATAAATGTATGAATTATAAATAATAAAATAAAAATGCTGAGTCTATACGCTCAACTATAATCGGTATCATAATGTACATTAAAACAGTAGTGGGTCAGGTAAGAAATGCCAGATAATGGTCGGTAAAATAAGAAACGCTAACCATGATAAGTGAAGATAAGACATACATGAATAAAAATCACCTTTATTTGAACATTGGGGTTATTTATTAATTATTAGTTAATTATTTTAGTTTTCTGTTTTCAGTATTTTTTTTTTGTTGGTATTAAATTTTAACTTATCAGTATAAATATACTGGAAGTTGTTCAAACATTTAACTCTTATTTTGATTTTCAAAATTATTTAGAGGAATACAAAAAAAATTCTCTTGTTTTGTTGTAATTTTTCAATAAACGATTGTACCACTTTAAATATAGCTCAACTGCAGATGCATAGAAAATCATATTAAATATAATGAATATAAAAAATATATAACATGGTTATATCCTGTATGTATCCACAACATTAGATCGGAGTTTGTTTTATGATGTAAAACAATTATTAATATTAATTAACTTTTAATAAATAACCTAATAACTTACTTAGAATAACAAATTATTTATATGGAAATAAAAATAAAATAAAACTCTGCCAGAACAAAAATCATATAAATTATATTAAAAGTATATAAATTACCTGTTGTCTTTGGGTAATAAGTTGTGATGCATTATATTTAGCAACAACTGATTTTAAAACTTCATTACAAATCGAAGGTAAAACTTTCTCATCATAATCAATACCTAAATGTTGGTACATATCTGGTAATTTTACAGCATCTGGACGAGATAAGACACGGAGAGAAATGTTGACCTAATAAAAAACAAAATTAACTAGTTTTAAATGAAAATGCTATAATATACTGTTATAATATTACCATTTGCAAGTCTTTAGAACCAGTAGGAGAAGAAATTTTTCTAGGCCTTGATCTGATATCGAAAATAATAGGATATTGGAACCATGGTAGACGAAAATGTAATCCTTCTGGGTATACTTCTCTTTGTATACCACCAATACGGTTAAACATAATAGCACGGTGACCACCTTCAACTGCAAATACATCAAGTATAGATATTAGATTTTAGATCAATACCAAATTTTAAAATACTAATGGTTTTTTATACAGTCTTTAATGTAATACGCATTGTAATCAACTAATATAATAAATTTCACTTTTTTAACAATGTAATCAAATGAAACTAGTTAATTTATGACAATGAACATATAGCAGTAAACATTTGCTTCATACAAATGGCATACTATTTTATCAAATAATTTATAGCAGCTCTTATGAAAAACTAATTAACCGAGGATAAAAATAACTCATTATAAGTATTAAATAATGTAACATAAAATAAATAGAGTAATTTACAATGACTAATAAAATTTAATTCTAGAATTTAAGTGAGTAGACTATAAAAAAATTGAATAATACCTTTAAGTCAGGCAACATTGATAATTTATCAGTGAAGTTATAGATCCCTAGTACAAGAATATAAATATCATGCCTAAAATAGATGTTTACCCATGCATAAATAATAATCCCAGCCAGAGATTAAAATGATATAATCCTCCTTGGAAACTGACACAAGAATGTATTAATTAAAACTATAACCTTAACTCTAAATGGAATGATGGATGGGAACTAAATAACATAATTGAACCTATGGAAAGGGTTTTGGATTTCCAATTATCTCGGAAAAAATGGGAGACCTTTAACAAATTTAGGGCTGGTCACAAAACAAATATAATATAAATGGAATTATAGATACACCAAAATGAGACTGCGAATATGATACTCAGATAGCTTATCATATGATGGAAGAATGTCCAGTGCTCAACATACAAGACAAAATGAAACATATCCATAGGTTTACAGTATCAGCAACAAACTAATTCATCAACCTGGACAATATAATTAAAGACAATGCAAATACAATCTCAACTTCACCAATCATTATTTGTATATTCCAACTTCTTAATTTTTACTATGTTTCTACATTTTATTGATTTATATCATCTATTAATATTTTTAAATAGTAGTATTGGATTTAACCAATCAACCAATTATCAGTGTACATATGCAATACGTAATCAATAAAACAACTAACAGATTTCATACAACAAGAACATTGATGAAAGTTTGAAAAAAACTGGTAGGAAGAAAAAATTGAAAATTTTAACATTAATTTACAACGAAAGAAGTAAAAAAATATCGATATTTACTTGTGAACATGGAATTGGCAAAACCGTATGCAGCGATGCCGACACCAGCGACTAGTTTTACACCCAAACTCAAACCTTTAGCCGCTCCCATTTTGTTGATCATATCGTTCATTTTGTTGTCCATAATTGTTTTTTAGAAGATTAAACACTTTTGTGAAACTTAATTGTTAGCAGTAAGGTAAGTCGGATACAGGAAAATTGTTATGAAAAAAACGCGTGAAGTGAGAAATCATATGAGAAAATAAAATTTTCCTTCGTATCACATCTACCGTACATAACCTCTAAATGCACCGGTCCAACCGCGGTATCACTTAGCGGTACAAAAGTGGTTCGCAAAGTGTTGCGTCGCTAACAGCTACGGCTGTTGGTTTATCAATTTGAAAATCTATCGAGACAAAATAATTATCATGAAAAATCCAATGTCTAAAGACTCGTCTTAATTCACTAAAATAATATAATTTTAAGTATAAAAAAAAAATGTATGCATTTGATTGATTAACAGATATTGGAACCAGTGACTTAGGTAAGTGGGTTGGGTTCACCTCTTTGCCAAAATCCCAGCTTGTAAATAAATAGGTATTAATAAAAATAATTACCACTCAAATATATATCAAAAATCTTCTCCCATGATTAGTATTTACCTACGTCCTTGATTGATATTATTATATGAATGTGTAAATTATGTATGCTATTTCTAATCTTATGTTAATAAAGTTGAGTTACAAGAAATAGTTATATTGTCATGCTTGTGTGGCGTAGCGGTATCGTTCATATACTAGCGTTTTAATAATGTATTGCACTACCACTGTTACCAACACATAGTTACTGCAAAGACTATATGAAAATATATAAATTCATATAGGCTGTGGTTACTGTAAGCAGCTACGAAATAAATTCTTATTCTGGCCGGCCAAAAAAATTTTATCGTTATAATCAATGTAAATACTTGACATTTTCACCAAATGTTGAGATTAGCGTTCTCTATACACCGTTAAATTTTCAAAGTATTTTGACTTTTATTGAGCTATTTATAGACAATTGAAGTTTTCAATTTTTTTAAGTATTTTTTTTTTAAAATAACAATAAAATATTTTTGGCCGGCCAGAAAATCTTGAAAATTTAATACAAGGTTTCTTATCAGTTCCTTAACTGATAAAAAAAAATCTAAAATCGTAAGTCACAATTTTTTTTTATAAGTGCTCAAAGTTC
>JASXSY010000677.1:0-78665 GCA_034509805.1 Sipha maydis | reverse complement strand
ACATTGGATTTTCTACCGGTGGAAGTAGATATCATACATTTTACTAAACACATCTTAAACTTTGAATTGGTGACCGTCAACAATTTTTAAAATTTCCAATGCGGCCATCCTAATTAATTGATGACCACTGCCATAGGGGTCTATGGCTATACGTAATTAAGTTTTTTGTTCATATGTTATAAACGTCATTACGTTTTATTATACAGGACCAATTTTTTTTTTTTTTGTTCATCACTTAATACGTTTACCACGATTCGATCACGTACCATTGATTGATAAAAACAAGTATACAATACATTTGTCACGTTTAAACACAAAACGATAAACTATGTATTATGATTAACACAGTCTCAAACACATTAACTATGAATGTTTATTGTTGATGTAAAAACGATTTTTTTTTTTCAATTATGTCGACGAATGTGCATAAGAATTTATTATTTATTCTTAATCAGGAATATTGTCGTTTTCGTTTGTAATACAACGTAGAGGTTTCAACGTGTTTCGACTTATTCATTGTCATAATCTTGTTTTTATGGTTTTTAGTTTGGAAAACGATCTTCCGCAATGTACTTTTGTACACGTTTACAACAACAGTTTATGTACATTTATGCGCCGAATATAGATTAGTGAACGCAGCTGTATGGAAGTTATACTTGTATAATAATTTCGTACGACACATGGTCTACGTTAACAACAAGTGGAATTTTTATATTCATTTGGTTTCGGTGAATATTATCGATCATTATTTGACTTTTACATAATACGTCTTCATCGTCTTCAGTCACTTCAGATGTTAAGTGTTATTACAGTGTTGTAACAGTTTTTTATTTTTCATATTATGAACTCTGATTTATAATAAAACATTTTTTTCCTGAAATATTGGAGAAAAAAGCACAATATTCAAGGGGCCTTATTGGAAGAGTCTCACCAACTTGTCCTTTATATATATAAAGTTTTCAACGGAATCGGAAAAAGTGTACGTTCGATTTAAAATCCTTCTTCTCGATTCCGAAGAATTATTTTTATCGCGTTAACTTACTCTGTAACAATACTTCTCTAATAATAAAAAAAAAAAAACTTTTGAGAATATAATTTCTTATGTTTGTTTGTGCAGAAGGTTGTAACACTCAGATTTTCTTATATATTGGCTCGTTGGGTTGCCACGAACTTCAACAAAACCATAATATTATAAGCTGAACTGACAAGTGACGAGTGTCTTACTAATATCATTGCAGATTAAAAACCAAATATAGTTCTTTTATCGTATACGAAATATTGCCTGTTATTGTGTGCATATTGTTCATAATGTTTATAACGTACAATAGGTTTTTTTTTTTTTTTTTTGGAATTCACATCAATTTCTGAGAATAAATTCAAATTAATGGATCAGCCCAGTTATATCGTAAACGACTGAAGAGGTGATGGTTTTGGAAAAAACTTTAAATCATATTGGAATTATAAAAATAAAATGAAGAAATATAAACAGGTCGTGTCGTTTCCCACAAAAGTCTACACCGATTATAATATTCAATAACGAATATCGACCGGTTAAAATAACATGTTGTCGTCGATCAAAATATGTTTCGATCAACGTTTCCTTAATCTGATTTTAATAGTCATCAGAACTCGGTCAATTCTATTAACATTAATATTGAATTGCATTACGTCAATATTTCGTTTGAAATCATCATTCCGGAATAATTGTGATAGAAAAAAAAATGAGAAAAATTCTACTCGACATAGTAACTCGAAAATAAATTAAACTGAACGATTCGTACAATTTAATCATGATAAAATGAACTATTTTCATCGTTGTTATATCTTTCGGGTAAAAATGTATTTTTCATTTTTACGTAGAGAGGACAGATTTTTCTTAAAAATTATATATTTCAATTACTCAATAAAATAATAAACTGAATATTATACTATAAACTGGTCATTTCAACATTATCTAAACCAGTGGTTCCCAACCTGGGGGGCGTATACACATCGATGGGGAGGCACAAGCAGTCATCACAAAGTAAAATTTTTATTTATCAAATTTTATTATATTTAAAATGAAGAGAAAAAATGAAAAATGTATAAAGACTGGTTATCGTTATAGATAATAGAATATAGGGTCGTTAAAGTCGATAAAGTAATCGATAAAGATTACAAGTGTTTAGCCATAGTGCACCATGCTCTAATATAGAAATTGCTTGGATGTTAAATCTGACTTGAGGTGTTCTTTATCAAACATCGATCCGAACTTAAAAAAATTGTCCAAAGAAAAGTGTTGTCAGCCTTCACATTAAATGTTAATTTCATTATACATTCTATTATTTATATTTTTTACTAATTTATTTAATTACTCACGTCAATTTATAATTCCACTATAATACTATATTATTTACAGTTATTTATATTTTATAATTACTATCATCAATAAAAAAGTAGTCTTTTCGAATATTATGTAGATTATTTGTAAAATGTAAAGTAAACAAAAAAATTATAATTTTTTCAATTTATAGGTAGGGGGGGGGGGTGAGATTTTTGAAAATCTACAAAAGGGGCATATAATAAATAAGGTTGGGAACCACTGATCTAAACACTATGCAACTATGATAATGTCAAACACGTTTAATTTACTTAACATCGTATCCCCTTTCCTCTGAACGAATCGACGTTAACATTTATTTTGTTCTACGATTGGTTAAAGCGGTTTACAGGAATAAAATAATAGTCTACGGAGAATATGGATTGATATTCGTTTTACGTGATGATATCACGGTTTAAATTAAACACAATTTTATATTGTATCAAAACTTCAAAACTATTAGAACAATCGGTATTCCATTTGATTGCACCAAATGTCCATAGTAACAGAAGTTTTTTTTTAGCGGCAGTTCACTCATGTGCAATTTTTCCCATCAATTACCGAAACGTTTGACCTCGAACGTGATTCAGAGTGCTTAAAGTTGAACTTTTTTTTAACTGCACCCAAACGTCGAGAGCAGCTGTTATAGTCCAATAGATGAAAATAATTGAACATAAACGACTCTAGAACAGGTAAATTTGGTCTTTATATTGCAGTGTTCGTAAGAACAAGAATAAATTTAAAAAAAAAATTGGGGATATTTTTAGAGTAAAACTTAGAATCAAAAATTGTTTGTCTGATGAAATAAGTAAATATTTCGAGTGATACAACTAATGAAAATATGTAAGTTCCGGTTGTTTGAAAGTCATTTCGACTAGCATTTATTTTATTTTTTAATATTCACGGTTACAATAAACAAACAAAAACGAATAATATCGAGAACATTGAAAATAATTTTATTTTTATTTTTAATCTCTAAGATATTTAAATTAAACTTTATATTGAATACGTGTCGGTTATTATTCATATTTTTAATTCGTCAGGAAAATAAAATATTTAGCTTTATTAGAACGTGTCATTAAAAATAAATGTTGTTCAAAAAAAAAAAAAAAAATCAAACTATATTCTACTTTTTATGAATAGCATTATGAAATTATTTAAATGTTTAAAAAATAATCTGAGAAAATGCTGTAAATTTAATGGAACGAAATCGTATGGGCACAATGTTTTCATTAACGTATAAATAAACGTAACGAATGCAAACATTACCTTAAATAATCAGAAAATTACAACGGCATTTTAAAATGAGACGATGCTTTACGGATCATAATCACGCAAATAATATTGAATGTATACAGTGTTGAAACGTCAAAATATAATACTGGCAATGCGGTTTTAATATAAGAAAATGTGTTAGAATAGATATTTAAACGGCATTAATATACTTTAGTTTAATTCTCGATATGACTCGTTTGATTAAACAAAGTTCCTACAGTTGACATAGATCGACCGCATTTCATCAGGACCAAAAGCAAGTTAATAGGCCCTAAAGTTTTTGTTCGAGTAAACCTACGTGATATTGATTGGTTCTGCAAATGTCATACCATATTTAGGTACCTTTGAAAACATGCAAACACGACTTAACTTTGCTAGACTTGTTCTGAGTTAAACACATATATATATAATTGATATTCATGTAACGGAAAAAAGGGGGATTTGAAAAAGGAGTAAACTTTGAGATCTTCGTGCAATCAAGTTTAGAAGGAAATTAAATAGCTTAAAATTATTATTTGATTCAAACATTTGATTGATTTTAGAACGAATACTATCATCGGTGTTGGTTATTTTTTAATCGTTTCATCACATCATATTAAGTTTAAAAGTTAATTGAAGTTTTGCAAGATAATTTATGTCATTGTGCTCAATATCAGAGCTTTAGTAATAATACTATAACATTACTGATCGTTCCAAGTGTTTATAGTTTGACCGTAAAGCCGGTACGTTTAAAAATCGTAAAACGTACATTGTACAACAACTGTATAACGATTAATGTGTACAAAAATTGGAGTATTTAAATGTACTGTGCTTTGTTTTGAATTGTTGAATTTGACAACTTTTTTAAAAATATTGTAGCTATACACGGTACACAATATATAGTAAAATATACAAAATTATTTAAAGTTCAAATTATTTTTTTCGTTAGATATCTGAATCGTTTTCAATGTTGTACACATATTGTATTACATTTTAATTGATTTAGTACTTTTAATATTTTCATAGTGAATATTTATATACTGTAGTATATTTTAACTATGTATATTAATTTACGTAGTAAACGAGTATAACGCATTTTTCATTTTTATTATTATTGAAAAAAACTGTGATAACGCCATAAGAATTATTATTATTATTTTTTTTTTTTTTTTATGAATATTTTGAACGAAAATTTATGTATAAATACATAATATTTTTTCATACCTTTGGTTAAAATTGAGAGTCCGTATTATTACACGCAGTTACAATTTACTTTATTATATAAATAATAACTTAAAGTTTTTTTTTTTTTTTTTTAATAATACCAATATGAATATCATAATAACGTAGATGCATTTATTATTTTGGTATGGTTCAATGTAATGAATGACCTTTAACGGAATTTTTGCTTTCGTTCCCTGAAACCATATTTTTTATTTCAAAATGGTGCAGTAATTGTAAAAAAAAAAAAATTATAAATCACGTAATTAAGCGATAATAATTTATAAATATGAAAAATGTATAAAAGTTCATGTGGTTTCTAACAGAAAATTGTCGAAAGATTTATTCAAACTCAATTAAACGATAATAGTACACAATAAAGAAGTTTAATAATGTTAAAAATAAAATTATTAAAAAATTGTCCACAAAGAATTCGAATTATCTGAAAATTCGTTCGCTGGAACATTTGTACGTTTGTCGAAAAACTAGTTATCCCGAATTTGTTTTGTTTATTTATAACTAAGCCGATATAAACCGATTAAAGGATAAAGTAAACAATATCGTAAAAATATAATAACATTAGCCTGCGGAAGAGAAGTTATTTATTTTTCCTTTAATAAATTAATAACAAATATAGTTGACCGGAACTACAATGTCTAAAACGAACGCTGTTTGCCGATAAATAAAATATACACATATGTGAGTGTGTTTATGTTTGTGTGTATGGTAAGTTCAGTTAGCTGTGTAGACTTTTTCAAATATTCTAGTTCAAATATATATATATATTATTAAATCATCGACTCCAATAAAACATCGAGTAATAATATTTAGCGAAAGAAACTTTTCGAAATAAAAAAAAACTTTTGCGGTTTTTTGAATTTCCTAACCTTGAATTATATATTGTTGTTTTTTTTTTATATATGTTTATTGTACACCGTAAATTGTATTTCCACGCTCTAATTTAGTCCTATCTAATGGTTTCTGTTTATATACAATGTAGTTTAACGTAAGTTCAGGAGAGAACTTGTGTGACCAATCAATAACTGTTGTTAAAGTGTAATTAATGAACAAGAAAAAATTAGCTGTGGCATATATGAGGTAAATTTAAGCGTAGGTTAAATTAAACTACTGGTAAAACATTGAAATGACAAATCGAAAATCGATTGTGTTCACGAAACATTTGATAGTAATGAACAAAGTTCAGTAATGTACGAGTTCGGTTTAACGATGGAAAAAAAACCTATTATTGCTGTTCGTTTCACAATCAGAGTGTAATGGCTAATGTGTTGGTTAACTGTATTTTTCTTTTTTATTTATTAGTTTTTTTTTCCAGTGAGTAGTAAAAAAAAAAAAAACACCAAGCATTTGTAAAATAAACTTTTGGTATCGAAAACCGAACAGCTCGAATGTACTTCGGAAATATAATGACTTGAGTATGTATAAGTTATTTGTACTATTGATCATTAAAAAACTCGATTACATAAGTTTGGCGTAACTAAATCGTAAAATGCATTGACAGCTGTTAAATTGTATACAGTAACATTTGCAGTTTGTATACTACGTACGACCAAGCAAAATTCCATTGAGGTTCATTTTTTAATGTAATGTGATCCTCGTAAAATGTTTATCAGCTGCACTTGGACTGGAACACGTACGTCAAAGTGGTTAGCACAAGGTTTGAAAAAAAATACGTACTGCCATCGTGTAAATATTAAACAATTACGCACACGTATTTTATTGGTTAATTTCATTAGCTTCGGACGCGCCAAGTCACGCATACATTAAATAATAACGAAAAATTAACGTGAACATAAAACTTACTGATTGTGCACATGCAATTCATGATCATGAATACAGGACGCTTGGTAATCGAGTAGAATAATAAATTCGTATAGACCAAATTATTTAAGAACAAGATCAAAGGTGTGGTAAAAAAAAATGCTTTTCGCATAAGAGATTATAAATGGTTCAATATTTGAATTGAAGTAAAAACAAAAAAAAAAAAAAACAAAAGATAAAGCTACCTACCTACATAGTACGCAATGTGGACATCGTTCTGCTCATCGGGACGGCCGGTGCATATTTAGACTTTTGTGTTCGTGTAAAATGAGTTAGCTCGATTCCAAGTCGAGAAGCAAAGAGGTTAAAACGTCCAATAGTTCTGGACGGATTACAAATCGGTTTCGAATTCCAAAACGACGTTGATAACATACCAGTCGGATGTTGCGAAATCATTTCGTTGACCAGCGTCCGAAAACCGTCTGCGACATTAACCACGTCATATTTTAAAAACGCACCCGTAATTTGTCGTGTTTCGCCAAATCCAAGTCGCGCGTGCGGATTATACGTGCATGCATATACGGACGATAAGCGTTTTCGGTCCATTTGTTCTCCGTGGGTCGAGGAGCGGTGCATAGGTACGCGGTATTGGCTCATTTATATCTGGTAATTGAATTTCGAGTTTACGTATCACAATGTGATTTATGCACGGCTTCAAATTCAACGTGAATAATTGTAATCCGTTAGACGACGTTACGCGGGACCCGGACGATAGCAATAATATTATTACGTAGTGTATCGAATACGATTATGTACGCGAACTGCTGTCGGAAACTGACGGAACACATCGATCTGTTGTGCGTTCGAGAAATCAATTACGGATTTTATGCGTTTCAAATATGAAATACGCGACGCACACGAGTTGTCTGGGTACGAGCGGATGTTTTTACATATCGTAATATTAAAAATAAAAATGGCATTGCGTTAATGTATTATACGGTAAAACAATGAAAATAATAATTATACAAATTAGAACAATAAGCTCAAACGAATTTATCAGATAATTTTATTTTCAGATTTCAATAAATGTGCTAAATCCATCAACCATGACATTAAACCAATTATACGTTGACCTAATCTCTAAATCTATCTGAACTACGAGATTCTATTCTTTTAAACCTTTAACGTGTAACACGAACCTCGTTTGCCCGTTTAAATATTAATATTTTCATCGTTCTGATGATTTTTAAATTAAATCGTAATGGACAACATTCAGCGTTGGGCGAGTACATCGGTGCTTTCGATTGATAAATACAAATACCGACAAAATATTAGTTAATGATAGATATGTCTCGTAACATACATCGCTGATGGTGTTGGACCGAATAACCTCAATAGTCAATCTGTACTTACAAATGTCAACAACATATTCCACCCGTTGTATCTATTAACATATTGTAAAATTTTTATGAACTGAACAAAGTTACTAATCAATTTCAAATCGATTAAAATGAAAATAAATAGCATACGTGCCAACGGAATTAATTTGTTCAAGACAAATGCAATTATTTATGTAAATCAATCATTATGACGTTTTCAACACGTTCCGAAATCCGACTACACATAACCATATAATTGAAAAAATAATGAGTTCAACTTTATATTTATCGCATCGAGTTAAAACAAAACTCGCGTTTCAACGTATCTGTAGCCCACTAAGAAAGTTACTCTGGGAGTTATTAATCAACACATTTGGCTTCAAAAATGTTACAGACATAATAACAACTTTCCAAATTAATTTTAACTTCCCGGAAACACATAGCATTGTTACTTCTAGCATAGACGATAGAATTCGTGGCGATAGGGTACAAGGGTGTGCAGAAATCAATAACGTATCACATTCGCCGGAGTCACGGCGTTTCAAAGATGAACGACGGTGAAATTTTGCGTTAATTGTATTATTTTAAACCGAACAGAGGTCGACTCTCTATCACTAACAGAGTTGTGTACGATTAACGTTGTTAACCGGGCGCCATATGATTTGAAACCGTACACAACCGATACGGGATTAATTGATGGGGAAAATCCGATCTTAAGCAAGTGATTTTTGAGTCAGCAATTTTATCTAAAAATTAATAAATGTCTAATCGAGCCACAAATCGAGGCGGTCTCGATCCGCGTCACCGTCACCCCCGTTGCGGACGAAACTTTCGTCCTGTTCTGTTTATACCTAACTAATTCATCGCAGCCTTGAATATTGTTTATAAAACCACTCGCACTTGGTTCACCGCTATGTATCGTTACCAACAGCAGCAATGTCGGCTAATCATTGTAATGCCATTGCGGCCGTGTAAATCTACCGGTTCCAATATGGTATCGTTTCGAAAAAGGGCTCGCACGGAAGACGCTTGGAACGGCGAGTTCACACGCCGTTCGTGTTTCAGTCGGTAAAACGTGTATATTCTAATGTCGATCATTGTTGTTGCGGACGCTATCGTTTAACGGCAAAAACGAACAAAACAGAATGAACTGTACGACGTCGTCGTATTAACAAATTGATTCCCCTCATTCAGAGGAAATGCGTTTATTCCGTCTTCTTTTAATAATATTTCACGGTATTCATTTAACTTTCTTCGCGTACACACTACCGCCTTCATCTTTCTCTATCGCGTGCAATCCTCTACGGTTGCGCGCTGAGTACATCCGATTAGATCATCCTTTGTTTTTTCTTTTCAACGTTGTTTAGGACGATCCCTTTTGGTCTTATCTCATTCAACTTTCCTGCCAGAATTTTAATCAACGCATCGTTTCGACCCTCAAGCGTGATCAACCGAAAATCGAGTCGTTTACTCATTAGGCAGTAGCTTATACCGAGTTCACGATGGGTATGCTGGACTTGTATATTATTGTCCTCATACTGTACGCACCATCTTGACAAGGGTCGCCTCATCAAAATTAATATATTTCGTGGATATTTTGTGTAATCGAGTAAAAGTATTTCTCATACTTTATAAGTAATTAATATAATCACAAAAAAATCGAGAGTTAATTATAATTGAGATTATACATTACGTAATTGAAAAATATTTCACGAATCTAATATAGATGTAAAATGTTCTTTTAACGGTCACGGACTCACGGTATTGTTACTTATTGAAATGTTTATATTCTTAGTTTAAAATGCTTCTTTCGTCGCTATTAAAATAATACAAACAGTAACGAATTTTCGGTCACCCAATAAATATACTGAACTGAATTTGTTTTGGTTTCCTTTTACATGGAAAATTGTTAAGAGATTTTTATTTGTTTTCTTAATAAAGTGCATAATTAGGAAAACGATGTTATTAATTATATGCATTCTATATGACTACGTACATGTGTGGCTGATCGAAAACCCGGAACTCGACGTAAAACATGCGTTGCATTTTACGCGTCCGACTTGGATACGGTTACTGAACAATGTACTCAATGTAACCGCGGTATCTTCTCCATTGTAAAATAATTATTACTGCACGCGGGACGTCGATGTATCTTCTGCGTTCGTAAAATAACGGCAACAATAACGGCTAATCACCCGATGAGACCAGGCGAGATGGATTTCAACAATACAGTATAACCGTGTGTATGCTGGTGGTACGTGCGAAGAAGCGTGGTTACCATGCGTATACGTATATTTGTTAATACAGTACGGCACGCTAAATA
Organism: Sipha maydis; assembly: GCA_034509805.1. NCBI lineage: Eukaryota > Metazoa > Arthropoda > Insecta > Hemiptera > Aphididae > Sipha > Sipha maydis. The sequence goes on along the minus strand of JASXSY010000677.1, from coordinate 68,350 downwards.
ATTGTTTTATATCATTATGCCGAGAGTAGAACGAGCACGTGTAGGTGTCTGTTCGCGATTTCCAATTTAATTATTGAACTACTTCCTCAGACGTCAGTCTCTTTGTATCCAACTAAAATTTAATGAGCTCTCTTTCTTTCTCTCTCTCTCTCTTTCTCTCTCTCTATCTCGATATGCGCACTCGAATCTTCGTCATGTGCATACTGAGTATACTCGTATGGGTTGGTGCCCGAAGGGGACGCGATGACAAACAAAAGAACGAAAAAGTTTAAACTTCCGTCAAAGCTTTACTATAATAGTTCTGTATCCGTTCGCTTCTCTCCCACCACGGTTTTTGACAACACAGTGAGTTCGAAATGGTCGCACAGAGCCGTTGCTTTCAAATGATGGGAAACACTACAAATATAAAATGTTAATACATTAGTAATCTTATTAGATTAATCGATGAAGGGGTACACTAAGGGTACGGATATCTGAAATAGTTTTGAACATACGATAGTGTGTAAATCGAGCTTTACCAAAAGTATTGTCTCGCTGGAAAACAATGAAAAATTTAAATTTAACCCATGTTTACGTTGGTAAAAATTATTAGAATCATTTCTTCGTGACAGCAACGTATATTTATTTTAAACTAACATGACATCAAAAACATATGGTGAGTTAAGTACATTTGATTTTTCGTACTAATTTTTGATCGAATATTGTGCCTATATTGCCGTCTAAAACATTGGTGAAAATTCGTCATTTCATAACATTGGCATAATTTTTTAATTGAACTATGGATCTCTCGGAGCTCCTTTAATGTTAATACTAACACTTAATTGGATATTATTTCATTCGGCGAAAATACTTTCGAATATATTTGAAAGTTTTTGAGTTAAAACTTTTCGATTATAATAACGTCACATAGCAAACGTCTACGAACTTGAAATAAAATATATATTGTATAATAATAATTATAATATAAATATTTAAATCGATCAAAATTAATATATAATCAAACATCAAATTGTTTATGTAAAGAAATTAATTAATCAAAGTTTGGACCAAAGTATTATTGTATTTGTTAAGTAAGACCGGTTTTGAATTAAAAGTTCATCGTCAGGTACATATAAAGTTTATAAAATCGTGATTGAATACGAAAAAATAAAATGGTGATTAAATTAAAATTGAAATTATTCTTTGGTCGTGCGCAACGCTTGATGTGTCTCCGCAAGTCGTAAATCGATTAACGTTCGTATATGTTAATTAATATACCATGGCAATAATATAATGTTATTGTTATTGATATTTTCCAAGCATAGCGTGTTTGAGATTTAAGCCATTTTCGGCTACGGTCGGCCGTCGTTTGCTGTGTTTGTTTGTTGTTCTTTCCCCGTAAATATAGTGCTGCCAGCTTTCAAAGCTCAATAATACACCGTTGAAATGTATTTACTACAAAAATATAGTACTATTCGTATTCGAATTGAAATTGTACGTTTAAGATTTATTTATTTATTTTCCGAGTACTTTTTTTTTTTTTTAAGAACCCAAAGCGTAACGAATGGACTACTGTAGTCTATAAAGGGTTATAAATGTTAAGTTTTCTGTTTTATGGCCGCTTCTATTCCTAAACGAAGAGTGCTTAAGAGAAAAGTATTCATTATGACTTAAATGTTTTTGCTCGAGTGTTATTTGTTTCGGTAGATGTACAGCTTTAAAGTAAAAACCGTAAGACGCGTAGAAAACAATTTGTTGAAAACAGTTTTTTCGCCTATGAGAACGGTTACATTTTTTTTATTTTCTTATTTTTTATTTTATTTTTTTTGTGCACAACAAATATAATTGAAATAATTTTCTTATTCGAAGACTTATTATCAAGTGTTGTTTAAAATACTTCGAACACACGCTTTACACAAAACTATAGCGTATGTTAATCGTTATCCAATCGACTATAGAGTTATACCGTACACGCAACGATTGAACGCGTTAGTCGAAGTACGTGTTATGCAGACGTATGAGCAACACAAAGATCACGAACGGTTAAATTAAATTACTCGTTCGTTGGGTAGTTTACGGAGTGATCTCTGACCACGCACACCGTTGAAAACGAAATTGTCTCTGTTACGATCTTCATTTCCTGACAAGCCTCGAACAGGAAGCGTTTTATCTCGTTTTAATCCCGATAGCTCAACGATATTATGTGCGCGAACAATAAACTGGATATTTAAACATGCGTAACAAGTAAAAAGCAATGCAATAATAGTTTTATACTTGAATTCGAATCCTAAGTTATATTTATCGGTTATCGCGGAACGAGCGTCGTGCGCCGATTAACAACAAAATTAGCGATGTGTACGAGACAAATGTCAAATGTCAAAGGGCCTCTACTTCCTACTGCGAGTTAAGATAGTATACGGGACTTGCAACAAATTATTCGGAAGATAGTATCGATATCAGGTATGTTTTCTACATTTCAGATAAAACTATTTGTTTGGTTTTTTTTTTTTTTTTTAAAATGATTTTTTATTTATGGGAACGGTTGCCCTTTTATAGTAGATACTATAAATGTGTAAACTGTTGAATTGCTAATTTTTTATCTTAAGTCCAAAATGGTGCTACGTCATGCCTCCTATTAATTTTTCTAATTACTGCAACTCGAAAGAGATTTCAAAAACTATTATAAGCTGTACTCGAATTTGGTGTCGGTCCACGGAGTGCATTAGTTTAAAAATAATGTTGTGTTCTTACTCATTTAACGTGATGTTGACCGTTTAAACCGTTTTTTTAAATATACCACAAACTTGTTCTAAACGAACCTATTCATAATTTGCTTACTTCACATAGTAAAAAAAAAAAAAATACATATATATATATACATATATATATATATGTATATTATATATTATACATATAATACGTTCGGATAAAATACGAGTATCTGAATATTTTATATATATAATTTGTATTTATTTAACATCGAAACATAAAGCATATTATAATTACAATTGTATATAAATAATATTGATTATATTGACTCCTGTTTATTTGTCAAAACATTTAATTGATATACTGATATTATAAACACAAAATACAAATATAAAATTTTAATTAAATATTAATGAAGACGGTTTGTAAGGTTTTTTTTATATTTATACCAAATGCATATATATTTACAGACTCTTATGATATATGTTAATTAATGTGAATTAATATTTTATTGGTCACGAGTAATATCCGAAATTATTCATCCAATCATCATGTGGCTTTTTTAAACGATGGAATACACCGCGGGAAGAGTTTTATGACTAATATAAATACTCCAAGTGAACTGACTAATTATTCATAACACGTTAAATGTCAGCGGTATTTTGCCCTATGACTTTGTGCCTATGAAAAAATCAAAATACAAGTGAGATGCGCTGTCTCACTGTTAAGCTTTTCCACTCACTTCTGGATCTAAGAAATTTAACGCCTAAGGCTAATAAAAATGCAGTGCCTTTATGTGATTGGAAGTACGGGATATGTTCTATTTTTATTTTTCATAAACTTTAAAACGTCCTTATACCAATAGATCTTCTATTTATTTGATTTTATTTGATTTTATTTTATAACAATACGGGACATACCCAAATTACAATATTGTAATATTATATATTAAGTACAAACAGTTAATAATATAGTAGTGCTGATGGATCCTTATTGGCTATACTCATCATGCGATATAGTGGCTGGTTTTTTGCATAGTTGGTGTTGCATTTGGGTAAGGAAAAAATAATTAATTGACGAGAATGAAAAGATGGAACTTTAAAGTTAATTTGGGCTAATAGTTCAGAAGAGTCTACGAGGCTATCAATAAGACGTATGAGGAAAATCAAATTAGCTTCCAATCTTCTGTTAGCTAATGTATTCATTACATAGTCATAACATACATGATCTTGTAGCAATCATACCCACTAGCCACCCTCCTCCTAAGATTTAACACTGAATTCATGTGTTAAATGTGTTATCCAGGTTCAAATTTAAATGTATTATACTAAAATAATCTGTTTAAAAATACAAAATTTAGAAATGTTGTTACGTTAGTATATATATTTTTTCTGTTTACTTTCATAAGTAAAAAATAATGTATTTAAGTTTCTTTACAAAATGTAAGTTTTAATTTTCTTTTCTCAATCCGATATTGCTTATATAAATTTATTACATATTGCATTATTGTAAATAAAGATAATATATTATTATATATTTATTGTAAATGTTCTTAATTCAATATTTTTATTTTAACCCATGAATTCAACTGATCCGTAATCAAGCACCTATTGTTTACAGCTAAATATTTATAATTCATATTTCTCAACCTATAATTCGTTTATGTAGCAATCAACTTTATTATTATAATTTATGTATTAATAAAAATTATAAAGTAACTCGGTAGAAAACGGGGAATCGATTGGTTTTTATGTACTTTCACGGTTAATGTTGTGATGAGTCTGTATACTACCAGGTCATATAAAACGTACCCGAGTCGATCCCAAAGTTTTTTTCTTTACGTTTCAGGGCGTTATTGATTGTAGACGATACGCATAGGCTTATGAATAAATTCGATGTTCGAATACGATTCACATAAAAAAAATATTTTAATGTGTACTTGATGTAGGTAGTATGGATCTTTCTCAGTATACTTTTAAGTATTTTCGACTAATTTAACTACAGCCCGGTTTCTTTTGTTTTTAGCGCTTGAGTTGTCATATTACTTTTATTCTTCTTCGGTACCTAATCGAAATCAGGTTAAAATATTTGATTTTACACGTTGAGCTGATATTAATAAGCCAATAAGTTTAACGGTGTGTAGTTGAAAATGCTTTCGAGAAATTTGTCAACAATATCGTATACTCGGCTTTTTCACGAGTACCGCGCGGACATATGGTGGCTACTGTGTACATTTTCATTACGAACGCCCCCACACAGTGCCGTGAACATAGAGATATATAGGAATATGTGCGGTCGCCAACGGTACAGCAAATTAAAGGGCCGCATTTGAATTAAATTGAAATTGATTTTTGTATGAAAGAAGCTTCATGATAAAATTCGTCAAGATGGTCACGAAGAGTAACTATGACACTGCCCCCGTCTATTAACCATCGCGGTTATGGTTCAAACGTTTCAGTTTATATTTTTCTGGACAAGCCATGCACAGAATGGTCTTGCCTTTCAGTTAAACAGTTACATGACTTGGGCGGGCGGATTATCGGACGATTAATTAAATGATTTCTAGAACACGAAGATGGGATTTATTTCTAGAATTAAGATCAGTGAATCCAAAACATGTTTGAGATAGGAAATCACAGAACAATCAATCGTTTATTCACTTGTACATCAATACTACGTCAAAATATTTACAAATAGTTACTTCAATTAACTTCAAGACCAACATGGTTATCAATACCCGAGTAAGAAATATTTTAAAAGTTTATTTTACTAACAAACGCTTTTCAATTTGACCAGAATGAGATGAGTTTCAAAACACGTTATGCGTTCACTTAGACTTTCATGTCCACGCTGTTGTTCCAAGACGAGTTGAAATATTCGTATTGTTATGATATGCACAATTATACTGCACAATCATCAATATTAAATATTTTAAATTTTAAAATTAAAAATCATATTAACATTTAAAATATTAAGCACATTCTATATTTAATAAAAATTATTACTAGGCATTGAAAAAAATTAATCAAACCCTATCGATCATGTATATTTTTTTTTTTTTTTTTTTTTAATGAAATTATATAGCCATTAAGATATAATTTATTTAAACGAATTTACAGCTAACTTAAAATATTAATCATACCCTTGTATTTAACAAATAATCATCATTAGATATTAACATATTCATATTTAATTGTAATATATTCTTTTATAATAATTCAATTATATAAAATAAGTGAAACATTATGTTTAAGCTAAGATTAATATCAATTTATTATTAGACAATTTGGATTGGTTATATTAAAATCATATAATCACAAAGAATTATAAAAAAATAGTTAAGTACACTTAGTTTTAAAATAATTCTAAGATATACCATATTGTCATATTGTAATAATTAGCTCATATCATTATAATATTTAATACTTTTAACTTCAAATACTTATGTACTATGTCAAATCTTATATCATAAATTATTCATCATTGTAATAATAAAAAAAAAAAAAAAATAATCGATAACAATCGTAATTCCGAGCACTATACTATTCAATAATTCAATAATATGCATTCAATAATATGATATTAACTAATCCATATATTTTTTTAAATCATTACATTATCGTGATTTATTCAAAATATGTCCGTGCGTCTGTTGGATTCGTTATTTGTTACAAAACAAATTAAAAGAGAACAGGTTAGCTATTTTAATTTAATTTTTTTGTATTCCATTGACTTACTAGAAAGCTTTTAGGGATTTCTATCGCGGTATAAAACGTTATTCAGCGAGTTGGATTCATATAAAGATTTACGACTCGAAATGTTTACAGAATAATATATACGTATGTACGGCGCGCCGGCGCACGCATTAAGTCCTACATCCGAGCGTGTGCGTTGCCGATAGTAAACTCCTCGATAAACACGTCTGAACCGCAATAAATCATTTAGATGTGTTAATTAGAATTAAGCCTGGACCAAACATAACGTCATACAGCTATCCTATGTATACATGCATAGTCGACCCCCGTACTGGATAATTAAAACAATTTTTAACCGTTTATGCGTAAAATAAAACAATTTTTTTATAATTTTGGAGAACGTATAATATGTTGCGAACGTACGTTATTTCTAAGTAGTTTTCTGTTACAATTTTTTTGTTCGCAATTATCTCTGCATGAAATGTAACTCCGGTGTAGTGTGAATGTTATACATTTATAGAATACTTAATTTTATTTTAAACGCTTATTGAACCAAACGGATTAAGAGTCAAAGTTCTAAGCCGATTAAAATCACCCAGCAATATCATGTAATTCGTAAGATCGATAACTAATTAGAACTAAACAGTTTAAAAATTAATTCAGATTAACTATGTAACAATGCAGTAAGTGTAGTAAGATTATATTTCATTATTTTTTTTTTTCATAGACCTAGTCCAGTACGGACAGCAATAATTTACGTCTGTCACATTTGTTTTTGTTCTGATGCTAATTTAGTAGTTCGAGAGAAACAAAATAGATATGATGTTCAAAGTGTTTTAATTAGTAAAAATAATCAAATCGTAAACGTATTGTTAAAGGTTTGATTTATTAAACACTACAATCCCGTTAATTGTAGTACATTGTACGTGTTGTTATCTTTGTTGTTCCATTGTTAAATATATGTTATTTAATTTGAAACATCTATTCATGAATTATTAAACAACAATGATGTAACAATATAACTTGGTGAACATGATTATGATATTATAATATTTTTAATAACATAATATCGTGAAATACGTTTTTTTTTCACGATACTTGCAAAAAGTAAAGGAAGATAAATCAAAACTTTTCCAAACTGCGTAGATTTAGAGATTAAGTTTAACGGATGTTTATTTTATGTTCAAGTTTCAAAAAATTCAAAAGTGTTTGAGAATATATTATAATGGTACAGGATATAGTTATTTTTGCCAATATGTATAGCTATAAGATTTTAGAAATTCCTACGGAACCGTAAGTATAAAACATAAATTAAGTAGTATACTTTGCTTTATCAGAACATTTCGGTAGCGTATTATTTTATCCAAATACAACGAAGTTATAAAAAAAAAAAAAAAATTGGTGGTTAGTTATCGATTTATTAATATAGAAAAATTAACATTAATTTATGTACAATTATATCAAAAAAAAAATGTTCAATAAAATGTTTTTTGTTTAATTTTTAGAAGCAAAAGTACAATAAATCTGTCCTCAGCAGATTATCGATTACAACTGATATATAAGTGAAAAATATTTTACGATAACCTTACAGTCATTAGTTATTTTTGCTAATTTACGACGGGTCCCGATTAAGCGGTTAAAATGTCATAACCGGTGTTTTCTCCAAGCGAATTGTACTGCATTATCAGCAAACGATAGAATAAAAACATCAGATAGATGTGATTTGATGTCTGGAACTACGATTTTTCTTCCTTAACGTTTTGTTTCGAACGCCCGGGTTCGATAATTTTCGATGTATCGAAATCGAAATAATAACAATCTAAACAGAAGCGACGTGTTCACAGCGGATCACAATGAAATATCATTTGGAACCTAGTGTTCACATTGCTACATCATCTTTATAGGAGCGTGTAATAATACACTTTGTTATTATTTCAAAAAGCGTTAACCGCAACACGATATTGTTTTTTATTCGCCACTTTTACACGTTTTAAAAGCGAAAATATTCGAAAACATATCCAATAAACTCACCGAGATGTACAGTGAAATATTAAGAGTGCAATAGGTGCTACTGAAAGACGTCTGCGACCCGACCGACGTTCTGCGCGTATCGATTTTGGATCTGAATATATTGTGCAGGAATCGTGGATATCCTCCGCGCACCAGGTATTTGTGAAATAATTCGTATCGCCTTTGTTTCGCGTCCCAAGCGGTTCGGTTCGAACGCGTTACCGTGCGGGAATAATAATCACACGTACATCGCGGAATCGAGTGTAAACAATTTATTATTCGCGCGCGCGATTAATTACATTAATATGTTTCCCGGCGACGCGTATGCGAGATTATTCTCGGCTACTGCGCCCACCGCCGTGCGGTTACGGCGCATAATTATGTAAAATACCGACGAGACTTTGACACAAAGCTCCGGCGTCGGCATATGATCACCGTGCGCATTCATAATTCCCAACCGGGATGCCGAGAGGCACGTCACCCGTGTTTTAATATTATTAACGTTGTAAAAGTTTCGCCGTGTACGAAACCGATTGCTGCGATTGATTGTAAACAAACGTCGTAAATACGAGAGCAATTGAATGCGGTTTCGTTCTACCGCGGCGGAACGTAATCGTGAATGCGTTTATTTGTGGGTACGCGTGCGACACGGGGAGAAATATTACGCAATGGGATTATTGCTTTGCATATTTTATGCGCACGGCGAATGCGATTTATAACACGAATACGGCTGTACTTTCGGTTATTATGATATTGCGCGCGTGAAAAGAATGTTTTTCGGTTGAAATGCGGTTAAAATGTTGTTCGATTGAAATGGTTTACTCGTTCGTCCACGTCTAGATCGAACTGCTGGACCTAGAACCGACTTGGATTTCGGTCGTATTTATAATTAACGGTTTGAGGACGAGATAAGAAAGAACATTTTGTATTGTATTCTTATTTTCGGAATTAGACAATTGTTTCCAAAGCTTTCCTATTAAATTATTAAAAATCGATTATATATATAAATTCAAAATCATTTTTAAGCACGTATTTATTATAAACATTTTTATTTTAGGGTAAATATTTTTTTATTCAATGTCATTTATTTTTTATTTATTAAGTTATATTTTTAGACGATTTGTTATATTTTTTTGTTTTCGATGATTAAGGGTACATCAATTATGGAGTATTGTTGTCAGTTATAGTAACTTAATATTTGAAAAAAATAGTGCAGAACTTAAGTGGTGTTTACAAAGACGGTAGTGCCATTTTAAAATCATATAAATGTACAGCCAACCCGTTCTCATAAAGTTTTACTGTCAAAATCGTATGGTCACATTTTATATTCGACAAATTTTATTTGTCGGCTATTAGAGGGTTTTTTGTTCTCGTAGAAACGTTAATATTTCCATGCTCAATCAATAAAAGTTCCGATTTAGAGAGCTGATTTTAGTTAGAATTTCAAACAGGTCTATAGTGATATCCCGTTATAAGTAAAATTCCGTCTCATCGAGATACGTTTCAAGGGGATTACGTAATTCTAAAACGTCCGAAGGCAGTCCGTTTGAAACTCAAAAGTACGTTATTTTTGTGTCCAACAAGCCGGTGAAGAGTTATTGTCGTCTGACGATCGCGGTTTACACGTCATACGAGCAAAAGCACTAAGGACATCTTGATGAACGAAGAACGCGTTAACGTCCAATGTGACCGGTCGGAATAGACAGGGTTTTAATTTATTAAAAAATATTCGTGGCCACCACCCATTGCGATAATCTATCGACTATACAATCTATGCGATTAAAAAATGGTCTTGATTTTTATTTATTAATTTTTATTTTAATGTCGTTTTCGTTTTAACCATAACCGACAAGAAGATCGCGACTCACTCGACTTTGCAATATTCTCTTTCGCTTTTTCTATACCGACACAACATGGTTTATACCGAACGGTAAATGTTATCGTGTGCATAATTTCGTTCTCAACAAAGAAACGTGGTACCGAAAGCAAGTTGTTAGTCTTATCAGAAGCTGTCCGACATCGTTCCGTTTCGTTGCACGTGCATTTTTTTCTCGAGTGCGTTACTACCGTCGCATTTTTTACCGTCGTTTTTTTTTTACTATAATATTAATACATACAAACATATATGTATGCGTAACGGTTCGCGTCTGCTTTCGCGATGTTTGTATTTTATAGTAGCCGGGTACGCGCGTGGGTGTTAGATGTCAACGTAGCGTAGCAATTTCACCGCCGTTCCTTGCCGACCAGTCGCCGCGATGAGAACGTAATTTTCCGAACGTTATTTATGCATTTGTCCTTTTTATCGTAAAATATAATTGGTACTTAAATATTGTTGTGACGTACACATTTTTATTTTTATACACGTACACGTATAAGTATGGGTACCCATTTTTTTCTTTTAGTTATTTGTCACGCTGTTACACTTATAATGGTACGTGCTAAATACTATCTTATTATTATTATTTAAATGTGTTTCTTCGAAAATACCGAATTTCTTTCGTCAAATTCACGTTTCTGTTATCGAAGTAAAATACGCTTGATAATAAGCTTCAGAAAACGTTATTATACGCGTACAATTATATTTTAACAACTATACACGAGTATACATTGTACAGTCACTTTTGAAAATAAAAAATAACGATAAATGTACACTATTTTCGAACTAGAACGACACAACGATTATCTGTAAATAATAGGTACAACGGTATTAAGAACTGTATGACCATTAGCATCAAAATCATTTGCACAATTATTTCATTGTTTATTTAACCGGAAAAACTAACTATTCGTTGAAACCATGAGTTTGTAAAATAGACATGGTTTCGCATACTTTAAACTATGCTCGGGGTGTTTTTGCAGGATGAACGGCATGTATTTCGGATGAAGTATAACGCACTTCGCGGTTTGTGGCGTCTGCACACAAAAAATAACAACCGTAAAAAAAACATAAATATAAATAATACGAAGGACTCTACTGGTGCATAAGCTTGTGAGTATAATTTATACATATATGTACGACAAAAGTGTAGTAGCCCGGAATATTTTTCGGTGTATATTTGATTTTATCGCACAGTAAGATAGACATACGAGATTAACGTCGTCGTCGTTTCGTTTCTGTATCGCACGTGTATACATGTATGCATGGGTGTGTGTATGTGTGTCTGTGTGCGTTTACGTGAGTGTGTTTGAGATGGACGAAGACATATACATACATACATATATATATGGGCGTGCGTGTGTGTGTATGGATATATATCTCGAGAGGAAATAAATCGAAAAACATTGATCTTCGAGGGGTATATACTCGTATATTACGTGTCTTGAGTTGCGATGTGTCGTTGTCAAATATATATATATATATATATACTTACGAGTAATAGTGCGAGTGTGTGGGTTAGCTCCTTATGGATAGGAATCGCGAATCCGCAAGTGTTGGAAAACTATAGGAGTCATTATAATTTTCGTTACGAGTTAAAATGTTCTTAAATATTTTATATTTAGTCGTTATATTTGTTTTGTAAAAATTATAATTTTTTTTTAGATTCTAAGTGAAACGAAGAATGCTTTGATTTTTCTATGATATGAGTTTTTTTTTATATCTGTGTACACTATTTCGACCAAATGGAATCAATCAATTATCACAGTCCTGATATATTTTCAATGGGAAATAATGTTCATACGGTACTTTAAGAAGATCATTTTTTTGAATTTCTAAATAATTCAGAAAAGGGAGAAAAAATTATTAAAAATCTAAACATTTATGACATACCAGTTATGAATTAAAAAATTGTTTTTTTTTTTCATTTGAACTCAAAAAAATCATAACGACTTGTAACATTTTCTTAGCATCTTTATTAAAATTTCAAAAAAATTTCTTATTTTCGAAAAGTGTTGATAAAAATATGTTGTTTATACGCATTTTAAATGTTCGATTGACTCAAATTGTAGATGCTTTTTTTCATTTATCAAAACTAAGAATACTTTAAGTTCAACTTACTTTAATTAAATAATATGGTTCTAAGCTTACTAACTGAATCAGACATTTTTAGAAATATAAACTAATAAAACTAATATTTATTGAGAGCAATCATTCATTAGATTTACGCTTGTAAAATCAATACGGAAACATTATTCACTCATCCCTATACCTCACATGACCTATGAGTTTTCCTTTCTTTTTTTTAGAATTTGTTGAAAATAACTTTTGCATTACAAAGGCTCACTATTTGTCCATTTTAAATTTAGATAAGAATAAAAAAAAAAAGTACTATTATATTTAATAATTTCTTTGTATAGATTGGATTATTTTAATGATCGTTGACTTCTCGTAAAATACGAAAATTCGATGCAGTAAGAAATTAATAAACTCATAGAGCCAGTATAGTTTCTCTCTTTCTATTTTGCTGTTTAACTCTCAGAAAGTTAACTTTTTTTAAAGTAATAAGGAAGTATTTTTTCTCGAATTAACTTTTATTTTTTATATTTATCAATATATATTAACTGTTAACTTTTTATTGCTTATTTTCTAAAAAATACTATTGCTCTTAAATTGAAAATATAAAAAATATATGAAAAAATGAAACGTGTGAACAATCGGTACATTTTTTTATTACATTTAATTTGTTCGTTTTGAATCTAAAACGATACCGATTATTTTTTACTATTTATCTTATACTTGTAATTTATAGAGATTTGTCATATATGTTATAATTGAAAACCCTCACTGGTCTTATAAGTGTGTGCAATCATTCGAAACAAATGTTTCCGAGAAGTTTGTTTAACTTAATATACTACGCTTCTTGGGACTGAGAAATAGCGCAGAACCATAAATCTTTTAGGTGCAAAGTTTAAAAAGGAAGTAGTATAAGTACTAGATTAAGTATGGCAGTGATACGCAATCGACCTATTATATATATATCAGTTTTCAATGTTCGACGTTTCATGACGGACAACGTTTATAAATCCGGTAAGAATCTAAAATGCAACAGTCAATATGATTGGTAGCATGACGAATTGTATTGTTTTTTTTTTTTTAAAAAAACCGTTTGGAAGAAGACTTTGTCATTTTCCATGTTTTTAGGTCTTTCAGAAGTCTAATCAGATGGAAGTGGATGTAGTATGCACTATATATTTGAATCCTTTTAATGCATTTTTAATTCTTAGTTATAAGAGTTAAACATTTAAAAAAAAATTGTCTACAGAATATTTTGTTTTTGATTATTCACCGTGTACTCAAACACATACATAATAAAAAAAGGCTTTGTTTAAGCATTAAATCATTGCTACACCCGAAATCCGTAATATGTATAATTTATAAATAAAAATTGTATTAAATTTGTTATAAAGATGTTATATGTTTTTATTCTGAAATAAACCAAACTATTTAATCTAGAGAAAATGATTTCGGTTCATATACATGGTTATATAATGTTGTTTTTTTATAATATTAATGTTCCTATAAATATATGGTAAGTTTAGAAATCTTGTAAATGTAATGCAGTTTAAGATATCTTATATGCACTAATAAGGTGAATGTATAGTGTTCCATAAAATAATATAGTAGACTCTCGGTAATCCTGCCGTACAATTTTTTAAACAATGAAATTGGTCGTCATTTAATGTTGTATCACATTTGATGTACAGTTTTCTGAATTTATAATTTATTTTTTTCGAAATAATTTCACACTTAACTGATAATTTTAAGAGCCATTTTTAATCAAAATATACTTATTTAATTTTAATTATTGAAATGTATTATTAAAACGAGACAATTAATTTTATTTTTTTGATTACATCGTAACAGCACAAAATCGAAAAAGAGCTCTTAATAAATACAGTTGCCAAATGCGTGAAAAATTTTGGATTTTAAACGTTATTGTAATATGCGGACAGTACGATTAAGATATATTGTTTGTATCTATTAATATATGTTACAATGCGTGAATACCGGAGTCCCATAAAATTTATCTCTCGAGCCACTATAAAAATATAATAAATACTTATCTACTTGAATAAAATAGAAAATACAGCAATCTGAATACTATAAATAGTTGAGTAGGTATTATCGGATATCCGAACACTTACGGATAATCGAGAATATTCGAAATTGGCAATTTGAATCGTCCGGAGATCACATTTCGGCCATCTGAATGTTTAAAAATATCCAAATAACTCTATACGTTCCGACACTAGTAAGCAGTAATAAATAAATTATAATCATCCGCCTTGATCGTCTAATGATATTAAAACGTGAACGAAAATATTGAACTCGTAGGGATTTTCATTTGATAGTATAAATTATTTAAAAAAAAATATGGAATACGAATTATGTTACACAGAGCTAACGCCTAACTTATGATAACGTCAATGCTACATCGAGAAGAAAATACAACAAAAAACTACAAGACGAATTGGGTATGGCGTCAGTTATCAGCTTTATAAGAGGGCAAAGGATCCAATGGTTAGTACATGTAATGCGGAGAACCGAGGATGATATAAGTAGGACAATCTTAAATTGGAAACCAATGGGAAAAAGACCACGAGGAAGACCCAGGAAAAGGTGGTTGGATGTTGTGGACGAATATCTTGAAAGATTGGGAGTACAGGAATGGAGGGAAGTACCGTGAAAAATGGAGAGATATTGTGATGGCGGCCAAAACTCTTATATAGTACTAAGTGCCAGAGAAGGAAGGAGAAGAGCTGACGCTAGCAAATTTTAATAGGGAGTGGGTTGTGGCTTATAAATAATCTAATTGATCGACTACGTTTTAAAACAAAACTCAATAACACTAATATATTACTTAATTTGTTGATGATTGACGACCATGTAAATAGGTCGTTCGTAGATGATGGGTATCGCGACTGCCCAAAGGTCAACTGTCGAAACTATAAAAACGTATCGACAACCTTTGAGCAGAAACAAAATTATCGTTCAACACAATAAGCCTTATTGCACTCGGTCGGCAAGATGTGTTTATTTATTTATTTTTATTATCGACGAATACCGTGCTTGTATCAACAACTATGTCCCGGCACAGAAACGAACGTGTCGCTTGACGTACGCACCGACATCAACTGTTTTGGACTCGGACGTGAATAGCTGAATTACATTTAATGCGCATAGTGGGCGGGAGACACAGCGTCTCCGTCGAAGTCTTTCACGTCGGCGGTGTCTCTGGGCCAGCCGTAACCGATCGCAATCGTCAATTTATTTTTATAATATTTTTTACGTCAAAAAACTTGAAAAGTACCACCGCACGCGTCCTCGGGGTTCACACGCCTGTCCCTTGGGGTGCGATAGGACTGCACGCGCGGTCCTTGTCGGCGGTACCTTTTTAGACGTACAACTGCGCGCGTTTCTTAATTTTCAATTCCAAGCAACGATGCCAGACTTATTAATGGTAAACATTGAAGCCGGGGGTTTTTCCTGGGTCCGATGAAAAGTCCCGTATAGATACGAATGTACTTGCATGTGACGATTGTTTACGGTTGTTAACCGAAATGTTAGTCGACACTCGACATCACCTAGACGATCGCGATCTAGAACGATCACGCAATGATGAGTAATTAAGAAACGGCGTCGGCAATGCACTCTCCTTAATCGTACGATCGGCTTACATCTCTGTTTCGAGCACATCGATTACTCTATGCCAGCGGTCACCGAATGACGGTTGACAAATTTTATCCGGCCAGCGGACAAGGAAATAAAAATAAAAATCGGTAATAAGACACATTGGACTTTTACGGGCGGAAGCCAATACTATACTTGTTGCCAATCATTTCTTATCGCTCATATCATAACGTTTGAACGGGTGACCGTCTACGGAACGTGATTACACGTCAAACGGCAGTTTGTCAAATACCGCTGACCCGCGTTGACTTAATTATTATTGAATCACGTCATTTTACTTATTTCGTTATAATTTATATTTTTTTTTTTGGTTTTTATACGATTACGGACAGAAAAAAAAAACAGTTGAATTTGAAAACATATATAGGTTTTTGCCTCTGTAGACGGAATTATATTGTTTTATTTACCGGACCGCTGAAGTGCGTTGTAAGACGCATTTGGTTTATCACCAGACGAAGTTGTTTTTATTGTCTTTAATATTAAACATCATCATGAGATTTAATATGTATATCGTTTGCCAAACACTTTTTTACATTTTAATATGTTAAAAATATTTGCTTTGAATTTCGACGACCTTCAAAAATTTTCAAAATTCTCAATGTGGCTCTCTAAAAGTATTAATCGGTGACTTCTTCTCTAAGGTATAATTTTGTCAAGCTCGATTAATGGGCGTTTGGGCGTTTTTTCATCTCACGGCTCCTTTCACGTTTATTCACGATATTTGGTCACTTCCCGAACAGCGTGACGGATTGGAATTTAATAGCAACGATCTGTAAAAAAATGAATGTAACAACAACATGCGGCAAGACTGAAAACGAGGTACACCGGTGGAAGTCGATGGAAACGTTCAGTGATGAAAAATGCAACGTGGTGCGTGTTCAGCTAGCCTACAGGGGCCGATCCGCAGTTAGGATACCGTGGGTCAGGCTAGTTTTTGAGGCCGCTTATTAGGCCTGTAACTGGATTGTAAAATATATATACGTTTTGTAACGAAAAAACACAATACGATCATAGGATATGTGTTTTGAAGTTTATTCATAATCGTAAGCTTAAGAACATTTATTTTATCTTGTGGAGGATTCCGTCTGGCATAGAGATGTTTTACCGTGTATGCACCTTATGAATGAGTCAGTGGCGTCAATTGGCAACCGGGTCATCTGCTTCAGTTTAGCATTTACTTCGAATTGTAACACACTTAAAAAAATGTAAAAAATGTAAGAAATCTTCAAGATGCCAATTCGGTCAACAAGTATTAACTATAGGTCAGCTGAACTCCTGAACCCTTCCCCCAGACCAGTCCCTGAGCGCTTACCTCTACATCGTTAGTGCAGTGCGCTGTCAGTCGGTAAATTGTGATCTATTGAAAAACACGTTTTAATTAACGAAAATTAAACCTTACCTAACCTTATTTAATTTTATACCTACTATTTTTATGTAACTGTAACTGTAATATTTATGTTATTATATATACGTTTTCACTTTTATCTATAATCTTTTAACTATAATCGTATTGCTGTAATGCTTATAACAAAGGCAAAATAAAGAAAAAAAAAAAAAATTAACGAAAATTGACGATTTTTCAGACAATTTTATATTTACTTTCATATTTTATTTGATTTTATTGAAGTTTAATCACTTTTATTTGGTTATAGTGGTATGAGTTGCTAAGATTAATTCGCTTTTATCGTTAGCGTTATTAAAATATTCGAGACACTTATTTTCGTCGTTTATTTTTCGCGAAGTTCACACAGATTCGATGTACGGGTGAGTCGGATGTTTAACAATGTCCGTTGCAGGAGACCACAGTCATTGAAAATGAAAGAATATATTTGGTAACGGAAAATAACATATGTAATTGGTTATGCGTATTTTAATATGTTAAATGTTTCGCACGAAAAAATGAATGGTACAAGGGCGTTAGTAAAACGGGCGTATGTAATTAGATTATGATCCTTTGAACCTTTTTTTTTTTTTTTTAAAGTACATTCAAACAGTATTTATTTTTTGTCCATTGGGCAAGGGATATAAATTCCTGTGGTTATGTTAATTCATTTATTTATTCTTTGTTTAAAAAATAGATGAGTGCTCCACCAATCCAATTTTTTTAAATACAACTATATTATAGAAATATAATGCGTTAAGGATTTATGTGTATTATATTTTCATAATTGCTAAGAACAAATAAATTATTACGATCTTGAGTTAGTAAATGGATTCGAATTAAAATTTTGATCGAAGTCATTATTTTTTTATAGAAATTATATAAGTTATAAACTAAAGAGGTGTTTTTGATATGGAATTTTTTCTTTCGATTTATTTCTATTTAATTATGCCTATTTTATATCGGTTCGTTTTAATATTGAACGTTTTTTGTTTTAGAATTTCCGAACATTAATTTGATGATTTAACGTATTTGACCGCACTACGATACTTGCAAAAAAAACGTTTAAAGTGTGTGTGTACTATTTAACATAAGTACTTTAAGTACTTGTATTTTGTTATTATATTTTTGAAATTATTAGACGGTAATTGAAAAACGTTTTTTTTTTTTTTTTTTTTTAACTCATAAATTATTTTATTTTATTTTATCTTATTTATGTATGTATTTGTTTTTTTTTGTTTGATATCATTTCATTTTCATTGCTACTTTGGTTCATAATTAATTATTATATAATTTGTACACAATTTATATAATAATTTTGGTGACAGTTATACGATTTTTTTTATTTTCCTGTTTCACTTACAGTGTTAAATATTCTTATAATATTATCAACTTTGTCAAACATCAATCGGTGATTTTCATCACTATGGTCAATTATTATTATATTTCTCCGACCTTGAAATTCTTTTAAATAATGGATAATTCAAACGGAAAAATAAAAAATTACTTCATAGTCCGATGTATATGATGCGTCGTAATATTATTATATCGTTACGAAGTACGTGTTTATACTTAATTGATTATTTATTTTTTGTTCGTCTTATTTTCGAGATGCGCATGTGCTGCTCTTCGAATACTGTAATCGTGCAGACTTTCTTTCGTTTTTAATCCAAGCGATTATGTTTTTGCAAACACAAAACAATTGGTTTTGGAAGAACTAGCGATAATATTTGTTTCCAACAGTTAGTGCGTGTCCATAAAAACGTTCAATAATCTAACGTTTTCCGCTAGGTTATTATCGCACACGAACCAAAAACGATGGCAAGCCACTCACACCAATAATAGTTAAAACTAACTTGAACACTAGTGATTTCACTTATACACTCTAAATTTAAACACAAAAAAGTGCACGGTGGAAAATATAAAAAAAAAATTAAACTTTTATTTAGTTTGTTAAGTTATGTCAACTTTTGTACTTATGAACTTTTCCTTTCGAAAATGGTGCGTCGAATTCGATAACTTTAAAGTTCATCGAATTTTTGTGATTTTTGACAACTTGAGATTTTAAAGCCAAATCGTGAAGTGTATGTATTGGATTTGATCTTAATTCCAACAAAAAATAATGATAATTTTAAATTGCATTATAAATTATGAGTAAATTTAATTTGCTTAAGTTTCTGACGTTCGTAGACTCTAAACTAATTTAAATTATTCATAAGAAAACCTATAACTTAGACTTTGGAGTCAACTTTAAAACTAAATTTTGATTACGAAAGTTCGTTATGATAATACATTTATTACAAAATCAGCTAATATATTCAAAAATTAAAATAAATATTTTTAGAAAGGAAAGAAAGTATAATACCTTCAGGCATCATTATATTGTGTAATTGAATTAAATATCATATTTTTACATACATTTCTTAATAATTGTTGATGCACGAAATTTTCATAATAATATAGTTACGTAAAATATGATTTATTTATAAGATTATAATTGTTTCGTTTTGATATTCTAATGATGAAACGTTGCACAACGTTTTGTAAAAATTGTATTATTATATTTGATGCATGAGTTTTTCAGCATATTATTGAATTGCGTCGAACAGATTACTGATCATGTATTAAAGATGGGATGTGCGACTCGTTGTTCAATCGAAAATCCTATTGCGATCGATCACGTCGAATATGATCCCACCGTATCGATCACGAAGTTAACAAAGAGTAATAGGTCTGAGTGTTTGAAAAACGTAAAATTTCTTCGTTTACGTTTTCACGGAACGTTTTTGCGTTAGAAGTACGTGTTGTAAATATACGATAACAACCCATCTCGCTTAGGCGAACTTTAGAAACGCCAGTTCTGTATCTAAAGCATAACCTCGCCGGAAGTTTATTAAACTCAACCGCAGCGCTCCGGATCATAAAACTCGCGATGATAACTTTGTTACGCGTTTATTGCCGACCAGCGTAACGTTAAATTGTACGCTAACTGTGTGGTGCAGCACAGAGTAGGACAGTGCATGTTATTTTATTACGTGAGCCGCAATCGTAGTAATTACCGTCCGTTGGCCGAACGTAAGTATTATTGTTACCGTAATTATCATTGTTTATCACCGAGGGACGCCCGACCGTTTGCGTTCAAAAGAAACGCCACCGGCCGATGGGTTCACGATTGCTTGATACTAATACGTATTATTGCTGTTCACATGTTATTGGAGTTATCACCGCGTGGAAACATTACTTGGGGGTCGCGTTTTAGTTCATCCGGCGATGATCAATATTCTAAACGAAAAAATGCAAAGAAAAACCTAAAAGCTTAGGGTTTCGTTTTTTACGTTTGTATTTCACAAAAACTTCTTCGGGCGATTAAAAGAAAAAAAAAATGGTCGTAAAGCGTTTAAAACGAGACCCCCGTACGCACTTAAATAAACGCATAAAATGCGTGTCTATTAGTTGAACGCAAAAAATGCCATTACCAAGTATCATGTGTGACTTTATTTTTTTTTTTTTATTATAGTTCAATATTTAGATTATAACCATACACGTATAAAGTAAAGCTAAGTTCATAACTTAAATAAAAAAGTAGTTGAATTCAAAAAGAAAAATCGATTTTGTTTTGCAAACGTTTTCAAATATTCCAACAGTAGATTTTACTTCATTGAAAATAATAAAATATTTTATTACTGACGATAATATGATATTCGCTTTATATATTTATACGAAACACACACACATGTATATTGTTTTACTGTTTTATGTATGAATTTTTATAAAATATTTTAATTTCAAACTATTATCCCATACGAGACAGAAATAAACGAATTCCTGAGTCATTTACAGTTCCATGACAATTTAAGGCAACGCTAACGGTGATCGGGTAGTCGCGTGGTGTCGTGACTAATGTCAACTTTTGATTCTATTTTAGTTGTTCGTTTTGTTGTAAGTTTAAAGTTATTTTCCTATTTATTTTAACTAAAGTATACGTGTTTTTCATTTTTCGAATATTATAAGAGTGTCAAATCTCTGTGTGCGTGCTGAAGCATTTATGACGAGAAAACACTTTTGTAAAGCAGCAAGACGTTTCTGTACTTACTTTCTCTTCCAGGACACATTTTCGTGGTCAGTTGAGAATGAGAACGATTTGGTCTAGGTCTCTCACTCTTGAATTCCAGTACTCGTTGCTCTTTGACAGTGAAGATACCTTAGAGTTATAAAGAATGAGTCCTGTACCATCTTGTTAATTTTACCTTTTGTGCAGTACTCGTTATCGTGGTCACTAAGAGGAGAATTAAATAAGTTTTAACAATTGATATCGATATTTACTCGTTTGACGGTTAATAATAACCGAAATATATTTATTATATATGTCCAGCCTTTGCGTCATGTATACGTACAATATATATACATACATATTGATGGAAATACTTATAACAGGTCACAAAAATAAATACTGAGTTGTACACATTTATAGAGTTCGATTAGTACACTATGTTTGATTTAAATTACCGAAATATTTTTACAGCTGTACTATAGACTGAGAAATAATTTGTTTTATGAGTTCAAGAAGTTTTCGGTTAATAAATGTTTGAGTTAAAGGATTTCATTGCACCAAAACAGTGTAGTACAACATATATCAGCATAAACGCAAACAATCTAGATTATTATGGGCCACTAGGGGATTGAAGTCTCCTGTAGTATTTAGAATAAATAACAAGACAAATAACGTTAAACCTTGGTATTAATTGACAGAATAACCACATTTTCGGAAAGACTTTTAACAAGTTTGGAAGATTTAAGTCTTTCGAAGAACCTTAGGGGAAGATAACCCCTTCCTCCTCACCGTCCTTTATGCCAAACGTATGCAAGTACTCTATGGATATTATACATTATTGTACACAGAGTGAACCGTCGCCACCCACGACTAATAATATCATTGTGTTAGGTATTCATTTTGGTATAATATAAACTGTACAATAGTCACATACGGAAATCATTTACCCTGATTCCTGGTTCAATTATATGTAAGTATATAACTATATATTCATTGTTTTATCTTTTATATATACCCACTGTTCATTAGGGCCAATATACCACAACATATAAAAAAAATATAGTTATGTAATTTAGTTGTTAATACATAATAGTTTATTTAATATACTTAAAAGTTTTGTTAATATAAGGCCCAAAAGTATTGTAAACACTCCCTGAAATACAGGTCTGGGCACGCCTATGGGTACAGTTGATTGGTATCTGGCCAGTAACGTGAAACGAACAAGGTTATATTTACAGAATAAGCAGGTCAGAAGATCCTATATCATCTTGATGGAACCGAAAAGAGATATCTGCGGATAAGACCAGGGCTGTAGTAAGATATTTCTGCTTTAACGCTCAAATTATATTATTGCTGTAAATACATTAAGAATCGGAATTTTAATATACTGTAACCATTCGCAGTTACTGCGCACTCGAACTAGTAAATCTAATACTGTAATACTATTACAGAGACGCACAATGGTAACTGAAGTGTTTGGTGGAACAACCAGGCAGCTTCGTTTTTCAAATTTTACAGATTTTGATTTCAAAAACAAACGAAGGAGAAATGTTTACTTTAAATTTTGGAAATCATCGCTAACGAAGATACTTATTAGTTAGTTAGTATACAATTAAATATTAAAAATAAATTCTTAATTTTTTTTTTGTTGTGTTTTTCAGTATTTTTTTTTAATTGGACTGACTGGTTTTTGCCCAAAACCAGCAACACATTTTATTTTTATTTTGTATTATAAGTCAATGCTAATCGAAACTATTACTATTATGGGTATAAACAAAAGGAATTTCATGAAATCACATTTAAAATGCAGTTAAATAACTCTCTAAATTTGAATATATTAGAAAAAATGTACGTGTAGTGACTTTTATTATAATAAAAAAAAAAAAAAAAAACACGAATATATGCATAATTTCAGTATATATTATCACTATAATGTCAAAGTTGCAATTTGCACATCATTAATATAATTAACAGTGAATTATATTATTAAAATGCGAACAAAAGAGCAATGTCAAAATATGTTTCGTGTGTGATAAAATAATATTTTACAGTATGACCGTTCCGAGCAAAAATAGAGTAGCACCGGTGTTGTACTGTTCTTGCCCGGAGCATAAACAGTCGGGCGGCTCCTTTTGCATTAAATCGGACGAAGTAGTAATTGGGTCTGCTAGATTATTACGCAGAAATATGACGGCCAATTTTTTATTATATAAAAAATAAAATATCAATTTTGAACAAAAAAATATGGGGTTTACTGGTTATTCCACTGAGTATTTCAATATTGCTGTCGCCTGTTATCGATATTTATCTAATTTTGTCACTTCAATTTCTTTCAGATTTCATTCCGCCCTAAAGCAACGCATGACTTGCACGCGCACTTTCTAGAACTCTTACTACGCTCGCATGCAAAAGCTACGAGAGTGGTGCGGCGGATTTCTAGAGTAAATATTGTACACGCGAATCGATTCGTTCGACTGTAAAACATTTTCCCGTCGAGTCGCAGTGCGGATTACGGGAAATGTTATGTTGGTTTTACGATGATTGGTTTGCATATATTTCCGGATGATATTACGTATGAAATGAGTTTATTTATATTTTTCCTTCCCGGCGGAAAGAGTGCACCTGTATCGGTCTGCGGCAGTGAGGGTACTTACCGTTCGTGCAATACGCCGAGCACTCGGGCGGGGGGAGGGCGAATGAGCGGGTTAATGGCCTCATTAATATCAAAATAATATACGAAAAAGTAGCATGCGCGTGGGTGTAAAAATTAAGAAACGCGATGTGGAACGCTGTTAATCGATAGCAAACGAGATGTTCGTGTCGCGTAAACGTACGACATTCTTGAACTGTGATTATTAGGGACGATGGAATGACACTGGTCATCGAACTTCCCGGAAACACCGTTATCGACGTCCGTTCGTTTTACTTTCACAACAGTCGATGTTTTTCGATTTCCCTGTAGACGCTACGCGATCCTTTTGGCCGTCGTATGCGCATGGGACAATTGTACGCGATGATATTTAGACGACAAATAAATATAGCTATAAATTTAATTTAATAATTTTAAAATTTAACTATTTAGTTAAAATAAGAACAAAACAGGTACCTTAATAATTTTTATAATAGGTTTTTACAATCTAAGTTAAGTATATCATTGAAATGTTTGAAACTATTAATTTAATAAAAGATACGATTTTTTGTCGCTTATAATTTTAAAATATATATAGATACTACAATGAAAAGGGCAGACTTGTAGGTTTCCCAAAAAACTTTATAAAACGAATTTATTAGGTGTACACGATTCCAGTATATTTGTATTTCTTTTCTTATAAACGTTAGTCGAGACAAAGATAACCGTATCATTAAAATGATTTGTATTTATATTGCTAAGGCACCCATCGAAGGAATTTCGTGCTCGTTTTTACTGAAAAATTACATTTTAAAACGATTGATTTACGTCATGGGTCTCCAATTTACGGCTCATGAGCCAGTCTCAGCCCATCAAGCTTTTCAAACCCGCCCGGTTTACTGATATTTCGTTGATACTAATCCAAATTCAAAAAATACTGAACATGAGATGATTTCAATACTTAGATCCACTTACTTATGTGAAATACGTTTTCAAAAATAAATACGTAAATTCTAAGTATGTAACTAACTTAAGTGACGATAATTTACAAAATTTCAATGCAAGCCATCAAGCAATTTTTAAACAGACGCAAGTTCAAACTTTTTATTAAGTAACTCTCTTGTATCTCATTAAACCAGTTTAGAATAGTAAAAACAAGAATAAAACATACATATTTCTAAAATTTAAATAAATCTTATCAATTTTTATGCATATTTCAATTGCATTACCTCTTCGTTTCTCTAAGGAACTACGGTCCACGATGCCAATGCGTATCTCAGATTCCGTAAAAAAAGATTGGAGACTCCTGATCTACGTTTATATTTACATTTATTTAACTCCATTTCTCTGGCACGCCCACTTTGGAATTTCGAAAATAAAATTCCATAATTCGTTTATGCTGGTTTATGCACCTATCCCCAAAGTTTATACAAAATGTTCTGGAATTTGCCGTCAAATAAAATTTAACATTTTTATGCTGTTTTTGGTTTTTGTTATTAAATTAATATAATACTAGGTATAATGTAACGCTTTGGGTATTAGTGGTGATCAATTAATGATAAATTTTTTTTTCATTATTAATTTATAATTCTTTGTTGTAGGCCATAAGTAGATTATCAAGTAATACTTTTTCATCATACTAATCTAATTAAAAATATTCGTTATTTTCTTTAATTATTGTTTTATAAAAACCATTATTATTTCTCTCTAAGCCATTTTACCTCACTAAGCACATTTTTTCTTCAATCGTACTGTTTTTTGCCATTTTATATAAATTTTTTAAGTTGTAAAAATAATTTGAATTGATGTCTTTCACGTTAAATTAATTTATTTTATTTAAATGTATGTGCTTCATTCATCAATTAATTTTATATACACATATACACTTGAAGTGATACATTTGAAAATAGCATGTATAACTTTACACAATTTTATTAAATATTCAAAAGTAATAAGCTTGAGTCGCGTTAACTGTCTTTGTATGTACCCGATGATGAATTTTTAAATTGAAACCGGTCATATACTTAACAAATATAATAATACTCCAAGCTAAGTATATTCATACAGGTATTTATTTTTTGCTGAAATGTGCTATACTTATAAAAAAATATAATATTATAAATTGTAGTGATTTCATTATATTTTATATTTTATATCTTATATATTACATAGTGTCTAGTAACGTTAACACCAACCACTTATTTTTATTTCTTTATTAAAATTATTATTTTGGGTAAAGAAAAAGTAGTAGATGTAATAATAAGAAGCATTAACTCATAAGATTTACCTATTCACTTGTAAAAAAAAGTATTTCATTGAATCTTCAGGCATAAATTGATTATGAAAAGAATAGCTAAGAATTACATTTTTAATGTTAGTTAAGTTAATTATATTTTAATATTTTATCTTTTTTTTTTCATCTAGATAACTGAAAGCTTATATTTTATTTTTATCTTAGATAAACCTTCGATCATTACCTTTACCATTCATCTATAATAGATAAAATAATTGGTTATTGGTTATCTTTCCCATCATATTTTATAAATATTAAGTTTGTTTAGTTTTATTTGACTATTAAGGTTTTTGCTTAAAATATGGAAATAAACTTTGGATTTACTTGGTTGAACATTGCTGAAAATGTGACTTGAAATTAACCGCACTTTTACCAAAACTAACAGAACATTTGCACTTTTTACAAAAAACTTATTACAGTCCCCTTTTTGTTTATTTTAAAACCAAAATGTTACCATACATCAATCCTAGCAGAAGTCAACGGTATTAATATACAGTTTTCCTTAATTTTGCTTAACACAGATATAAATTTAATATGGAAATAAAGTGATTATGAAGTCTTACCGTGAGAAAACAATTGAACAGAGTTTTGATTAAATTATTTGGTATGGTGAGCTACTTATTTGAAATACATCACAATATGCCATAAGTTATTATTATCTAGTAAATAAAAGTTATAAAAGTGTATATATCAATCCGTCATCTTTATTGTTCCGAGCTTGATCAATCATCTCGATATTACGATATTTTCAATAATTATTTTTGGATATCGAAATCATTAAGAAAATACCCACGATTTTTATATCATATTGAATTATCGATATTGTTGGCCAACACAAATTTTTACTATATTATATGCGTAGTAACCGATGTAATATAAATATGTGGTGTGTTTTTGATTAACAATTTGATTGAGATGCTGCATTAAGAAAGTCATTTTTTGAATTTCCCAAAAATGTTCTTAATAGTTGAAAAAAACGGACAAAAATGATAAAATTATCATACAATTTAATATTAATACTTAATGTTTAAAAAAATATGTTCTACAACTAAATTGTTTTTTTTTTTCATTAGCATACGGTCACTGACTATTACATAGTAATTCAAATTATTTATCAATATGCCAAAACAATCTAAAATAAATAAAGAAGAATTATTACAAGTCATAAAATAATATACGGTTTTTAACCATGATTTAAATAAACTAGAAGGACCAAGTCATGTTTGTTGGACTAATATTCAAAATGATTTAGAAAATTCGATTAGTGCTAAATATATTTACACAATTGTTCTACAAAACCGATATGGAATTTTCGATAACTTAGGTTTAGGCAATTATAAGTTAAAACCAAGTTAATCAGAAACTACTTCTTATGAAACAGAAGCCAATTTCAGTTTACCAGATGATAACAATTATGAAGAATCTATAAGAGAAGAAGACGCTAAAGAATCCATGCATTTTAATATAACTCTTTCTTCACAAGAATGGAAAGACATACACGAAGAGAAACTAAAATCATATAAACATTCACATAAAAACATTTTTAATCGATTTTATGAAATTCTAAAACCATACAAGTGAACACCTATCATAAACGAACATTTTTATGAACAAACAAGATTACCATGCTGCATTACATATGCAAAAATAAACAATCATGGACAAATATACTTAAAAATTATTGGTAACTGTAATGCATGTTTCAATTATTTAAAAGGCATAGTAGAAAATAAATCAGAAGAAAATTCAAGAGTCATAATTGTCTGTACATTAAAAGAAAATTTCGAAAAATGCAAAAACACAAAGGAGAGTGTCAGAGAATGAACGAAATATTTAAGTAGATAAACTAGTTAATTTTAATATGTCTGCTGCCTATTCACAACGAATGGTTTCAAAAAAAAAAATGAAATATGGTGATAAAGAACCAAGTCATATACCTACAATGAATGCATTGCGGATAATGAAGCATAAAGAACAGAAAAAACACCAATATCATGACGACCAAATTTTAGCTGTATCATTAATGAAGGGAATGTCACTATACAATACAATATTTCATGATACTAGTTACGATAGATTTTTTTTACATTATTGGACGTCTTTTGAAATAAATGCTTACAGGAATTATTGCAAAGGCACACAAAACCTTACTATAAGTATTGATGCTACAGGTGTATTAGTTAAAAAGATAACTCTAAATAATTGTAGAGAAACAGGACACATATTTTTTTATTAAATCAGTAAAAACTACTTTAATAATCATTGCCAGTTTTCTGTTGCACATATGCTTTCCGAACGTCATGATAACAATAGTATAGGTCATTGGCTCACTGAATGTTCTAGGAATAGTATTCCTCCTTCAAAAACTGTTGTAACGGATCAATCCCTTGCTCTTATGATGGCTGTAGTCTAGACATTTACCTAATATTCAACACTTAACAAATATATTAATGTATGTTCCGATTTAATAGTGGCTGGTCTCAGTTGAAAAGTTCTACATTTAGGATCAAAAATTTCTATATGCGATCGATTGGACTAATTATTGTTAGTAAAAACTTTGAAGACGTGAAATTTTTTTTTAAGAATATTTTTACAGTAGCACTTCATGAAGCTGAAGGGATAAATTCCAATAATGAACCAACTGAGTGTGAACATTCCAAAACATATTTAAAACGATGAATTGCCACGCGTGATATTGAGTTTGAGGAAAATAATACAAATATTGATGACTTAAATGAACCGATTTTAAAGATAGATGACAAACAAATGAAAGATTTACAGAATACATCTATATTTGATATAGTTAGAAACATTTATGAAACAGTACTAGAAAGTTAAAATCATACATCAAATGCAGGTGATAGAGACAACATGCAATTCAGTCCAGGTATTGCAAAAAGATTACTATATTTTTGCAAGCTTATTCCTTGTTGGTCTTCAATAATGATACCTATTTTTCAGTACGGTAATAAAACAGAAAGTTCTTCTGTTTCGGAAAGTTTGTTTAAAAATTTAAAATCAGTTGTGTTTAAACATATATCTCTTCTGATAAGACTCGACAAATTTTTGAAGATTCATATTAACTCTATTATAGGATCAACAAATTTGTTAGCAAGTAAAACAGCGCATATGCACCAATCAACTAATGAATGTTTAAATTCAAATAATGAGCCACCAAAAGAAAGTCCGTCCATAAAACTTAAAGAAAACAAATCGATTTGTAATAAGGGAATTCCAACATTAAATATACATAAACAGCGGTCCTATTGTAGTCCTAGTTCATCAAGTAATAATAATGATACATCTGAAATATTAATAAATAACGATCAAGAAATTTTGGAAAACTGGAAAGTTTTGGGTTATGATATAGAGAAAGAAAAAAAGAGAACGTATTTAGATAAAGACCCAACTATATTATTCTACAATGACTTCAGCCAATCGAAAAGTAGAGTTATAGGAGTTCTACGAAATGGAAATTTTGCTGACCTGAAAAATATTACAATCAATGGACAGAAATTTAGTATAACAAATACCTGTGCATTTTATGGCATTGTTTATTTTATTTGAACATCATATGTCGATAGCTATTTGTATTCACAGTGGATAAATTTAAATAATAAAAATGTGTTTTTTGAATCAATAGAAAAATTGATAAAAGCCGGTTAAACTCAAAAATGTATGAAAAAAGAGCTTATATTTTGAAAAACATTATGGCAGATTATAAAAAGTCTAGAAATAATTTTGGAGGTATTACAATTTTAGATGCATCATGTACAGCACATTATTTACTGGGCAAATTATTTCAACATTTTCCATCATTACAAGATAGAATGCACTGTGAAGAATGTAATTACGATGAAACAAAGGTCCATACTACAATAAATGCTCATTTGCCGACTAACAATTTAAATTTTATGTTGGACAGTACAAAAAATTACGTATGAAGATAATACTACCGTTGGATGTCTTAACTACGGCTCAATAATAACCTTATCAATAATTTCTGGCTATCATTTAATAATTGAACCGATTTTACCAATGACCGATTTGAAAAATCAAAAGGAAAATTTTGATGTACGAGTGACACTAAATGAAATTCCTAAATCATTAAATATATTTAAAAAAATATACTATCTGAGAGGAATCGTGAATTTACATCCCCTTCAAATAAAACCAACATGGAAGCTATAGGGCATTATGTTTCGTTCAATTGGAGGGAAACAGAAAATATATGGGAAGGATATGATGACTTAATAACAACAGTACGTCATGACAGGCATACATCAATTGTTAATAATTGTCAATTCATAGTTTAAAATGTATAATAATAATATTTAATTTGTATTTAATATTTTCATAAATAATAATTTTTTTTTTTAAATAAGTTTTATCAATTTATAAGTTACCATTTGTATTATTTTGCTTATGTATATTTATAGTTTCCATAACATACTACACAAAGTTATTAATATATTATGTTCATTATTCAGTTTTTATATTCTTAAATTTTACCTTATACCTATAAGTACTTATACCTATAGGTATAATACTTGTTTCTTTTAGAGTCCCTGAAATATGCAAAAGTATTTTTATTTTAACTAATTGTATTAACTCCTTAGTCAATTGTTTATATATGTAGTTGTTTGAGGTAAATTTTATATTTTTCAAATATACTTCATAACAGTGTTAATTTCATATTAAATTCATTATTGAGTATTTTTTACAGTCCTATATATTAATGTAGTTTTTAGTTATTGATATTCGCAACATTTTAGTTTTGCCTATAAATGTGTCTACACAATTATTAGCAATTCTCATAGTTGACTTAGTCATAAGAATTCAATCAATGATAATTTGATTATCCAACATTCAAAAATTTAATTTAGAATGAGAGATCTAGAATGATTAATATTATTAGATTTATAATTTTTGAACCGATAATACCATTGAATATGAGAATATGACTTTATGGCGATGTATAAATTTACCTTTTAATAATTTAAAACATAATTTAATAAATTAATAAGAATCCTGGGTGGATATATCCGTTATCCTATCACCATTAAATTTAATTTTCTGAATATTTAAAAAATGTAAGTTTTAACAATTTACCGAAAACAAATTTTTAACAAATTATACACAAACAATAACATTAGTAGGTTAAATCAATAACCACAAATAAAGTTAGTTGTAACAATAACAATAACAATAAATGTTTGTAAAATTTAAGTTGTACCAATTCATTAACGACTTATCGTTTTGCACAAAGTTTGCGAACAAACCATCAAAAATGCTTAGTACAATTTGATTTTTGAAACTCTGAGGTAAAGGTGCTGAGCATTTCCTTGGCACCCCCCACAACAAAATTTGAATATCTCGGGAACGTTGAAAGCACAAACGTCGGAAATGAGTGCACAAAACAGCACAAACGAATTATGGAATTTTATTTTCGAAATTCTAAAGTGGGGGTGCTGAGCATTTCCTCGGCACACCCCCACAACAAAATTTGAATATCTCGCGAACGTTGAAAGCACAAACGTCGGGAAAGAGTGCACAAACCAGCACAATCGAATTATGGAATTTTATTTTCAAAATTCCAAAGTGGGGGTGCTTGGGAAATAGAGCTCATTTATTTGGCGTCCAAACGTCATCGCGTCCGATTGCCTTAGACCGCGGACACGGTCATCGACACAACGGTAAAAATCAGGCACGTGGACAAGGGGGCTTTTTAGTGGTTCAAACCCCCTCGAAATTTTTAGAGTCGGTTTATACTTATAATATAACAAAAGCTAATTACACACCATATGTATAGTTGTACAACTACGATTTATTTATGTATTAAAAATATTTAAACCCCCCCCCCCCCCTGGAAAATTGATCTTGGATACACGCTTGGTAACAACAATTCCACATCGCACCGGCGCGAAACCCGCAGGCGGGCGTGTGTTGTACCGGGGAAAAAAGTACGCCACATCGTACTGCGTTACCGAAACTCGTGCACGAGTATAAAGTGCGCCACATTACACCGCTGTACACCGTAACCACGGCCCGGATGTATCGGTGTTGTTTCTTTTACGCCGCACGACGCTGCCCGGGGGCGAAACAACTCGATTTCCTTCGGGCGCGCGAGCGGTGGACGAACGATGAGTAGCAGTAGTTGTCGGTCTTGCGATGATTTATGGTTCTTTCCATCGCCGTTTTATTTCGTTTCTTTATTCTTTTTCTCTCTCTCTCTCTCTCTCTCTCTCTCTCTCTCTCTCTCTCTTTTCTTTCTTCTAAACGATCTCTCTAGCGACGGGGAGAGAAAAAAACGCACGTCGCGCCACGTGCGTTTGACTGGAAATCGGATGTAAACGGCGCGGCGAGGCGCGTTAGAGTTACGCGATTTCTCATCGGTGTTACTTCCCTGCCGACCGTCACCGCGCACCCGTCACCGGTAAAATAGCGTAAACAGCTCTCCGATCGCATTTGGATTGCGATCGTAAAACACCTTTAGCGCGTACACCGCGTACGCTTTATCTACGCGATGTTCTAATGCACCTGTGATGCACGCACGTCTATGAAACGAGAGCACAACGAACGGCGTACGAAAAAATAAATAAACACGCGAGCACGACGTGGTTTTATCGTTTTACGACCAATGATTTACGGTGCACGGTGCCCTCTTTCGTACGACATCCCATACGGATTCACTTGATTTCATACGCGGTCGACGTTTTTGCAGAGGCGTTGTCAAATATTCTTCAGAGAAGAGTTCCGTAAACCGCGATGGTGTTTGGTGGTCATTAACACGAACCGAAAATCCGATAAGTCGTTGAGCTGTTTGGCAACGTGAATATCCGTCGGTACAATGCATACGTGTACCATGTTTATGTGTACAGTATCTACTTAACTATATCGTTTGCGATATTTTAGGCGGGAAAATTTTCACATTTAACTAGGCCATTTAAAAAATGTATATTTTTATATGAATTACGTAAATTTATGTGTAATTATAATCTTTTTCTCCATTTAAATCTTAACTAGAATACAATTTTACTTTACAAATACAGTGGATGGCACTTATTAGGCTTACTTTAGGAATTGATCATTTGAGTCCATTCACCGAATAAGTTAATAAGGCAAATGACCCAAAAAAAAGAAAGGAAATTCGTATTTAATTAAAAAATATTGATTTAGATTCAAGATATAAAAATAAAAATCTTGCATAGCTGTTGTTATGTATAAAAAAATAAATAAAATCAAATAAAATATATAAGTAATATCCAATACATAAATATCAATCTAGAGTAGATTGGTTGATTTTTTTTTCGTTTTCGGACAACTTTATTATCATACTATCGTACACTGTATATTATCCGAGTACATCAAAATTGTTTCATTGTTGAATCCCTCTATTTGAAGCGCTTTTAGCATTTGTAAGTTTTTGATGGTTTTCCATCAGTGTCCTCTTCGTCACTATCTTTAGCCACATTATATTTACAGTTTGATTGATCTAAATATATTTACATATTTATTTTATTTATCTAATTTTAAAATGTATATATATATATACATTTCTTTGAGATAAAATATAAAATTTAGGACCGATTAGTTCATCGAGGGTTGAGTAAAAATAAAGGATCTTGGAACGTACACATGTGGTCAATAGAACATCCATAATGCATATACATGAATATAAAATATGAAATGCATACTGTGTATTATTTTATTATAATTCAACCTATATAACTTTTTTTAAATTATTTCGAATTTAATAAATATTTTAAATGAAAGTCACTAAGACAGTTTTTTTTTTTTTAATTTACAACAAAATAAAATAATATTATATTTTTACAAATATAATGTACTTTTGGAATTCAACCTTTCTCTTTATGTGTAAGATTTGGACCAGAAAATGGCATTTTAAGTATATTTTAAATTACATTTTTACTAGATGGGTATTGGAGTATGTAGAAAGGACGAAGGTTATATAGCGCAAAGCAACGCTCGAATGTTAATTAATTATTGAAATCAAATGTTCGTTAATGCATAACAAAAACGTAGCGCTGTAATAACGTTGTGATGCCAATAGCCACAATTATTTACAAAATTCGTTATGGAAATGATTATTATAATATTTCATTGTGTTATACGGACACGGATTTTTTTTTACGTGGATGATTCGCGAAGAACTTTTTTGATCGCAAATATAATTTGCAAAACTTATTTTTGGGGCTCTACGACTCGCAAACGACATGATTATACTTAAATATAACTAAAAATATAATTTCGTCGTTTAAATCAAATTTAATTTTAACCAGGTGAAAAATAATTGAAAATGTTACACATTACCTATATTTATCGTACGTACATATATATTGAAATTTGAAGCATATAATGTATGGAGATTAGAAAAAAATAATTTATCCATTATTGATTGTACACTAAATTGTATACGAGAAAAAAGGAATAAGACGGAGAAGATTTTGGATTTCCCGCAGTAATTATTTTTTTTTTTTTTAGTATAGTTGTTTTCTGTTGGTTCGTTCGAGTGATAGATAAGTCGGTTTTTGACCGTGACCGGGTTCGAACGAGTAACCGTACATTTACACACGGTATCCGCGTTGTACAAATATCTGTCCCGATACATTTTTATGGCATATGTTTTAGAGCGATAACTCGTTCGTGGTGTACGTTTTATGTGTTTCGTGTGTTCGTTGCTCACCGCAACCCCGGGGTTGGTTAACGCGATGGGGTTTCGCATACGAAGCGGGTTGACGAGAAACCGAAGGGATTTCGGTTATCTCGAGATCTCCCCCTCCTCCCCCCGCGTACCACTTGTCCGCCCGCGACCGTTTCGCCGGGACAACCGTAACGTTCGGTTGGTTTTGTTAACGCGCGCGCGCCTCCGAAGTGATTATCCATTTTCGACGCTTCCGGCGCGCGTGAAACGACGTCACACCGCGCCCGTAAGAACCGTCGCCAGGGACGCCGCGTTCCGTACGACACGATGAGGGCTCCGGGAAACCGTCGCCGCTCTGGTCCCGCGAACGCGATGATAAACGATCCGATCGGTCGAGCGGAACGGATGGAAATCGAAACGTCTTCCGTGTTCCTGTTTCCACCCTCCCGCCGAGGGCCCGTTAACCGTAGCGATCGAATCTTTCCCGGGCACGTACGCTGGCCGCGTGCTGCTGTTGGTCGGTAGGAGCAGTACTCGAAAGCCGCAAATGTCGTGCGCGCTAAGGATGCACCTATCGTCCAATGGTATGCTGCTGGCGGTTGACCAGCTGTAATACCGTCGTGCGTTAAGGCGACCGTGCGATCAGGTTATTTTTTTTTTTTTGCGGCTTGTGCACGGGCCAATTGTCTACCGAGATTGTAGAGACGAATCGTTTATGTCGACGAACCTCTATCGGCCCTCGTGCGTTTTCGAAAATCTCGTCTCACCCATACGTTCCCCCCGACCGTGGGTCGGAAGATATTGTTCTTGGAACGGTTGTCGTGTGTTACAGGATTTTGGAAAGGAATCGGATATGCAAACGGGCGAATCGGCGTGGTACGTACGATGAGGAGCGACGAGAAAAAGCGACGCCGGACGCCCTGAGATATGTTTGTATTTGTTCAACTACGTTCAATCGGTCGTTACTAACTAGAAATGAGACAAACAATTTTTTTCTAAACAACAATTTTCGTATAATATTCCGTCCGGCTTCACCAACATTTCCGACCTATGGTATTGACTGATGTACGAAAAATATTTATTTTTTTTGTTGGAACAAAGTTCGACCTGTGACTGATGGGCTGTTGGTTTGCGGAAAGTGTTTTGACCGACCCAACTAAAATATTTGTGTTTCGACGTGAAACCGTTATGAAATTTAATGCAATATTATTAATAACTCATAAATCATGAACGAATTGGTAGTGCTAATCAATGATAAGTACAGTTTAAATACGTGATCAATATTGTACCGACGATCCATTGTGTTGGACATTTTTGTTCTGCCATTGTTGTTTCGCTCGATCGGCTGAACAGTAATTGCTGTAGCGAATGAACACCTACCACCAACTACTACTGTCCAGGAAAACAAATATAATAGAACTCGTAAGTATTAAATTTATTTGTTCGTTTTTCATGGTGCTAGTTTTGATTTTTTATAATTATTGATAAACGTCAATAGTTTATCTGACATAAATTAAAGCATGCTTTACATTCAGTTATATTTTATTTTAATTGGGAAAGAAAGGAATAATTTATTCATTTATAAAATATAACGAATACAAAATAAGTGTGATGAAAAATCAATAGTGCTATTACAACTAACTAATTTAATTTTTTAAGGGGAAAATTTAATAAGTACGAAGAAACTTTGTTGAAGTTTTGATGAAAAACAGAAAAATAATAAATAAAAACAAAAATACAATTACAACCGTTTGGACTTTGCTATGAGCTATAAGTTTTTAATTGAAAAAATTAATCTTGACAGTTGAATATAGTAAATAATCATGTTAAAATAAATCAGTTAATGTTCGAAGTACATGTTTAACAATACATAAAATCGATTAAACCTTGATACAATATGAAATCGGCGATGGCATACAACGAGTAAAGGTAATAATAATAATCATAATATTAATAACGAAAATAAGAGACTCTGGAACAGAAATAGTGTGCGAAATGAGTCGTCCAATTAAGAATTTGAGTTTAGAGAGGGTGTATAGAAGAGCATGCTAAATATTGTTGAAGATGAAAGTAATTTTGAGTTATATCCCGATCATAAAACTATCGAGTAATAAGAAAATAAGTTTTCGGTAAATAAGCTGAAGGTAATGCGCTTACAGTGATATATTTGACGAATGAATGTTTGTTAGACATCAACGTTAAAAATGAGTTTTTTCGCCTGGAGCCGATAACAGAAAGTTGTACGATTTTATTCAACGCGTAATGTACACCATTTTTTTTTTTTTTTTATCTGCTAATCTGCTTCCACGCATGGATTATAAAATATAATAGGCACGTTTAACTATAAAACGCATAGTATAAGATTAACCTGTTTATACTGCACACGTTTGATGATAGTACTATAAAACTGTACCGTACGGCACATAAACAGTGATATCGCTGTGTAATTCCACAAAAATCAATCGGGGATACGTGAATTTTAATGATTTCGGAAATTTTTTTTTATTTTTTGTTACCTATTATTTTGTTTTATTTTTTCTAAGATACGAGCAATCGATCCATGCACTTGTACACACAAAAAGTAAATATGAGCATTTACAAGAGAGAGCAAATAGTAATAAAATAACTGGAAAAATGTAATGGATGAAGCAGCATATCCAAAATATGTATACAGGTTATTTATTTATATTTAGCCGAAATATTTTTAACCTCGGATTTAATAATTGGATTTCCCGGAACGGTTAAACATAGAATGTTCGTTATAAAGTAATATTTTTGGTTTTCCAGTTTGTTATGTAACCTTTTGTATCATCGACGTTCTTTTATAGAATACTTTTGTTTTGTAGTCGAAACATTTTAGCACATTTATTTATATTCTAATTTATGTCTGTTTTGGGATGTTACAACTACGTTATAAAATCAAATGAATATTTAATATACATATATTTAAATATCAGATAATTCGTATAACGAATATTGTGTTGTTTAACCATGCTATATGACTAGCGCTTCCTTAATAAGCCGATAATTAATCCAAATAAAAAGTTAAAAGTTATAACTGGTAATTACAAAAAAAAAAAAATAAAAAATAAAAAAACTAATGATTTTTAAGAGTTTAAACTAAATCATGTATTGTCAGTATTTAGTGAATAACTTTTGAGTGCATA
Organism: Sipha maydis; assembly: GCA_034509805.1. Lineage (NCBI taxonomy): Eukaryota > Metazoa > Arthropoda > Insecta > Hemiptera > Aphididae > Sipha > Sipha maydis. Next base: position 30,141 of record JASXSY010000677.1, on the reverse strand, counting down.
TTTTATATTTTTAGTGCATTTACAGTCCAGTGATAATCTATACTACCTTAAGCGTTAAGTGATAAGAATCTTTAAGAAATTCCTATGACTGTTCAAACACCCCAGGCTGCTGCAATAGACACTCCTGCGAATACGATGTTATTGTAGAATCAAATCAAAAAGAAATTAAATCAAAAATGAAATTTATTTTCGTTTTAGATAGCTTGCGGGTAAAAAAAAAAATATATAAATAATAATAATTTATAGTAGATAAAAAAAAAAAATTAAAAATATTTATATGAATATGCGTTTTAAAAGTATTTAAATTATTATTGAAGTGCGTGCAAATTATTAAAATATTAACACTTGGAATACTTTATAAAATTGAGTATTAGTGGGTTAGAATATTGAGTGGAAATATTATTAAGCTGTTGCATAGATATCGGTTCGAGACATACCACAGACAACTAGAAATGTTTGAAAACTTATGTTCGTTTGAATTGATGAACACATTATATTCGTATGATGAACAAACAACGCTGTAAAAGATTCCCGGAACTAATAATTGTTGAATAAATCAAATACAATAAACGTAACGTATTTTTTCAGCTCTAATATTATGCACTTATAGGAACAGAAGTAAATGCCAGGTGCTAATAACAATAGATAATGTGATTATTCTAACGTTTTCAAACTGCACAATATCGTTCGTATACATCACGTTAACAAATATATATATTATGTATTTGAACAATACCAATCTATTACAAAATAACCTCTGTCAACAAAACTGTTTGAAAATATTTTACACAATATGCGTTAGAATTTCTGCACAGAGATCCGCTAATCAGTATTAAACACGATTTAGTTAACTAAACAGTAGTAACTAAATTAAATCATATACCCTCGGCGGAGTTGACGTTTGGGACGATAATGTGGAGTATAATTTTGTTAATGTTATAACGAGATTAAATTTATCTAACTATTCGACTTTCTGTTTTTTTTTTGTATTGTTTTTCTGTTTGCATTTAAAAATATAATTTTTTTTTCGAACATTCAAATTTAATTTAATAACCGATGCTGAGAGCGATTACATAAGCATTAAAAACAATAACATTGGACTTAAAAGAATATTTTATTTCTGGTATTTTTAAAAAAATTCTAGTCGCAGTTGGTACGATAGGTAAGATATTTCTTGTCATTTTTTATTTTAATATTCATATTACACTACGTATTTTTAATGCCGATGAAAAATTGTATTTGTCTCTATGTATAGGTGGATTTTCAGCGAGATGTATTTAAAGAATACAATTTTTATATTTAATGCCCACGTATGCGTTCCATATAAGAATGTAAGGTATCATATTATGTAAAGTTTCATATGATTTGTGTGTGTGTGTGTGTGTGTGTGGGCGTACGTAGTGTGCTTAAGTGTATGGTATATATGTGTGTAGCATAAAATGACACGTCATATTATTCCAACAGGCTTAAGTATTTCGGAGTTGACACTATATTAATTTGAATATTTGCGTTTCGTGTATTATTATATACCGTCCAATTTCTACAGTAAATATTTCAAAAGATAACAATAAAATTACAAAGACGGCGTAATGTATAGGCAAAAGTAGTACGTTCCTGCGGTGAGAACCCAATACTCACCGATGCAGAACTACTGCAACAGCATGTTATTTTTACTTGTATTATTATGATCGCTTTTTATATATTTAATTTTTTTTTTCTTTTATTAAATTCGTGGATTTTGTTCTGTAACTTATGATTTGGTATCGTTTAGTTGATGATGTTAAACTTCTAAATGTTAAACGTTCACTGACAATTGGCTTTGGTTTTTCTTTGGGTTGAAACGTTTGTAAAACAAAATATTAAACATTATTAATTCGTACACAACATTCGATTCATTGAGTTGTACGAAGTGCAATCAATTTTTTATTAAAAATAAATGGTCAGTAAAAAAAAAACTGTAAATTTATTTCCAGTTTAATAATAATGTATATGTTTTTCCGATAGAAATATCTTCAAAAATATTATATTTATTTATTTATTTTTTAATTTATTAATTTTTTAATAATAATTTGATTATTTGATTACAAGGAAAATGTTTTATTAAAAATTTGTTTTTCATTCTTTTGCCCGATTCGGTAACATTTATTTTCGTTTTTCATTTCTATTCAATAAAATTATTTCATGAAATAAGTTGTTTCTGCGGCTTCAGCAGCTAGAGTCTTATTAACGCAGTTATACCAACTCTAGTTATTAAAATGTATCTTCTTTATATTGCTAATTTATTTTTCTACGTTTTTCGAACGAAATGTTATATATGTTTTCTTTTTCGATAGCAATATTTATATTTTTTATTCATTTTTATTTAAAATTCGGAAATTCATATGTCGACTCGAGAATAGTACTATTTATTTATTTATTTATTTATTTATTTATTTATTTATTTATTTATTATTTATTAACGGACGTGAGTCCTAAAACATAATAGTATAAACATCGTGTGCAGAAGATAACTAACATAACATAATAAATTATAATTTATATTAGTTTAAAATTGTATATAATAAGAAAACTTAGAATTAAATATAGAATACATAATAAATATAACTAAAAATATATATATATTCATATATATATATATATATAAAATTTGTTAATTTTGATTCAAAGTTTAAAAATTAATTGTATAAGTACGATTCTCAAGTGACTTATAAAATTCTAAATTTTAAATAAAAATGAACAAATAATCGTTTTTATAGTTTTTCAGTTTTTTTTTTTTTAATACACATACATTTTGATCTCAACAGAAATTTACCATTTTAAAGTATTTAATCAAATCTTCGGTAACCAGCAAATAAATGTAGAATTTAACTGGTAAGCCTTTCACAATCACGAATTACATCATCGATTATGACTTATGCGTTACACATATAATCGTCCAACGAAAAAATGCAAATATGTTCAATGCTATCGTATAGTAAAATATCAGCCGGATGGAGCAGAGGGGGATTTAACGTAGCAGTATTCGGTGTGGCGTGATAGTTCAGAACCGTATACCCGTGGTGATGTATGCGAGACTAGGCACAAAACCGTAATGGAAAAGTATGTATAAATATATTGTTCTGTATAAAACCGCTTGGCATTGCTTAGTATCGACATGCCGTTATTTCATGTACATTATACTGTGATTTTATGCGACATAGGGTTTCAGGTAACCCATCGGATAAAAAGAAAAAACCGGATCACGAGTGGGCGGTGTAAAATCGAAATTCCTATTGCTCACCGAGGATAGACGACGCTGTTATATCTATCACTTCAACTGTAGACGAACCGGAGGTAAAATTCCATTAGTATGATATACCGTCAAAAAATAAAAAAATAAAAATTCATCCGCTACTTCACTAACTATCCCTTTACATCAGCAGTACCTGGTATTTCACGAATATTTTAGTCGTATCGTTGTACGCACATACGACTATAATAATGTTAGGTCTCCAGCTAGGACATATTGTACCATGTAAATAGATATTTTCAATGGAACTTGATAAATTAATGTGGGTAAATCCGTTCCGGACGTTCAGTATGGGTTATTTGTCGTCCTGTTAGCCATTGGAACGCATTGCCGATTTATTCATCGTAGCGGATAACTAGACTAATGCTTAAATAATGTGTGGATTTTTGTGTTTATAGACCTTTTGTTAAAATCGCATCTATTAGTACAGTATAATGTAGTTGTAGAAAATCGTTGATAATTTAAACAATAGGCTATTGTCAACAGCATTAATTTTGAAACATTATGGAGCACAGATTTATGATAAAATAATAATAATAATAATAATCATATAATTATAATCATCATATTATAATTATATCCTGACGTTTTATAACCAACGTTCGTATCAAGTGGTTTTTATTCGCATCGGAATGAAAATAAAAGACCACCTCATGTCATTGTTCAATACACAACACAATGCGTACTGAATAATAATAAAATACAAATAAAACCATAGCAAAATGGGGTGAATTTTTGCGGTTGCATAACAGTTGGTCAAAGCGCATTATATTCAAAGACAAGCGATGAAAAAACTTTTGTTTGACAAACAATTAATCATAACAATAAATTTGTCGGTATAAGTATTTTTGCAAAAAAAATTGTATTGGTAGATACTTTTACTTTTTATTGTAAAACGCGTATTAAATCATTAAATCACATATTATACGCACTGAATGTAAATTTAAAATATCAGTAAATTAAAATTGTATGGATATTTTATCGAACCTAATCAGTTATGTTATTCTCCGATTTTAATACAACACTAATAGTGAAAACAATTTTTGTTGGTGCTATAATACGAAACGAAACATTCAGTTTAAATAAACGATTATAATGTTTAAAATTGTTATTTTTTGGAACTCATGCTGCGGATAAGTCATCAAAAATGTTGATTGTGTCAAATCCAAAACATTTTTAATCGACGGGCTTAGCCGCATAACAATAACCGTTATTGACACATATAATTTTGATGACAGTGGTAAGAATATCATTACAACAGTCGATTAATCTTAGATCTCTCTGTATAGTCTATAATATTATTATGTTTTTCAAAAACCAGACGTTCGTCTGCTGCTCAAATTGTGGACATTTCTACGAGCCGAAAAAAGGAAAAATCTCGTCGAACATTTTGGGATTTTTTTTCTTTTCTTAACACCAAAATTGTCTCGCCTGCGTGACCGGTTGATACGATAGAATTAAGAAATATCCGTAACATAAGTACACTAGTGTACTACGATCTACTTTACGATAAAAAATATATGATACAACAATATGACCGAACGTCGAACCAACGAAGAGGAGGAAGAAGACGATGGGGGTTACCTAACAACTTACCGAAATCCTTCAACCCGAACCACATGCGGACACTGATATTGTTTTTAAACCTCAGTAATTTAATCGATTCACCGTGTATAAATCTACTCGTTGATTCGCTAATGGTTGCTGTTTTTTAATTCCCCCCCCTCACGTTACAATATAGGACACTCAAGGCTAATGGCTTTCGTTGCCCACGTATGATTAATCAACGGATAAAATGAACGAAAAAATAACCATTGGTAAGTGTTTTACACTCGGTAACTACGTTAAGAATCGTTGTTGCACTACACTCGTACACGTTTGTATACGTTTGTACTTCATATATATATATATTTTTTTTTTCGCATTCGAGTGCATTGCCTTCGGCCGCATGAACATGCATAGTTATTATATTGTCTATTGGATTGTTGATCTGAATAACCTCTTCTGCTACGCGATGCAGCTACACCATGCCGTATTTATGTTTATTTTGCACGTGTTACGTGCACGGAAGGTGTATCCACGGTGTACGATCATACCGGTGTTTTTTGGCGAACACCATCATGGCTAAACGGTTTTTGACGTCGTAACGCGTGCAAACGACACGTCGCGCTCGATAAACTTTTCGAGAATCGCGCGGCCAAACGTTCCTGCGGCTAAGTTCAAGAAATTATTGCAATAAACTTACGGTCGATCGAGAGATCGCATGACCATCGGGCGAAACGTGACGGACGTGCGGAAGAACGATCAAGAGTTTTGAAGCGATTTTAATGCGTACTGTTGCACGTGCATTTGATTACACACACCGTTTGTTTAATTTATTGAAAAAACATTTTGTTATTTACTTCTGTGGCGTTCTGTGTCTAATAGACCCTTCCAGTTCTTGCCGACACACGCTCTCACAGAAATGCGCAATTTTTTTAACGAAACAAATAAGTTCGTACGAAATTCACTTCCGATCTATACTACTTCCCCTCTATCGTGCACGAAAACAAACATTTCCTTAATCATTCACGAACTTACCGTCTGATTACGTTAACAATATCGTTTTCGATTTTGTTCATAATACACTCCCGTTCTTCATCATGCTTTAAATGACGGTTCCGTTTCTCTCTTACCAGCTGGATTTTAATTTTACATCTCGGGGTGGGTTCGCATTTCTTTCTCTAATAACCTGCCATCCATGGCAGCGTCATTCACAGCCGAATGCTTCGCAATAATCGAAGCACTAAATATAATCTCATCCTTACCACTAAATAAATTGCTCATCGCCACTGATCCACTTTACTGCCTTCAAGAGAGAGCTTCTCCAATGTTTTTAAATCACAGTTTTCTCAGTTTACAATCACTACCAGAGAAATTGTATTTTCTCTTACAGAATTTGGATTAAACGTTCAATTTTTACGTGTACCATGCCGAACTGAAATTGCGAGAAACTAATTCGCTGAGAAGTGTGCAAATATTCGACATTCCTCAGATGCCCACAAAGTGTGAATTGTCTGATTTTATCCCTAGCATTAGGGTTTATAAAACCAATCTATGAGGCAGATACTGGAAATCGTTTCCAGCTCACTTATCCACAAGGTTCAGAAACATATCCCCAACCGTCACGCAACTGCCTTAGTTTCACAATCTTAATTTCTCTAGCAAAAATGTACTATCGGACTTCGGTCTCCGTTTTGATCTCATTTTACTTCCTTCTCATTCCTTTAAACTTTCATTAAATTATTCCCCCCTCTACATACTCGATAATGATCCTGTGGTTTGTAACATTAATGCTTACTCTTCGTTTGTCCTAGTTTATCATCACAACACGACCAAATTTTGTCCCTTTTCGATTATTCTACCATTTCTTTTAATATTGAAAATATTTTTCAATTTAACTATAAAATATCATACTTATTACTTTATCTTTTTTGAACCCTACGGGCTTTTTAATTTCATTGCATATCTCCCCCTTTTTCATTTTACGAACAATGCCAATTTTTTCTTTTTTTCTTTTATATTGTATTCCTACGTTTTTTTATTACTCAATTGTCGAGTCTAATTATTAATACGAAGTTTTTTTTAAAAAAATAAAGTTTTATTATATTATTATCGTCAAGTTTGACTGTACCGATACGCGATGATATTCAATACCGTCATTAACGTCATAACCACCATAAGGATTCATTATATATGTATAAACAAACGAAATATTTTTTTTCGTAGGATAGAAAACTCAAAATATGTAACCAAATATTAAGTATTTAACTGAATATTGAAGCGGACTGATTTATTTGTAACGTATGTATTTGTGGTGATAATAAATCGAATATTTATATAGTAAATTTTGTAAATTCTAGTAAATTCTAGTAAATTTTGGTAGCCAAAAAATACTAAACAAAAGAAAACTGAACAAATAAAAAACAAAATTAATTATCTTGATTTAAATTGTAACGTGGATATTGACACAATTGAAGAAAATGTGTATTTTTTAATTTTTAAATTCGAAGTATCGCCAATTCGGCAGTAAAACTTTTGTGTAACTATTGTTTGATATTTAAACTTATACTGATGTTATTGAGCAACATCTTGATCATTGATCGAGATCTATATTCAATGAAACTTCAGCGAAATGATTGATGTGAATACTTTTAATAGCATTAATTTTTTTTGGATCATGCACCCAATTTTCTGAATGCATGAGAAGCATGAAAATAAAATAATTGTGAAATATGTAAGAACATGAATTTACCGCAAGACGTTTAGAGACATAACAAATCAAATTCTGCTCTTATTATCGAAAATACAGTGAAACATATCTATTAAAAAAAATGTATTAATTAATAATTTAGATTATAATAGACATTTTTTGGGAGTTATAATTATTTTTTATAATAAAGTTGATAAATATTTAGTCATACTAATTCATACATTTACATTTTTTTTAATTCATATAAAAAATGCCAATTATAATTTGAACTCAAGAATTTTTAAATATTTTTACTCATTAATGATATTAACTATTAATAATTATTAGATATATTATTATTATTATAATTATTATTAATTTATTATTATTGTTATTTATAATTATAAGTATTAATTATTTATTATGTATAAATGAGTAATTAAAAAAAAAAAAAAAATAAAAAATTAAATTAAATTAACCAATTGATCAGAAATAGTTCGAGACGTTCGCGCGTTTAAGTTGTCCATATCTTGTCAATATCGAAAAGCTGTAATTACGTTCGAGTTGTAATCATGTATCGAATAAAAATTAATCTTTTTTTTTTGTAGTAACAACAAACCAATTACGTCAGATTGTTAGTGAACATTACCATAATCGTCTGTAACATCGATATCGATTGTTTTACCGTACACATTTGTAGCAGACCTATGAACATCGTAATTACTGAGTGTACGGTACAACATATTGCAGGGCCTTGCACACGATTTAACCCGAACCCCTAACACCCCTAAACACCTTTAAAAAATCAAACACCCGAAACCCGTATAACCCGAATGATTCTGTTTTCAAAACACCCGTATTAACCAAAACCCGAATAAATATTCGGGTTAACCCGAAACCCGAATAAATGATTCGGGTGCAAGGCCCTGTCATATTGTAAAAATAGCTTGCGTTTTCTAAAATGATAAAAATCAACGAGTCGAGCGTCATATCTCTAGGAATCATGAAGTTACGTTGATTAGGTTTACGATGATCGCACGGAAAAATTGTTAGGTACAACGCGTAAGTTTACAGTATTAATCGAAAGATGATCTCGAACGTTCTCTACTGAAGCGGAGCGTCCTGCACAGTAGAGGAATGACGAGTAAAAATATGAGCCGCGGTGTACCGGAGATTGCGCGTCACCGTTCATCGAGTCGGTACCGCTGCAAATAAATAAGGCGATGCAAAGAATTTCGGTTTAAGACGCTCGGAATAAGATTTGAATGAAAATAATTACGATATGCTGAACGGGTACGAACACGTTATTGAAATCGTAGAGCTTTCAATCGTGCAAACCGTTCATTGGATATCGAATTCGGGTTCACGACATATGTTAAGAGCGAAAACCTAGGATTTCGCTGTGGGCTGCTTGGGATGTTTTTTCAACGTTTTCGTCTCCGGGTTTCGACGAATATAAACCTCATTATAATACTAGGCCGTTATTTTTTGTATAAATAATGTTATTTTCTTCCCGTAGGTACTCTCCGATGCGGAGTATACTGCAATACTAATGGCCGGACGATTTATCGCGTTCCTGCACGGTTTTCCTATGGTATTTCTTTAACGACGATAACATTGAAGTATGATTAACGTATCTGTTTTATGACGTCTTACGATTTGCGTCGAAATACCGGTGACAGCGAGGAAAAAATGAACTATACTCCCTTGAATACATACGTACATAACGTACTTGAATACCTCGATACATACGTATTATAGGTTTATATAAGGTTTATAATGTTTTAAGCGCGCGCGTCACTGGTATTTAGGTGTTTCAATTAAGTATACGATGGAAATTTACAATAACGATCTCGGCACAGTATCTACGTGCAGTATGCTTAGAAAATCTTTGCGATGAGAAACGTTTGTAGTAAACGCATTTCATCGTTCGGTCCCTGGCTTGTTATAATACTAGATATTTCTAGATTATCCTCACGGCGAGAGAAAAATAAGTTTGCGCTCGTGGCTCGATTACTGCTGTTACCCTTTTTACGGTGTGTCGTATGTGATACTTCCATGGTCGGTTGTAAGCCGACAAAAACAATATTGTTAACATGCTGAACACCGGGTATTCCTTTAGCCTAGGGAGCATCTGAACGGATCCTGGTACTTTGAATGCCACCCGCGTGCCTGAAAATTAACGTGAACCACCGACCGCATATTATAACCACATCGCAACACGATGCCCACATGTTATCATCTTGCCAACGCTTTTCGAAACAGCGGATTTAACGTTAGCCGCATCGGTCTGTGCGGGCGCACAATTAATACGATATAACAGCAAATGTCGGAGACCCGGTGAGAAAATGCAGGTTTTCAGGGTTCGAGTAAACCCTCCTCCCTTAAAAGTCATAAGAAACGCACGTCTTATATTTGTGGTTGACAATCAAAAGTTTTCGTGCAAGTAAAATATATCAGACGGGTAAAGGTAACTGAAAAAAATGTTCCGTCGTTATTTATCGTTGCTTGCGTTAGTAATTGTTGTTATCGTAACCCATTAAAATCTAAAAATACAACACAAAATATTTTTCCTCTTGCTCGCGGAAACATTGAGACGTAAACGGCTCTCATTAAATTAAACGTAACTAATGAGTATCAAATTTTTTGAATTTTTAATGCTATTCTATCTAGTAATAAAATCGCTTCGTGGAACTGTTCGATTGTTCTTTATTTCCGTTAAATACAACTGCGAATCAAACCCAATCGATGAAGTATTGACGAAAATGTTTACGAACACGGTTTGGTCATGCTTTTAACTGATTCGAATTAGTCGTATATTTTTATCTGTAAATTCGTGAAAATTCGAAAATTAAAATTTAACACACTGCAACTGGTGTTATATAATAAGTTGGACCAGGGTTGGCCAACCTAAGGCACGCGTGCCTTTTACGGCACATTTGACGTTATTGAATGGTACACTATAGCGCCAGATAAAATAATACATCATTTTTAAATATTTCTAAAATTATGATTTCCAATTTTGAATAGATCATGAAAGTCATGAATATTATATAATACAATATTTGTGTTAAAATAACATTAAAAATGTTAAATTATAATATAATAATATAAATTAAATAAGATTTTTATAATTGCAGTGATATCCCCAATTATTATTCCGATATTAAAATTGTTATGATACGATTATAATTCTAAATATGAACTTACTACAAATTAATAGAATCAAGTCAGTCGTAATATAATCAACATTAAGAAATATTCATTTAAAAAAATTAGTGTTTATATCCTCAATTAAATGTAAAAAAAATTACAAATAGATGTCGAACATCTCAATTGAATTTTACATTCTCATTAAAAAAAAATATTTAAGTCACAATTTTCTTAAATAGTATAAAAAAATATAAATTGTAAATTTATGTAACGAAATAAACATATTACGAGTGTTATATAATTGTAAATTATGATCATTAATTCTTATAGCATATTCTCAATTTTTTATTTGCACAATACAGAAAAAGGTTGGCCATCCCTGAGTTAGACGATCAAATGGGCTACCAAAAACCGCCGAAATATGATTATGGTGGTAAAACGTCCGGTAATTGCTATATATAATTGTTTCCTTTTGAGTATCAATATCACCTGCTACATGTACGTATAACACCAATGTGATTTGTTAGTATTATAACTATATAGATCTTAGAAAGAATTATGCAAATATAAACGGATACGCGTAACAGATCTACCATCGTTGGACCGCCATTTACATATGATATAGGGGAAGGGCCGGTGGGTCGGTTGGTGGGACACCAGTTTCATCGAAGGACACTCGTTTAAGATGGTCATAATAACACGACCAACGGTTCTTTTCGTCGAAAAATAAATGTATCACCTGTGTTCAGAGCGCGAGATCTTCGTTGCATTAACCAGTTAAGCGATCGAGCCGGATAATCGCCAGACAGATTTGGTAATTTTGTACATTTTTTTCGTTAAAAATAAAATATTGAAAATCATAAAGTTGATGAAAATTCAAAATGTCAACATTTTCAGAAGAATAAACTCTGTTAAACAGCTACCTACAAAATGTTTCGAAAGTAATAAAATAAAAAGTATTTATTTTTTTCTTTAATTGTTCAGAGAAACATAATAATTTGCTTAAAATATGAATTAATGTCCTTATTCCTGTGACCATTTTGTGCGAGTTGTATAATTGTTTGCCTAAATGTTGACAATTTAACTTAATTAATTATGATTATATTTCATAAATTTATTTGAAACAAATATTAAGTTAAAGGAACACCTTAACGATAACAGTAAAAGTAATAATCTTGTTACTAATTAAAATTAACTCACTATTTAATTTACTATTTAAAACAGTTAACATAACGAGGTAGAGACCTCGGACATAACGGTGTCAAGTTATTGCAACTAAATGATATAATATATTTATAATACACAAAATCAATTTTTTGGTTTTTTTGTTTAAAATTGATTTAGTTATATAATATATATATTTATGAATAACAACTTTTTCCAATATTTTTCCAAACACAATTATACTCTAGGATTTTGCCAACGAACATAACTGTTGAGTTCTAGTAGTGATATGGGTTTGATTAGACTATAGCGTACTTAGGTAATTCTCATAACAGTTTTCTTGAAAATTCCACGAGACTCGTTACACTGGATTATTTTTGAACCGCTGATGATCGCGACGTAAACACTATCGTCTCCGATCGTCTCGAGGAGTCGATCGAACGTAAATTAAATTATTTGTTTTTCTATTGAATCAATTGGAATAACTTTCTATGAGCTTATGTAAATTGCGTGAGGAGCGTTTGATACATATGTAATTTCAGACCGTTTTGCGAACGGCAAAATGTCTCGGCCTTCTCGAGCGTGACGTCTAATATCTACACAGTATTATTCCAAACGTCAAAAACACAATATTTATAAAATAATACTTGGAGTATACATGTGTCTACCAAGTGTTCCCTATGTACAGGATGGTCACAGCCTTATATAAAGGATGTCCGGTGTTTAAAAAAACCTTATGATAAACCACAGAAAATATCAATAAGACAAACTTCATTATCATTCTGCTTCCTATTGATTTAGCCATCTACAAGGTATGTTCGTCTTAGTATTTTCGACTAATTATATTCTATAATACCTTCTCACGCTCATTGTGATAACTTATTATTACGGGTGAGTAGATGGCGACAACAAAACCTCGAACCCGTGCAGTTGGAAAGATTTGTCGATCGTGAGTTTTTTTCAAATGATCTTCCTAATCAAATGACAGAAAAATCGTTCTTGCACGATACACGGCATCGTTAAAAACCAAATTTGATTTTGCGCCGTGCTCCCCTTAAAACACGTGCTAGAATATTGTCGATGCAACTATTACAATATATTACAATATAATATGATTAACACGATGAATCAAATTCGTCGCTACGGCTGTCTAAAAGATTAGTCTAAACACCTGTGTTCTAATTTTGGAGTAGCTTAACCAGTGACGACACAAACCGATGACAGCGACTATGTTATTACAACATTTATAAAAAATGTTTTTTTTTTCCAACTGTTTAATTTATTTTTGTTGACATTGCTAAGCATTTTCAATTTCATATACTATTTTTTAGTTTATTTTTTTGTAAAATATAACGAAATGTTGATCAAAACATTTTATTAAAATTCATATAATGCGAAGCAGCTTTGATTTTTATCCGATTGTACACGAGAAGCTTGTTGATTCGGAACAGTTGGTTATTTTGGAGAAAAAATCGTACGTTACTACTCGAAAACATTTGTTGTAGTTTTTTGATTTATAATTTTATCAAACCAATATTTTAATACTCAATTGTTTATTTTCAATGCACGTACAATATATTTGTACACTGTCAAAATTCGATTGCTCTGAAATAAAATGGTAAAACGTTTCGGTAAAACCATCGTTTCGTTTTAATGGCGGTTTTGATTGTACACATAGCGATGGATCGACCGAATTCGGGCGTGTTCAAGGTTCAGTGATTTCGCATCATAACTAATAGACATACTCACTAATGAGACTATCAGAATGTATTATATTCTTCGACCATGTATAAAAAGGATCTCAACTAAAAGAAGAACGTATTGATTTTACACTGATGTGTGGGTAATGACAAATTAGCTCGTTTGTATTTGTTATAATAATTTATAACTTTTATGTTGGCGTTCAAGATTAAAAGTTCCATTTAGTTTTCGGTTCATAATTATTATGAAAATAACACTAAATATTTAGTCGAAAGTAACTTTTAATTTAATTTGAAACAGCTAAAGAGAAACACGTTTATAATGCGTTTGGAATACATTTTATGGAGTTGAAAAATTAAAACAATATATTATCATAATGTATTCCGATTTAAACTTGTTAACATTCATTCATAGTATATCACCATAAAGTGGTTTTATAATGATAATAATAAAAATATAAAAAACATTTTCAAACGAACCGAGATCAAGTATTGCGTATAACGAACTTATCTCCACCATCGTGTTTCCGCAGGGTAACGCACATACGAGAACGATAGAAGTGCATTTGCCGTCCTTATTTTATTCATCTTGAAATTTTGTTCATCGTTCAGAGACGATGTTGTTGCCGGGAGAACATCGTTAGCAAGTAGATATTATCCACGTCTCCTCCCTTAGGGAAATTCAAAAATACGCCACCGCCCACCCCTTTTGCCGCGTCTTGTATAGATACGCACGCGCACGCACTCGACAATAAATAGGCAACGCAAAACGCCGCGAAGTTAATGTTATATTAATTCGAGGGCGTACGGCTTGTGCGCGAACGCAGTTTTATGTGGAAATTACGTGCACGATGCAGCCCCGCGTGGTGACATTGCAATTGGATTTACGCGTGCACTGCGGTTGAGTCGCGGACGGGAACGTGGGAATAACGTATGAGTAAATTAGTAACGTAGTCGTGAGATCACACATAATCTTTTAAAAAAAAAAAAAAAAAAAATGGTAATTCAAATCATCTTGGTACAAAAACCTTTCACCCGTCCACTCATTCGATGCACAAACAGTTAATGGATAAGAGATAAAATAATAAAATGTTAAAAAAAAAAGCTATTAATTTAAACAAGTATTTACAACGAAAAAATAAATACCGACGTATAAGTATATAATAAAAAAAAAAAATTATATACTTATACGTCGGTATTTATTTTGTCGTTGTAAATACTGGTTTAAATGAATAGCTTTTTTTTTTAACATTTTATTATTTTATCTCTTATCCATTAACTGTTTGTGCATCGAATGAGTGGACGGGTGAAAGGTTTTGTACCAAGATGATTTGAATTACCATTTTTTTTTTAAAAGATTATGTGTGATCGCAAGACTACGTTACCCATACGTTATTCCCACGTCCCCGTCCGCGACTCAACCGCAGTGCACGCGTAAATCCAATTGCAATGTCACCATGAAAAAAAAAAATAGAATAATTTTCATTTTCTTACCAAATTAAACTATATTAATAATAACAAATTTTGTTTGATTTTTTTTTTTTTTAGAAAAATAACTTTGAGTAGAAAAAATTGGCAATGGAGGCGTATTAGTTTCTATATTTTTTTATTTATTCAACGTGTCTCAAGAAATAAGTTTTATCTGGGCATCCTCAGCTTTTCAAAATCCGACGGTATTAAATGTATACATTTTATACTAACCAATCTCTAGCCCATAAAGTTGGTTTCTAATTAAATCCATTATAATTAAAGCAATCAAATAAAAACACTGCATTAAGTCTAATAATTATCAAAAAGTATTGTTTTCCACTTAAAACTGTTACATTCAGATCAACAGCTCACAAGTCTATATGAATAGAATACTAGATTTTCTCAAAATGCAATTGTTTTGTCGTCGTTCATGTAATTTAAGTTGTTGATTGTATTTCTATTATTACGTCAAGTTTATATCTGATCTTTAAATTGTTAGATCTGTTCGTTTCACCGATTACGCTCAGCGTGTAGTTAATAGTAATTTTCTTTATCAAATAATTAATTTACATATAATATAGTTAGGAAACAAACGTTGCCAAAGTCAAGTTAACGAAATTTTTAGGTTATCGTTTAGTCAAAAGTACATGTTAATTATAATACATAACCCACATTTTTCAAGTTTCGTATCCATTTTTATACAGTCATTCTTAAAACAACTTCAACAAAGTTAAATTGAGAATTATATAACGAATTTTAAACGAAACTAATAAGTGAATGGGAAATACTGAGTACCACGTACAGACAATTGTGACTGAACACCGACATACGAAGAAAATAATTCAAATATCATTCATCAAATTCTTGTTTTTCCGTTTTTATATTCTCTTACATCGATGAATTATATTTTCATTCGATAGAATTAAGTCAATTTTCAAATCAATTATTAACCATACCGTCGTCAGTTAAACCAATGATTTATTTTTTTAGCGATATTCACAAGTATACTAAACCATTTTTGCCTGAATGTTTGACAATAGAATTACAATCTACAAACACATATGATTATAATAAATAATAATAACAAGTATGTCAGAAAGGTATGTTATATACACAGTAATCGATTAATGTTCAATTTAACGACTGAAAAATATAAAAATATTCAATTCACTCTTAAAACGTTTAATATTATTTTAGAAATGTACATAAGCTTAGAAAAAAAAATAATCATACGTAATAGTTTATTTTTTTTTTCTAAGCTTATGTACATTTCTAAAATAATTTTAAACGTTATAAGGGTGAATTGAATGTTTTTATATTTTTCAGTCGTTAACTTAATCATACGTAATAGTTTACAAATTATGAAACATCAAACTATGTTATATAAAAGAGGAAGAGGAAGACCAAAAAAGAGATGGTTGGAGACTTTGGAGAATGACATGAGGACTGTCGGTGTGTGCAGAGGAGATGTGATTGACCGAGTAAAGTGGAGGTGTAGGACAAGGGTGGCCGACCCCGAATAGTTGGGAGGAAGGCGAGGCAAAAGAAGAAGAAGAAGAAACTATGTAATGTACACTGCGCTTAGTTTTATTTATTTTTTATCATACCAGTTTACAATTTGGTATAACTGTCGTTGTTAATAATTATTAATGATTTTAGACCCAAGAACTATATACAATAAATCATAATAGTCGTTATTATTTGAAAAATAAAAACTTGTATGTATTTGATATAAAATCAATTGTACATTTATGAAACATCATCATAAATACGAAATTGAGATATATTAAAAAATACGAAAAATCAATATTTACTCAGGCCCAATATTTCAAAAGCCATTTTTAGTGTCTTTTATTGTATAAATTGTGCTATTTCTAAAAGTATTTTGCCGAACCAGAAATAAATATTTAGTTTCGAACATAATACGAAAGCTATTATTTTATATGCGATAGTTGGAAACCACTGTTTGAGTCAAAAGCGTCACTTGAACGCATATCATGATGGTAAATGACGGGTTATTATGGTTGCGGTGAAAATGTATATTGCATTACGAGTAATATTAAATGTATTAAATATTTAGGACAAAGGCAATTAGCCAATATTTTTCAACTCAACTCGAACCGGAGAACAATGGAGTATCGTAATCCGCGCTAAAATCATATGAATGAATCCCATTACGGGAAAACAAAAGCAAATTGTATTGATTTTATCAGCAAAACGTTAGGGCTGACGATCAAATCTAATCATAATATTTAAACCAGTGAACGGTAAATAAATATTTTGCGTATTTCGAAAACTGTAATTGTATTTTGGCAATGAAAATAAAAATTATAATAAATGTTCTCCGATCGTCATTCCGAAATACTATTCAAAAGTTATATATACAGTGTATAATAATATAAATTCATGTCAGTCTTAAAAATTTTTTGAGTGTTTTTTTTTTTTTTTTTTTTTTTTTAATAATCATGCGGAATAGAAGTTGTGTAGTGATAAATAGGTACGAGGAGAAAAAATAAAAAAAATAATTTCTAGAGAGTTATCAATCGTTACCGCTACCAGTGAAAATACTTTATGCCTACAACATTATAATGCTTTCGGGTACGTACGAAGTACACGAATATTATGAAAAAAATCAATTATTCGCTTAAACGATGCGTATTTCCCAGCGTAAACAATCAAAACTATATTTACAATGCAATCAATTCTGTTTTTGTTCTGATTCGAACGTTGGCCCGGTCGTTTTGTCCGTAAAACTTCGTAAGAAAAATGGAACGTATCTTGTACAGAAACTAGAGAAAAAAAATCCATTATCGCGGGGAACGTTCTTCGATTTTGTTCCGAATTTTCATTTTCAAAATGACCTCAGTTTTTATCTACGGTTCGCGCGATATTTCAATGCGATTTCGATTGTTTATTAACAGTCGTTAGCGCGGCCACGACAAGAACGGGGTGTAGGAGCAACGGAAATCGAAACCAATGGTAATTCGTGTACTTAGAAACGATTCATTTCCCGTAACAACCGCGAACGTTTATGTCGCAGGCGATGAAATAATTCCAACTCGTAGAGTATATTACACGAGGGTCGTGAGGCGAAAGATTTTATTTTTACTGGTTTCGGCGATCACGACACCTAAAAGGTCGAGAATAACGGTTTACAATATTATTGGACAGTAGTATGAAAAAAAGCGAAAACTTTCTATTCGCCGAACACAAGACCGAATGACACGTGTTCCACTGTACACTGTTCGTGTCAAGGACCAGATGCGTTACGCCCACTCCTGATAGACAGTACTATCGCGTTAAAGGACCACGGCAATGGGCACGGTGTGACAAGCAAAGTGACATGTACGGTGGATTGTTCGTCACGATCGTCGACCATATTTTTACTACACCGGTTCATACCAGCCGAAAATTGATGTTGGTCGACGACGATCGATTCGCAAAACGGAACGGTACATTTTTCGTTTAGTACATTTTTTTTATCCATACATTTAAGAGTAATCGTTAACGACGGTAAGGTATCATGTACTCGCTATTATAGTCGTCTTGGGATTTTCTTTTCCCAAGATGAAATCGAATTTCGTTTTTTTAAACTGTAGTACTGCCGATCGAAGTTACTACATACTTGATTAAATAATGAAAACCATACGAATGTGACGAGAAATAAAATAAACTCCTAGGTAATTCGGGATTGAAATTAATTTCGAAAAAAATGTGGTTTTTTTTTCTTTTTATTTCGGTTTCTTCCGAACCGTTCTGAAATGATCGATATTACATATTTTATACCAGATACACAGCCATCAAATCAACATAATCCACGAACGGTGTACATATTTAAGTCACTGCTAAATTCTACATTTTAGAGTAAGTATAACAGAAATACGAATAAAAAAACCAATTAAGACTATCGAGTTTGGAAATATCTCTCTTCCTATTAAGCAATGGTTTGTCGGATTGGAGGTATACGGCAGTATACCCATTACAATTTTCAGATAGGTACATCAACCAAGTATTGTAATAATCCAAAATGATGCACATCATTACAGTATTGCATGTATTTTTTAATTCTCATTTCCTAGTACAGACATAAAAATTATAAATGATTACATATTTTTATTTTTCAGGTGATTATCAAGTAAATTTCTAAAAACCAATGACCGGAGAAGTAATCATCTCTAAACAAAAAAAAAATCAAGTACGTTATACCGCGTGTTACGTAGTACAACACAATTTATAATCATAGAAGACTATTATTAACAAAATAATAAAAACAATAAGACTTGCTATTATCATAATAACTTTCAAAAAATATAAATATTATAATAAGAACAAAAAAAAAAAAAAAATAAAAATAAAAATAAATGTAACAAAATAATATCAAAAACCGTAAACCAAATTCACGAAGACGACTAAATGCAGACAAACCATCGATGATGTTCATGACAGTTTTCGTACCGTCTGCGGAAATTTCGTGACATATCACCGTATTCATAACGGAATTAATTAATCCTGAGGTTTCCGAACTTTTTTCCTCGTAGATAAATTCTTAGTTTTTTATGTTTTTCGTAGACCCTCTGGTATTAAACTTTTATTAAAATGCAACATTGCATTTCGACAGCTTACAGTGCTTACACTTTATTTTTGTCTGTATGATGACGGTTTATTAGCGTGTACAATTTAAATAGTTAAACGATTTTTTTTTTTTTCACAATGGCCAGTCACAAAATATGTGTTGATTTAAGCATCTTATTTAAAAAATATACGTAGGTGAAGCCGGATGATTTTGCTAGTAAACGCGCAAAAATAAATCGAAAGCCGGCCTTTACGCGTCCGAAACAATATTGAAATAAACGCGCGTCGACTACGTACCGGAATAAACATCTCATGTACCAGTTATTCCGAGACGGTTGACGTTTTACCGATCAAATCATTTTTCGCGAAGAAATTCGATCTCGTGCTCTCTAGCTAACGGTTTGCTAAGATCGAATACATGTACGCGTGTCGTCAGCTGCTTTGTAGGACTCACGTCCTTTTTGATTGTATTGATAAACAAATGAAATGTCACGTGGTTGTGCGATTTTAGAAAAACGGCTGTAGCGGACCATAACAATGCATTTGTCCACGAAAGACAATGTACAACTTTCTGTTTTTATTTTCGAATGTTTGGCCACGAGCAGCTGGGCTAGCTGTACAGAATCGTTTTTCGTGATATACAACATGGTCGGACGTGATGCGAACCGATTCATGTCACTCGACATACGTGAATATTTTTTATCGATCAAATTTCTATCGTGAACGCGAAAGATCTCTGCACAACGTGTGTACGCATTTGTATAAATGCGTTTAGAGCCCATGTAAATCTGTGTTACGTGTTTGCCGGTTGACAAAATATAATAAAACAATAATAGCCGTAATGAACGTTCAACGTTTTTAATTTTCTTCGAGAGCCAAACCGTTTCCTTTAAACAATATCATAACCCATTTGTGTCGCGTGCTGTTTTAATACGGCAGAGCATTTTTAATGCACATTTCAACAGTATTCTCGTCGGCAATGAGACGTCTCCGAAAAACCCGCCGCTGCATTGTTCATTTTTTCCAATTACAGATTGTATTAAACGCGTTTCCTCATTTCCTCGTACCCTACGATAATAACATTTCCCTAGGATCGCTGTTGTGCGGATATTTTTCGTACGTCGTTGCTTTGTGCGGAAACAAGTATATTGCAAGCCATTGTATTGCAGAAACGCGCAAAGGTCTTCGTGGATTGTATATAACCATACTGTAGTATAATACAGTTTTCGACTGATATCATGTCCGGGATAGACGACTTTCTGTTGGTCGCAACAAAGCATCGACGTAATATCATGTTTTAAATATACATATACATAAATAAATGTGTGTATGTAAGCACTATATTATTAGGCAGTGTGGGACGGAGTACGCATAGAAACTCGTGTGTGCTCCACAACACATTATTACACGGTAACAATACCGAGGTCGAATAATCTCGTTAAAATTGGATCTCACGGGATCGAAAATAAATTCCGTTTTAAGTAGATTTCCGTTTTTTTTTTTTTTTTTAATTTATAGTTTTCTTTTTAATGGGGAAATATCGGTTTTAATTAGTGAGACACGAACGAAATTAAAATAATATATTTTTATTCGCTCGTAGTACGTTACACTGAAGTTCGCTGATAATCACTTTATCCTCGGGCTAAACATTTGTATCTTATTATAAGAACCGTACAGCTCAATCAAGTTATATATGCACGGTAATGTATACATAGCATGCTAATTAATTGGAAAATCTGTCACTATGACTCATGATTTATATCGAATACTCCTGTGGAGATTATTTATTCATTTATTTATTTTTTGTTTTAATTTAATTTTTGAGAGAAGGCCTTCCATCTTAAAAATAATTTTTTACAACAAAAGAATTTTAGTTCAAAGTCTTTTCCATTTTTTTATTTTTTTTTTTCTAGTGAAATATCACGCAACTTAACAGAATCGTTATCGCAAAATTTCGAAGAAAATAATTGAACGATTTTATTTATTATTATTATAATTATTTTTGATTTATTAAATATGGACTATCACTCCAATTCTACATTAAAAGAAAAAGGAGGTAAATACTCCTACTAAATCATGAGTTATTGAGTTTTGGCGACTGGCTTTCCAATTAATTAACATAATGTTTATATACCTACGGATCTTTTGTCCGTTGTTATTTCATTTTATATTCTATCCCCTTTTCCGTCATTATTATTATTTTTTCCCCCCCCCACAGGTCATCATCACAGAATACACTCGTGTTTTATCACGACCGTAAAAATCCGGCTTTCTTTGCTCAGCAGAAAATTTATCGCGTTTTAAAGATTCGATAAACCGAAGTTTTTCGTTCAATCACGAACAAACGTGAACTTGTTTAGACCAAAAAAATGAAAACTGTTCCGGAAACAACAATCGCAAAACGTGACGAAAGCTTATAAAATGCACGATAACAGATAGCAATAATAAGAAGTAGGATATGACGCGTTACACGTGGATAACAACCCGACCGGTGTAACTGACACGACGAGTGATGTAATGCGGTAAAATGTCTTTTTAAACGCGGACCCTTTTCGATCTAAGCGAAATCCATCTCCACGTACGTGGTGCACCTCGATCAAATTTTACTCTTATGCGTTCCGATATTCGTCATCGATTGTGTAGTACACCGTCGTCACATATCACGGGTACACGTGACGCGTACACGACGATCAAGAATAATATCGGAACGAAGGGACACGTCGGAAATGCATGTACGCACGTCGCACTCGTGTTGGAATGTCTGCGAAAAACGTTTTGGGCCAACCGACGCGTTTCGACGGCGGGAAAATCGCGGAAAAGAACAACAAAATGTTATTCCTTCGACTCGGAGCATTCGTGGAATTTTCCGGTCATTTGGATCACAAGCGAATCACAAAATAATTACAAGCAATACGCCTGCCGGGACGGTACACGTCGAAACGGTTGAAATCAAAACGATCCGCCTGACCAGACCAAAACCCTTAGTATGTGGCTAGGCTAGGATTCCCGCGACGAAATCAAACACACACGTAGAGATCAAATGTTACGCGCGCGGGAAGTTGATCTTCTTCCGCGTATGTTATACGGTTAGCTGGACCACGAACCGTGTCCGGATCATTGTCGAAGGGATTGAACGTGCGCAGACATCAGTACGCGGACGAATGTTGTTGTGCCGACGTCAACATTTTTAAACGGTATTGCAAAACCGGAGTTCGATGACGTAGCCAGAATTTTTAAACGGGAGGGGCTAAACGCTTTTTGTAAAAGTTTAGGTAAGAAAGCTTATTCTTCGCGTAGGGTTCAACTACTAAGAAATAAAATATATGTTATAACTAATTCAATTTATCGTTGACCCGGATGTACGAATAACAATGGTTTCGGTGTATTGTTGGCGGCGGGGTTAAAGAATTATTCTGCCCTAAGCCCCACGAATCGTAGAGATAGCCCTGAATGCACTCTTAGGGTACATGCACATATACACGACTAATGAGGGGATGGGCGGCTATTCTGTGCAGCATTTGCAGCCTTTGCGAATTGACGTACCACGCCGGGTTGCGGCGTAGAAAATGTTTTCGGTCTCGGGTGTACCGGAATTGCCTACACGAGGCGCCGTATGTCCGTTCACGTGGCAGTCGGCTGACGACGACCTCCGTGCATCGGTGAAAACTTTACTGCTGCCGGAGATCGTAGAGGGGGCTAAAAATAATGTCACTGAAATCGTACGGAGAACGGACACGCACGATTAAACGGTAGAAAGTTGCGCATAATTTGTTGTTATTGCTTCGACCCGTCAGTGTACCTAAATCTTATGCGTCCGGTGTTCACGAAAATGTTTTAATTTATCGTCGTTGTGAAAAGAAAAGAAAAAAAAATATCAAGAAAATCGCGATTACTTTATGAAAGAGAAAATATGTTGACGATCCGATAGAAGCCTTCTGACAGCTGGTCAAAGAACCTAACTGAACTGGGTATATTATTATTCGAGCGTTATATTTTATCGATCATTAACCGTGCTGCAACGTACCGAATTCAAGCCGGGTGCAAGTACGCGTCGTTTTCGTCGGCTCCACGTCCCTGGTATCAGCACTCCGACGGTTCAGGGATCGCTGTGTTATGCGTAGTGCTGCTAGTTCCGACGCGGATAAAACGGTTCACCGGTACGTGGGTAAAAATGATTAATCGACACAGACTTAAGTTGTTGCACGGACGAAAATATCAAAATCCTTCGGTCGTAAAATCGAATCGCGTTTCTTCCACTGGCTGTACGCAAGCCGATACGACGATATGTCACGTTCAAATCAAAATACACCTAACGGTTTCGATTGAAAATTTAATCGGACACGAACATTTTTCGTTTTTCGCGCACGGAACGCGGAGACCGACACTATTTTACCGTACCGAGTGTATCGAAGTTGCCGATCCTAGGCGACACCAAAGTGGTATTCGTATGTGTGATGATTTTCGTCGATGCAGAAACGCACGCGTGTCAGGTGCACTTTTTGCGTATCATAACTTACGTTCGCCCGAAAGCTCGACACCTCGGCAACGGGTGTAGGAACGCACACGAACCGGCGCGAACGGCGGGGTACGAATTCGAATCAGGAATCCCATGCGTCGGCACGAGGGGAGGCAGGGACGCGTCGTTTCGCAGTCGTCCCGGTCCGTCATTGATTTTTATCACAGCTCGTTTTCGGCCGCTCCGCGGTGTCGCAGCATCGGGTTGTCGTCGCCCGAGACGGATCGACGGTCGTTTGCGTGACGCCATAGATGAATTATTACCGATTTATTTCGTTTAATCGCGTATGCGTGCACTCGATCAGCGACGATCATTCCATAGCGGTCCACCACGGCGGAGTTCCCTTTAAGAATCTTTACGTTTTAAATGTCACTTGCCAAAATAACAAAAAAAATGAAAAATCATTTACCGCTGAACTTTTAGCCAAAATACTATTTTTCATTTCTATACAATCGCGTTGGGACTACAACAGCCGAGCTGTAAATAAATTACGATTTAAACGAAAAACTATTATCGCGTATTTTTTATTTTTTCTCTACGCGACTGTTTTATTTTTTTACGTTTTAGCGTTCCGCGCGCAGTGTATTAATATAATATCTTGTACAAAGTGATTTATTAATTAATATTATTAATATTATTATTTTTGCTCACGGATTGTGAATTATATTCGGTTTTTTTTTTTCTATAGAAGAGTATACTCTTGAAAAAATCAACTTGTATAAAACCATGGTTGAACCTAACGACCTTTCGTAATCAATGTTATGCGTTAAATTTTATGTGTGTACTATTATGATGCACGGTGTATTTTATTTCATCCGGATCAGAGAACAAAAACACATATGAAGCAGGTGCAGTATTATAATTTATTGTCTTTAACGTAACGAGTCTTACGAACTGAAATATTAATATGCGTTCGGATGAAAAATAACCGTTGAGAATCCATAAAGTTCCTATTAAGGATATTTCATATATTTTCACGAAATATGTATGAATATAATATATACATATATATACATATATATAATATTATATATTATAATTATATTATGAATATTGTATTTTATAACGATGATGCGATGCAGTTGATTGGTCATTTCAAATAAAATATCATATGATATTGACAGTTTCATGCTAAAAATCGTAAATGGTAATGATGTACTGAAAAAATCGTTATTGATCTTTACACTACAGAATCATACATTTAACAGTTAAATAATTTGTATGTAAATTATAATATTTAATTTGATATTTATTAGCGAGTATTAACAATTTACTTATTAGATTCTGAACGGAGTGAAGAATGTGTTAATTTTACTATGATGTGTGTTTTTATTTTTTTTTTTGTGTCCGTCGACACGATTTGGGGCAGTAAAAATGCTTCGATTTCCTTATATAGCAACTTTTCTAAAAAGAAAGCGAATCTAGTTGGTACTTGGGGGGGTCAAAAGTAAATTTTCACAATTTTTTAAATGCGACTGGAAAAACCCTAAAAAATTAAGGGAAAAACGGGAGTTTTTACGCAAAACCAGTTTTGTACTAATCTAATCTAACTAATCGATGTAAATACTTGAAATTTTCACCAAATGTTTAGATTAGCGTTCTATATACACCGCTAAATTTTCAAAGTATTTTGGATTTTATTGAGCTATTTATAGACAATTGAAATTTTAAATTTTTTTAAAATAACGATAAAATGTTTTTGGCCGGCCAGAAAATCTTGAAAATTTAATACAAGGTTTATTATAAGTTGTTCCTTACCTGATAGAAAAAAAATCTAAAATCGTAAGTCACAAATTTTTTTTATAAGTGCTCAAAGTTCCAATTTATAAGAAGTATGTAAAAATTGTGAAAATTTGCAAATAATTTTGTGGTTGAAAAATCGTAAAATGTTTTTCATTTATAACTAAGTTTTGAAAATTTGGTACAAGATTTTTCATTAGTTTTTCTTCAAATATCTGTAAAAAAAACACTCTACCGGAATCGGACAAAAAAATTTTATGAGTGTTTGAAATTTAAATTTTTACAAAACCACGTTAAATAACGGTTTAGCCTCAAACGATTTTTGCTATTTGTTTTTATCCAAAAAGTATAAGTTGTAGAAACTTGAAAATTTTATCAGTTGTTTATATTGGCATTTAATTTTTGTCATATTTCTTTCAAAATATTATATTAATTTTTAAGCAACTTATAGGCATTTAAAATATTCGATTTTTTTACACTTTTTTTTTTTTTTTTTATAATCAGTGATAAAAAAAATTTGGCTCGTACAAAATACTTGAAAATTTAATAAAAGATTTCACAGAAGTAGTTCTTGATTTCATCCAAAAATTATTAAAATCCATTGGCACAATTTTTTTTTATAAGAGTTTGAACAGCGAATATTGACATAAAATTACATGTAAAATATAATATAATGTATAATATTCTAGACTGACAAACTATGTCGCTGTATGCAACTTCCAGCCCATCCTAATAGAAAAATATATTTATCGTTTCAAAATAAAATATACTTTTTACAATATTTATAAATAACATTGTATTATATCCTAGACAAACATATTAACTCCGTTCAGAATCGTTATTCGTATACAATGATATCTATCATTGCATTCAAATTTAACAAATCCATTGTAATAATGACCTATCCTATAAACGAGGTGCACTCCACTCCCAACTGTACAGCAGAGCGAGGCCCATCCGGTTCTTTTTTTGTTTTGTTTTATTACTTTTTTCAGTATTTTTGTTACCAAATCCGATAATGTATACTATGGTCGAACAAATGCTTTTTCGTATTCAAATACGAAGATGATCATTTCCATGTTAATTGTATCGTTGCATTTTTTGTTTTATTTTGTTTTACGTTAATTTCGTGATATCTAATGTTGATATTTTCATCGACTGATGGAACGAGTTTATTACTAAAAGTATTTGGAACGAAATGTTCATATTGTCGACAAGGTTAGACTCTATTGTCATAGTTGAACTTCAATCGAAAAACCCGTGGGACGTTATTATTTGTGTAAAAATCAATAAATAATTTCTAACGTTTTAATGTTTTTTTCTACTATTCAAGGCCATATACACATATTTTCGAAGAGAGTTTTTCGCGTTTCTCATGTCGGAAACGCATTTCCGTAGGTTTTTAAGACGTCACCGACATCCGGGCCCTGATAATAACCTTCAAGAAAACCAACACATCGATCCACCATAGAGCACTCGACCCCGAATCGATATCTTTCCGCCTCGGAGACGCGAGTCTCTCGGCGATGCATCGCGACCGTCGAAGTACCGATCTGCAACGACAATCGACCAAAGATGTCACCGATTGCAGCTGACGACGGGAAAATGGTTGAAAAACGAACGGTTTTAAATCGACCCAATCATGGGGCTACGACACGATACACAATTAAACTAAATCAATCCTAGCTCGCCAAAATTAATATTTTAGTGAATTTGAATTTATTTTTATTTATGAAAAAAAAAAAGATTTTTTTCTTTTTTTGAAGTAAATCAATTTATTTTAAATTATTTCAATCTGGGTCATATATCAATATATTAATATGCTGCTAATTTATTATTCAAAATAAAACCTAACGCTTCCTGGACCGTGTAAGGCACAGTGTTTTTTTTGTTACCAAATAAATTTTTAATTTTAGTTGTTCTCTTTGGAGAAAATGTAGTTATTTCTAATACATCTGTGAGCGTTGTTTTTCCGTTTTTATAAAATTAAAAATTTTTCAGCGTGTTTCATTTTCTAATTCTGTAGATACACGTTTTTTACATTGAAAAGAGTATCCTGAAAAACATTTATTTGGCCTTTCTACCTTTTTAAACACCCAAAGTGTACTTTAAATCGTTTTCCATGATCAAATTCAATTCAATTAGGATTCATTATTTTGTAGCCTCTATATAATTATTTGATCATGTATGTCTTCCATATGACGTCTAAAATAATGAAGTTATATTTCCTACTTTTTAATGATACTACCTTAAGTTATACGAATAATTTTTTTCTTTAATGTTCAAATAATTCCATGCATGAATATTGATTATTCTTAACTCGAGAACTTGAAAACAATGAATTTAAATTAGATCGGACGGGGTCGGATAACGAAAAATACAAAAATTAAATCTCAACAACTATTTACCATAATATTAATTTCACACTTCTAAGTTTATCTATATTGAAAAATAAAAAATAAAATATATGTTAACTTTATTTATTTTTATTTTTTCCAATAGTTTTATTGATAAACGTAATTCAGAATAAAATTTTACCTGATGTATTAACATTGTCCATGTTGGTGAAACAACAAATTATTATTATAAAACGGAATAACTTACTTAAGTATTGAAAACTTTCAAATCAACAGTTTTCACTTACACAGTGAATTTCGAAATTGTATCTGAACATTCTCAATAATATGGGACGTCGGTTGCGCGTCGTGTGCCATAAAATTTGAACGGCAATTAAAATTGCGTCGGTACGGCAAAACAAACATTTTGGGATCATTATAAGGTGCATTTATCGTCAGTAATATGTAACGAATATTAAGCTGTTATAATATTTCGTGTTATGTACAATTTTTGTTTTCGAATTTCGGTTTACCAGAATTGATTTCATATATTTTCGTACGTAGTGTGTCGTGCAATAATTATCATAATGTATTGTACCACAACCCACTCGCTGCTTCCCGGAAAGCAGACGAATCGAGAAAACGCATCATGGTCCTTCTCAACGACGTCGATAACAATATTATCACACCCTCGACGGGTCCGTTTTCGCGTTATTTTGAACGGTCGCGTAGCGGTTGACGACATCAGTTACGTGTTATTCTCTGTGGGTCTCGTCGATGGAAATTCGTTTTTTTTTTCAACCTCGAGCACATTCCAACAGTGTTACGGGTCAGGTTGAATGGCATCTGCTTTTTTCACACGTTTCTCTAGGCTCAGAAAATAGTAACATCATATTGGGGTTAGGAAAATTCGTAAACGGCTGTATTGACAATGTTTAACGGAGGAAAAAAATAAAAAAATAAAAATAGTATATATACATCAATGAGATAATGTTTCCCTCCTCTCAACAATAGATAACAATGATATGGAATAAGTTAGTTTTCAAAATTGATGTTCGTATCAGCTGTGTGACTTACACGGTTTCAAAATTCTGTTCGTTTTAATTGTTTTAGAGTACATGGTTTTACAACTTTTTTTCAGTGAATAGTCTAGTATTTGCACTTCAAATTTCAAAATAAAAATGTGTAATTCCAATACTGTCTGCGGCATCAACTAATACAAATTTAAGTATAGTTTTTATTTAATTTTTTTATTTTATTATTGAAAAAGTAAAACAGACGATATATGCACAAAATATGTACAATAAGTCATTGTGATATCAATAATATATATGAAACGTTACATGAGTCACATGATAGGGAAAATCACTCATTGGATATACCCCATAAAAAATTATTAAGAATTAGTTACTTATCTAGGTGTAGAAAAATGTTATTGTATAGTTTTGTTTTTATTTTGTCAGAGTAATAGATCGTGATTCCAGTTTGTTTTCAGTCAACGTGGAAGCTAGTCTGGAATGAGATTTGTGGGCATTTTTTGAATTAAAGGACTGCTTTTTTTTTTTATAGTTTTTATGTAGTAGGATTTATAAAGCAGTTTTGAAAGTACATTTTCTATTTATATTAGTAAGTCGTTATGTAAAACTTGATTTATTTTACATACCAGTGTATACCAGTACGAAGGATTACATTTTGAAATGACTGAATAGGGCGAATATTTGAACGTTTGGCTGGCCCTCAAATTTGGAAACCATAGAACCATAGTGGTCTAATAACGGTTTTATATAAAAGTATTTTTAATTTAAGTTTGAGCTCGAACTTTGGAGAGGTCAAAAAAGGTGGAGTCTATTATTCACCATTTTTATTTTGTTTTTGAGGTGAGGGCCTTAGCTCGACGTTCGTCGAGTATAATGCCGAGGTATTTAGTTTCATTACTTACAGGAATGTTTACATTGTTTAATTTGATTAAG